>WAAF01016893.1:119735-426599 GCA_013400475.1 Tricholaema leucomelas
AGAGAAGGGCAGCAAGGCTGGGGAGGGGCCTGGAGCACAGCCCTGTGAGGAGAGGCTGAGGGAGCTGGGGGTGTGCAGCCTGCAGAAGAGGAGGCTCAGGGCAGAGCTCATTGCTGTCTACAGCTACCTGAAGGGAGGTTGTAGCCAGGTGGGGTTGGGCTCTTCTGCTAGGCACCCAGCAACAGAAGAAGGGGACAGAGTCTCAAGTTGTGCCAGGGCAGGTCTAGGCTGGATGTTAGGAGGAAGTTCTTTCCACAGAGAATGACTGGCATTGGAATGGGCTGCCCAGAGAGGTGGTGGAGTCGCTTGATGCAAAGTCGGTTGAAGCAAAGCCTGGATGAGGCACTTAGTGTCATGGTCTGGTTGATTGGACAGGGCTGGGTGCTAGTTTGGGCTGGACAAGCTTGGAGGTCTCTTCCAACCTGGCTGATTCTGTGATAAACTTTTCGCTCTTTCTCTGCTAGGCTGCTGCCCAAGGAACAGGAAACTCAGGTAAACTTGATGTGAAATTAAAACTGCCCCAAGTCACCTATGTTCCTGCACTACAACATTCCTGAACACTTTAAAAGGGCTATACAAGCTCAACCCTTGAGCACAAAGAAGTAACAGATAATGCAACAGTACTTTGTATATGTCAGTGACAAGTACTCCAGGTGAAGAGAACTGTAAGCAACCTGGTATTCTACCTGGCAAAGCCATGCTACCTGCCCAATATGTAAACCACTGTATCAAACACCAAAAGCATCAGTGATGACAGAGACATGAGCTGCTCAAGAGTTATAACACATGACAAAGTTGGCATGAAGTCTACCCTTGAGTAGCCTGGCATAAAGTGAAATTTTAAAAATTAATACTATGTTATTAGGGGAAGGCTTTGGCCACAGGATTGCAGGAGACAAGAAGGAAAAATGTGATACCTCTGGTTCTCATTCACAGGGCGCTTAGCAGTAGCTGACGAATCAACACCAAGCACTTAACTTACCTGCAGGCTTGCTGCCCACTACTCCTGAAATAAACTTTCCACATCTCTAATACAGAGCCTAAACTATCAGATTCAAAAGGAGAAATCAAAACACAGCAAAACCAAAAACCCAAATCCAAATCTTACAGATCACATCATTAACTCGCATAGTTTTCCTGCTCAGAGCTGCAGCAGAAGTTGAATTTAGCCTGCTCTTAAAAGTCAAAAATGAAAACCTCTGAAGCAAAGTAGCTCTGCATTATGTAGCCTGCTGTTTTATAGCTTCATAGAATGATTTGGCTTGGAAAGGACCTTGAAGATCATTTAGTTCCAGCCCTCAAACTGTTCATATAAATGACTTAAATCCTGACAGATGAAATCTTGGCCACCTATTGCTTCCCTCACTGAACCTTCTAGAACAAAGACACAGAAAACTCACACGGTTTTAGCAGAAGCGCATTGTCAGTGCACACACTGTTCACACAGAACTGCTGAATGCCAGGCTGGAAGGGACACCAAGCCTTGCTAGGAGGTGCTGTAGTTGAAGCAAGATGCCCCAGCACCCTAACAAGCGGAGCCTTAAAACTGACCAATGTAGGGGAATCCATTGCTCCCTTGAGAGATGATTCCTGTGTCTGACTGTGCTCGTGGTGAAATAACAATAAGGTCACTCTGGGCAGCCAAGCCCTATAATTTTAACAGGGAGCATTCCTTTTGCCCCACATCAGATAAAGGCGATGAGAAATTCACCTTGTGTTCTACTTGATCTTCCATCAAACCTCTTGCCAGAGCAAACAGTGACTCAGAAGGCATCAAGGGCTTACAACAACTATGTGATATAGGAAACAAACCTGCCCTCATCACCAAGCTTATTTTCAGTCTTGAAGGTAAAGCAAAATAAGCATGATCTCCTCAAAAGCCTTTCAGCTGGCATCTGCATACTGCTATGTCAGCAACTTCACCGTCACACCCTCATAAACCTATCAAGTTTTTAATGTAACAGCCTTATAAAAGGTTTAAGTATCTGGCAGTGATATCTCCTGTGACATAACTAAACTGTTCACTTTTAATCTACAGCCTCTTTTGAAACCATTGAAAACAGATCTTTAAATATGATACTCTAGTTGTAGCTTTATTAATTTGCATGAATTTGATTAAGAATATTCTCTCCTGGATTTTATATTATCTTTGAGATCTCTCTCTTATTCTTCCTGCTCATCTTAAGAAGAAGATAAGTCAGATTTAAGAAAAAAAAAAAAAAAGAAATAATCTAGCAAGGTAAGAGAACAAAGATCATCTTTTTAATATTTCAATGAGAAGCCACCAGGAGACACAAAATTTCTGATTAGATAGATTTACAGCAATCCTAAAACACACAGAGAGCTGATTATATTGTGAGAGAAGTTTAAATTCACCTACAGGAAGACAAACTACAGCTTCTCCCTACTATCCTAGTTTGCTCTCAAATCTATGACCAGATTTGAATATCAAAAAGCTGTAATGAAGAGGATTTATCCCTGTGCTGTCCTTACTGCAATCACCATGTGCTCTGAGGTTGGAACAGACCAGTTCGGATGAGGATATCAAAATCTGACAGTTCAGATTCCTAAATCTAACTTGGCCTGATGGAATTTCATTAAATGGTTTGGGCTGAAAGGAACCCCCAAAGGTCATCTAGTCCATCCTGCAGTCAGCAGGGACATCTTCAACTAGATCAGGTTGTCCAGGGCCCTATTGAGCTTCAACCTGAATACCTCCAGGTATGGGGCCACAACCACCTGCCCGGGCAACCTGCTGCAATGTTCCAGCACTCTCATGGTGCAGAACTTGTTCCTAACATCCAATCTAAATCTGCTCCTCTGTAGTTTGAAGTCATTGCCACTTGTCCTATCACCAAAGGCCTTTATCCCTCTCTATCCCTCTTACATGCCCCCTTCAGGTCCTGGAAGGCTGGTATTAGGTCTCCCTAGGCCCTTCTCTTCTCCAGGCTGAGCAACCCCAGCTCCCTCAGACTGTCTTTGAGGCAGAGGTGCTCTAAACCCCTAATCATTTTTGTGGCACTCCTCTGGTCCTGCTCAATCAGTTCCATGTCCTTCCTGTATTGAGAGCTCCAGAGCTGGACACAGTACTCCAGGTGAGGTCTCACCAGAGCAGAGTAAAATTTGTTGTATCCTTCCACTTCCTTTCATTAAAAAACCCACATTGGCTCAATTATTAGAGACAAAAAAGGACACAATCACAAACTCAGTTGGATCAAGACTATGCAAACCTTTCTTTGAGCTAAACATTAGAGCAATCCAATTATATAAAGATGAATGCTTATAAATATGAAAAGGCTGTCTTTGAGAAAACTTAATTGTGACAGACTGCAGATACATTTGCTGTTGAAATTTCGTCAATTTTAATACAGTATCCACAAACACTTGGACAAACTTGTAAGGCAAAAACAAAAACAAAAACCCATAGCAAAGAACGGGATTTATATTGTCAAAATTCTATCTGCACTTTCTTCATGAGGACACTGCTTGAAAACATCACAACAGAACTGCACCTCGTAGTTACTGAGGGAACAAAGTAAATCAGCTGGTGTGAGTTGAAGACATCAGGCTGCCCAGAGCATCAGAAGGTGATCAGGGATAACACCAAGAACCCAAGTGTTTGCTACAGTAACCACAATGACCACTGCTGGCTGCCAACAGCTGATTTGAGTAAGCACTCATATGAGTGGTCAATCTACACTCATAAAGCCACAAACCACCTTTCACTTTCCTTCTCTAAGTTCCCCGAGGCAGATAAATCCTCAAATCTTATCTACCCATTGAAGCAAAAAAATCCACTGCTTTCAGCCTCAGGTAAAACACATGTGACACATCACACTGAGAGAGGCTAACTGAAACCACAGCATAGTAGAATCACTGAGAAACAACTCATAGTTTAAACTGTGCAATGTTTGATTAATTCAAATCTGGGGTTTTGCCTGCCCCTGAAAAGCTGTAACAAGAACTGAACACTAAACCTGATCTGCCTGCCACACATACACTGAAATCTTGCTGCTGAAAGAAGGCAAAAGAAAACAGCGTCAACAAGTAATTCAACCATGCCCTTTCCCCTTCTTATCTTCTCCAACTTGCCCATACATCTCCATCTTCTCCAGAATACTGTTTCCCAAATACAAGGAGAGTCTCTCATAGGGGAGAGGAAGTGGCAAGAGGTAAAAGTCACAGCACAAGGGCATGAACCCAGGGCATTTTAAAAAGACCAGAATGCAGCCACTACAACGTGACAGAAAATGACACAAATTATGTGGAAAAGCACACAGGAAACACAGTTTGGGAAGCATGATCTCAGGAGTTTGTCTTCTCAGAAAAGCTTTAGCTAAGAGGACAGCAACTTGCCATGTTCACTGCTACCATGGTGCATCTATTCAGATCCAGCACAAGCCTGTGCTGTCACTGAAGGAGACACCTCCATCCTCCCTGTCACATTTCACCTCCATCACATCCTTTAGGATGACACAAATATTTCAGAGGACTGGAAGACCTGTCACCTGAGGAAAGGCTGAGAGAAATGAGCTTGTTCAGCCTTGAGAAGAGAAGGCTTAGGGGAGACCTTATTACCATGGGCCAGTACATAAAGGGTAGCTACCAGAAGGATGGAGACACCCTTCGTAAAAGGAGTCACATGGAAAAGACAAGGGGAAATAAGTTGCTGCTGGGGAGATTCTCATTGGACTCCAGAAGAAAGTGTTTCAACGTGACAACAGTTAGGCATTGAAATCATCTCCCAAGCAATGTAGCAGATTCCCTTACACTGGACAGTTGATTAGACCAGCAGAATTTAAAAGTCTTTAACACCTTTAAAGATTAGACCAGAAGAAAATCCTGACAACAGTAAGATGTGGAAAGTATAGAACTGTGAGGTATTCAAATGCTAGGTGAAGGAGAGGCCAAAGAAGGGTCTGACCATACATACAGCATAATACTGTTTTGTTCCTATATCAGCTCTGTGTAGCTATAGAGGACAGCCCAGTTTCATCTCAAATGTCTCATTACCGCCCTCGGCTTTCCTGAGCCCACATCACAAGTAGCATCTCCATACCGATCAACTCACACCCAGGGTGATCCCACAGAAACAGACATTGCCAGACTTGCATTTCCTTACTCTTTCCAGGACAGGCTGCTTCACTTCGGCTTTCAACAAGTGCTAAAGCTTGTTGCAGCTTGCAATTCACAACAGAAGTCTTTGAAAAACAGGCATTATGAAGAAGTTACACAGACACATGAAAGAGCACAAAAGAAGCCCTACTGCTCACAAAACACCTCGCTAAAACCCACTTCTTCTTCCTGAAACACCACAGAGGCAGAGACCACCACGCCAGAATGAGCTGCTCATATTTGAATATATCGCCTGAAGACTAACAAATCGTAGGAACAGACTGAATCCTTTCTCCAAACCCGCACTCCTCCCCAACCGCTGAACCTCGCCCAGCAAGGAAGTTAACTTCCCTGCAACACCGCCTACTTTCAGTGAGTTTAAACGCACCTCGTCCTCAAACCGGCCCCCGAAAGCCTTGGAAAAGCATCCCGAGAGCCCAAGGAGGAGTGTGAAAGGGCCACAGCACGGCAGGCGCCAACTACCAGCGAATAACGCTTTCCAGACCGCCCTAATTCGCCTCCGGCATCCCCCTGGCCTACAGCCCACATGGTGTCATGGGGCGGCCCTGGGAGGGCCCGGGTCCAGGCCTAGCCCGGGACAGGACACCCGGAGAGGAAAAAAGCGCGTTTTACCTTCTCCTCCACACAGCTGACGATGATGGAGGGGTACTTGCGGCTCAGCCAGCGGAAGAAGGCCGGGACTCCCATGGCGGGCCCGGGCAGCGGCCAGCTGGGGTTGGCCGAACCACGACTCTCAGGAGAGGCGGCGGCAGCAGCACTTCCGGGGGCAAAGGGCAGCGCGGGGCACTGTGGGGGAGCGAGCGCCGGGGGGCGGGGCAGTCCGGTGAGGGGCGGGCGGCGCGGCCGCCATCTTAGCGGCGGTGTGCGCGGGGCTGGGCGGGAGCGGCTGGCCGCGGGCGGGGGGGTTGGGGCGGTTTGGGCGCTGAGGAAGCCTGCTGCGGGGGGCCCTCGCCTGCAGTGCCGTGTTCGGCACTAGCACACTCGGTACAAAACGTGGACGTGTCGGAGCGGATCCGGAGGAGGCCACAACGGTAATGCGAGGGCTGGAACGCCTCTGCCGTGAGGACGGGCTGAGAGAGCTGCGGTCATAGAATCCTAGAATCGAGCAGGTTGGAAGAGACCTCCAAGCTCATCCAGTCCAACCTAGCACTGTCCAATCAACCAGACCATGGCACTAAGTCCCTGTCGTGGCTTTTGAAAATAGACGACAGAAATTAAACTCTGAAATTAAATTGGACAAAAAATACACAATTGTATTTGGAGAGAGATACAGACAAGGACATTATAAAGCAATTACCACATCCTTGGCAACCCCCCTTGGATTTTCCCCCCAACCCAAAAAAAAAAACTAACACTCCCCAGTGCTCCAGTCCTCCCCTGCACAATACCTCTGGAGGCCCCAAAATAGGCCTACTGCTTCCATGTTCTTCCCGATAAAGTGGCTCCTGCCAGGCACAGGGCGGGAGGAGGAGGAAAGAAGAGCGAACTGACCTTGTGAGTTTATAAAGAGATAGCAGAATTATGGGATTGAGTAGCAATCTTGTAGTCCCCATTTTAACTCTGTAGTTTCAACTCGGGACAGTGCCTGATGCAGTCTTGTCTTGAACACCTCCAGGCACAGTGACTCCACCACCTCCCTGGGCAGCCCATTCCAATGCCAATCACTCTCTCTGTGAAGAACTTCCTCCTAACATCCAGCCTGCCCTGGCACAACTTGAGACTATGTCCCCTTGTCCTGTTGCTGGTTGCCCAAGAGAAGAAACCAACCCTATTTGGCTACAACCTTCTTTTGGGTCATACAGCTTGGAGAGATGAAGGCTCCAAGGAGACGTTACTGCAGCTTCTTAGCACTTAAAGGGGCATATAAGAAGATGGGGACAGACTTTGACAGGGCCTGTTGTGACAGGACAAGGAGTGATGGTTTTACCCTGAAAGAGGGAGATTCAGGCTACAAAGATGACATCTGTTACACAGAGGGTGGAGAGACACTGGCCCAGATTGCCCAGAGAGGTGGTAGATGCCCCACCCCTGAAATCATTCCAGGTATTTGGGGCTCAGAGCAAGCTGCTCTAATTGCAGATGTCCTTGTTTAATGTGCAGGGGGCTGGACTAGATGAGCTTTAAAGGTCCTTCCCCATCCAAACCATTCCTTGATGGTAGCAACAGAAAACCTTAAGACCAGGTTGACATTTGAGGCTACACCAAGTTGTCCTTGTTCTCAGAGCTGTGTGTGAAAACTTCCCTAGGTTAAAAGGAGCTTGGGATGGCTTAGGCGGAAGCCTCAGGACAAGGTGATCCAGGGCAGGGCTGCTGTGCAGGGCTGCTGTCTGTTCCAACAAGCCTGTCTCCACAACCTGAAGACAGAGTGAGGGGCTGGCTCTCTGGAAGGTGCCTTTTCTCCTTGGGAAGGAGAGGGAGCTGCTAGCAGACATTAGGAGGGTGGAAGAGCAGCAGAAGCTGAGGGGACATTGCCAGAAGCAGCAGGTGTGAAAATGACTCTGTGCAGTGCTTGGCAGTAGCAAGAGGGAGTGGAAGGAAACCCTGTCCCACGGCTGTGCCTGGTGCATAAGCAAACACCATTAAGTTGGCTGCTGGATGCTGTTAAAATGGAATTAAACCTTTGAGTATTAAAGGGGATTAACACAAGGGAGATGTTGTGCTCTGATATGTCCTACCACCGTACACCAACTTCATTAGGAGGGCAGCCGCGGGGGCAAGGACATGAAGAAGAAGCAGCCTGGGAATCATTAGCAAAAATGACAGAATCTCTGCACTGCTTACCGAGTCACCGCTGCCAGTTTGGGGAGGGGGGAGGAACCTTTGCTGCCTTGCTAATTGGCTGTGGAACAAATTAACCCAATCTTGTATTTCTCATTATTCTTAGCCTCACTTAGCTGTTGTTAAGCCATCTTTTCTGTTGTCACTCCTCTTATTAAGTCTGTGACTTGAATAAATTTCCCCAGCAACTTTTGTGTGGGCACCAGATCTGTGGTACCGGCTGAAGATTGTCCTTTATCTGGTCCTTAACAAAACATCCCCCAATTGAAGTTCCCTATCTTGGAGCTTCTCCTCTTGAAATCTATCGTGGAGTGAGGCAGCTTAGTAGTAGCATTTTGTTTGCATTGATGGGCAATCAGTTGTGGGCTTTTATTCTGATAATGCCAAAGAAAACACGAGACAGCAGCACTAGCAAATGCAAATGGAGTGTGATCATCTTATCTCATAATTACTTGGGTAAACAAGTGATGAAAAAACAATTGATACTCTAGCAAACATTTTCTTGAGAAGTCAATTAAATTTTGCTAAAAACCAAACCAACCCCAAACCTTTGTAAGTATCCTAAAGCAAAACTCATGCTGCAGAAGCTCTAATCTGGAATCCTTCAGTACTTGCTAGAAGACAGCACGGTGAGGAAGGAAACAGGCAAGGCAGAGGCAGCCGAGCAGGCAGGTGTGCACCAGTGAACTGAGAAAGATTTCGTCACAGAGAGAGTCATCAAACATTGGAATAACCTGCTCAGGGCAGTGATGGCTTCACTGTCCCTAGGGGTGTTTAAGCAGCCTGTGGACTTGGCACTTACGGACATGATTTAGTATTGATCCTTCAGTGCTGGTCAAGGGTTGGATTGGATGATCTTTGAGGTCTCTTCCAGGCAGATGTTTTCTGTGATTCTGAGAAACACACAGCTGCCTTTTGCACTGTTTTAGAGAAGAACAACCTCGCTAGCGGTGATGGTTTCAGGGTAAGGTGTGATTTGGAGTGGGGGATGTGTTTGTTCCTCAGCATGATCTTTGTGCCTGGCAGCTCCATCAGCTTCCCCAGTTCCCTGCTCCCTCAGCTGTGCTGAGGACAGCCAACAGTGTGCTCAAGTGGCAGAGAAGGCCAACAACATCCTAGCCTGGATCAGAAACGGTATAGCCAGCAGCAGCAGGGAAGTGAAGGTGCCTCTGTACTCAGTACTGGTGAGGCCACACCTCACATACTGAGCTCAGGTTTGGGCCTCGCACTCCAATAAAGACATTCAGTGCTGGAGCAGGTCCAAAGAAGGGTACCAAAGGTGGTGAAGGGTCTAGAGAACAGGTCTGGGGAGGAGCAGCTGAGGGAACTGGGATTGTTTAGTCTGGAGAAGTGGCAGCTGAGGAGAGACCTTGTTGCTCTCTACAACTCTGTGAGAAGAGGTTGGAGTGAGGTGGGTTTGGTCTCTTCTCTCTGGTATTGGATGATAGGATGAGAGGAAATGGCCTGAAACTGTGCCAGGGGAGGTATAGGTTGGAGATTAGGAAAAATTTCATTGCTGTAAGAGTGGTCAGGCACTGGAACTGGCTGCCCAGGGAGGTGGTGCAATCACCATCCACACTAAAGGTGTGGACGTGGCACTTTGGGATGTGGTTGTCCTGGAGTCCTGTGTACCCTGAAATTCCTCTCCCTCTGTGGTCTGAATGGGAGAGGAAAAGGCGCGAACAGACCTGTTCCCCCTGCCTCTGCCTGCAGGTGTGAAGGGGGTAGCAAGGGACCCTTCCAGCACAAGCGGTGCCCCGTGCGGGCCCACGCTGCACTCGGCTGGGGATTGGCTGTGTTCTTCACGCCTAGGAAGTGCTAACTCAGCTCTGTGTCTAGGAAGGGTATAAATATTGGGGGGACTCCCCGCTTTGGGGTGTTCCCGCCTTGGAGCTCTTCCCCCCCCCGGATAGCTTCTGCACAAGGAGCTCCTGACACTCCAAAGACAAACTCCGAAGGACTGCATCCACCTTAAGCACTCTCTTTGTGCAGCTTTATAGCTCTTAACGACCCTTGGAGGCTTCTGAAAGACCCGAAGGGACAAGCTTTTGGACTGCCCTTCCATTCAAGCCTGATTCTGCTGTGAGTAGCTTTGGCTCAGCCTTATCTTGATATTGGGGACGCTATATTTAATAGCTCAAGCCTTTTCCAACTCCTGACTTATAAAATAGTCAAGTCTACCTGTGGCATCCTCTCAACCAACCAAGAGCCTGCTAATTAAAAACTAAATTAATTTCTGTGTCTAGTTTTGGGGGTGGTTTTCAGGAAAATAAAATAACTATTTTGAATAGAAATTCCTGACTCGGCCACATTAATTCCCTGCCTCCGTAACAGTGGTTTAATTTAATGGCAGTGGTGGTGCTAGGTTGATGGTTGGACTTGATGTTCTTAGAGGGTTTTTCCAACTCAAACAATTCTGTTTCTCTCTGCAGGGTCTCAGAGCCAGGCAGGCTCTCTTTCAGCTCACCAGGGAACAGCACTTACCCTGCATGTTTTGATGACCCCTCTGTGACCATATGGGGGGCACAAGCCAAGGTTTCACCTGAGTGAAACCTGCATGCGACACGTGCTCAGTGGTTGCACATAGCAGAACAGGAGTTTTTCCTTAGGGTGTTTTCCAGAGATGAGTGGCATGCTGATTGAAATCTGTTACAGCTGTATTGATCATGCTCCCCCTGTCCATCATCATTATCTGCCATCATCTTTGGGCTGTCAGGGTGACAACTGTGAAGGAGCAGAATGAATTTGACTGGCAGAACATTTTGCATCTAATGAGCCTGTGTACAACAAGAGTACAATAAATAATGCTCCGGAGGAACTTGGCTATCACTGAAACACCAAAAGGGAGATACTGCCTGAGCAGGAGCTCCCAAAGCCATCTGTCACCTGTCAGGAGCTGCATGGCTGCATCAGAGCTGGACTGAGGGAACAGAAAGCACCAAAGACTGCTGACGGGCACCTCATGTCATGTAAGGAGATGTAAAGTGGGCTGATGTCAGGAACCCAAAATTACTCAGGAGAGAAGCTTAAAACTCCAAAGGCAGGGGAGTTTTGATGCAGTGCTAGTGAGCAGCACAGGCTATGAGAGGGACTTCTTGGCCTGACATTCACCAAAAAATCATGCAGTGATGGTCTGTGGAGTGATGTCATGTAGTGGTGAACTCAGATTTAGTAGACAACTGGGACCATGAAGGGTGAATCACCACAGCTAGGACACTAGCAGAAGAAAACAGCATGGGGCAATGACTCAGCTCTCAAATGGTGGGTTCAGACATTGGGTCTGGAGGACACTGAACTGCTTCAGCAGGTCCAGAGTAGGCCACAAAGGTGATCCAAGGACTGGAGATTCTCTGCTACCAGGACAGGCTGAGAGAGTTGGGGCTGTTTAGCCTGGAGAAGAGAAGGCTCCGTGGAAACCTTAGAGCAGCTTTCCAGTACCTGAAGGAAGCCTGCAAGACAGTTTGGAAGGGACTTCTTACAAGGGCTTGTACTGATAGGATGAGAGGGAATGGATTGAAGCTGGAGATTTGAACTGCAGATTAAAGAAAATCTTTACAGTGAAGGTGGGGAGACACTGAAACAAGTTGCCCAGGGAGGTCATGGATGCCCTTTCCATGTAAGGGTTCGAGGGCAGGTTGGATGAGGCTTTGATCAACCTCTTCTAGTGGAATATGTCCCTGTCCATGGCAAGGGGGTTGGAACTGGATGATCTTTAAGGTGCCTTCCAACCCAAACCATTCTATGATTCTATGCAGGTCTTCTTGGGTGACACAGAGCCTGTAGTACGCAAAGGACAATAAGTCTCTGACGTGCTGCTAGAGGACTGCTGAGGAACCCCTTAACCTACCTGCTGGTCCACCACAGCCTGCCTTCTTTCTGAATGTCCCTTGACCAACTTGCCCAGCACACACCACAGGGACTTCTCTGCAGGACTAAGGTTCCACAGGACACAGGGAGTCTGAGCAGAAAAATCTGGGAAGTGTAGAGAGACCTTTGCCGTTTCTCTGACCAAGGCTGAGTCAGCTCAACCGCACTGAAGGGAGGGAGCACAGGAGCCCTCACCTAAAATTCTCTGTAATCAAACAGGCACAGAAACCCCTGCACAGTGAGGAAGACATCAGAGCCTCCAGGTAAGTCTAGCTTGAGTCTAGCTGGCTGGCATGACATCAGCTTGGTCATACACCCATACCTGAGCATCCAGTTGCTGCAACATCCAGTGCCACTCTGCAAACTGTGAGACGAAGCAAGCAAGCAGACACTGCACGGAGGGCGTCTCATTTTTCAAGCCTTTCTTTCAGGAGCTGCAGGCTTGCTTTCTTAAAGTGAACATTGTTACCATTTTAAAGTTGTTTTGAAGGCCCAGGACCAAAGTCTGTTGCCTGCGTTCCAAGACGCTTTGCAATGCAGTTTAATTGGGGTGCTGGGTTTTTGCTTTTGAACTTCATCATAATTATGAACAGATTTTATTTTTTTATTATTATTATTCTTTAATATGTCCCTTGGTTTCTCCCTTCGAAGGGAAATCTCATGCTTAATGAACTTAATTTTAGATAAAAGGCATTAAAAAGAAGAAAAATTAAAAATGCATGAAGCAGCCTAAATCACCCAATCGCTGTGATGTCCACACAGCAATGGCAGCGTGGATTTCACAAAGCAAGCAGAAGCAGAAAAGCACAGGGGGCTTGCCACATGTAAATGCTGCTCTGTTCCAAAACATGCCCAATTAGAAATGTACATTTTATGCATTTCTTCTTCTTGATCTCTTGCAGAAGGAGATAAAGATCAAACATGCCAGCCCACCCTGAGCAGCATATGTATGCATACCCAGAATGCTGCTTCCAGCACCACATCTCTGCAGTCAGAGTTTGGAATACAGAAGGTGGCCTTGAGCAACCTGCTCTAGTGGGAGGTGTCCCTGCCTATGGCAGGGGGTTGGAGCTGGATGATCCTTGAGGTCCCTTCTAACCTAAACCATTCTGTGATTCTATGAAGGTGCATCAACATGGGCACATGAAGTGTCATCACCAAGCAGCTCCTGGCAAAGCAGCAGCCAGGCTGGTTTGGCCATGAAATCCTGCCATGAATTCCAGATGGCTACCAACTGGCTACAACTCCTTGAAGGGAGGTTGGAGCCAGGTGGGTGTTAGGCTCTTCTCCCTAGGAGCAAGGGACGGGATGAGAGGAAATGGCGTCGAGTTGTACCAGGGGGAGGTTTAGGTTGGACACGAGCAGAAACTTCTTCCCTGAAAGGGTTCTCAAAGACTGGCAGAGGCTCCCCAGGGAGGTGGTTAGATCCCTGTTCCTGGAGGGGTTTCAAAGAGGCAGGTATGTGGTGCTGAGAGACATGGTTTAGCTCCAGCCTGATGATCTTGAAGGTCTCTTCCAAACGAAACAACTCTATGTGTCTGTGAGTCTATAACTGACTGCCAGCCTCTTCATCTGCCAGGCACAGGGGTCACTTGTCACCTCCTCTGCTCCGGGCAGGGAAGTGTGAACAAGCAGCTCTCAGCCCCACAAACAAACAGAACACTACTTGTAGGGAGTCAGCTCCTTCCTCAGCCGGAGGTTGTTTTATCACACTCTGAGGTGATAATGCTCAGGGCCAAACACTCTGCAAGCAAGCCAGAGCAAGTGGGCATCTAAGAACCTTCATTTCTTCCCCAAATCCAAACAGATCACAAAAAAGGTCAGTCTCACAAGGCAGGCAACCAGCACTTGAGAGAAAGCACACATGAAGGAGGCTGTGTCCAGCACCACATCACATTTATTTTGTATTTAAACTTTCTTGGACCATGAAGTGATGAGCTGCACTTCAGGCAGCAGCACTCTCACTACATATGAGATGAAATTGTTTGCTTCTTTCCAAAGGTGAGCAGGAGAATCTTAATCGTAGAAGTCATCGAAGTCGTCTGCCTCTGGGCTGCTGGTTTGTGGGCGCAGAGCAGCTTCAATCTCGGAGCTGCTGTCATCAGATTCCCCCCAGAATGCTGAGGGTGAGGAGAAAGAATTAATTACAAAAACTTTTCCATGTTTCTGTCATTTCCAATGCAGACATGATCATTTTTGAGGAATACTGTGAGCAACAGGGACAGGGAAGTGATTGTCCCTCTGGTGTCAGCACTGATGAGTGCTGTGCTCAGGTTTTGGGCACCTCACTACAAGAACAACATTAAGGTGCTGAAGCAGGTCCATAGAAAGACTGTGAGGGCTGATGAAGGGTCTGGAACAGTTCTTCTGAGTGGCGGAGGGAACTGAGGGTGTTTAGTCTGGAGAAAAGGAGGCTGGGGGAAGACTTCGCTGCTGTCTACAACTGCCTGAAAGGAGGCTGGAGTGGGCTAGAGTTCAGTCTCTTCTCTCTAGTTACAAGTGATAGGACAAGAGGAAAAGGCCTCAATTGGATAGCAAAAGAAACATTCCCTGAAGGGGTTCTCAAACACTTCAACAGGCTCCCCAGGGAGGTGCTTCAATCACTGTTCCAGGAGGTATTCAGAAGACACAGATTTGGTGTCGAGGGACATGGTTTAGCACCAGATTTAGTAGAGAATGGTTGGATCCAATGATCTTGAAGGTCTTTTCCAACCAGAACCACTCTATCATTTTATGATTTTACAGCCCTCTAGGGGAAGCCAAACCCCACGGCTTATGGAGAAGCTCTGAGGTTTGAGGACCACAGGTCTAGGTGTGGACATCTAATGCTATCCATGCCTTGTGGTATCCAGCATAGGCACGCTGTAGCCAAACACTGGGCTCTTTCAGGGCCTCACTTCATTGTTCCTCAAGGTGGCTTGAGAGAACATTTCCACTCCAAGCAATTTACTTGACCAGCTGCTGCCTGAATTACAGCTTTGTCTATTATCATCCCTGACTTTCTCCCTCTACTTGACTCTGTGGTGAAGTCACACTCAGAGCATGACATCACAGAGTTGGCTTAAAAATGGCAATAATGTCACAAAGGAAGAAAAATCACCACTTTGTGACAGGACCAAATCCAGACTGACTCCAAGGAAGCCCATGGCTTTCACAAACAGCTCTGGCAAAACAGCTCACAGAAATAAAAAAGAATCATATTTAAATTTGGAGAGTCAAGTTTGATCTGTGGAAAAAGAAGTGGAAAACAGGGCACACGGAGAAGCATCAATCAAGCCAAAACTCATCTGTCTGCCTGTTCCTGACCCCTTTTAGAGGGCTGCTGTTTGTCTACAACCAGCACAACAGCAACGATGCCCCAAACGAGGCACAAGATGCAAAAGGAGAGACTCAGGCAGCAGGGGAGAGGAAATTTCAGCTCATGTCTGAGGCATTCAGCTAATGCCTTTGGTGCTTTTGATGGCACCAGTCACATAAACATCTTATCTACAAATGCAGCAGCTGCATCTTTCATCCTATATCACCAGCCCCCTGGACTGCAGGTTTGCGCTCGGCTGGGAACATCAGAGCAGTGCCGGCTGCACCCCACGCTCATCCCGCCCTTGACACCTGGGAAGAGGCTGAAAGGCTCCAAGAAAACTGAAGGAAAGGGGCTGGGGATGTGAGAGAACCTTTCAACTGGCACCAAAGCAGCCATCCTTTGTGGTATCCTTAAATCAGCTCAGGCGCCACACCTCCAGAACATCTGAGACTATGCCTGAAGCTGAGCTCCAAGCAAAGAGCTCACTGCTGCTGGCAATGAGGCTCCCACCAGAGGTGAGTTCATACAGCGTTGGTCTTAATGGGGGTTTTAAAAGGGAAAAAGGAAATGCAGTGGGGAAAGATAACATGCAGAGCCCAAACACCAACTGAACTCCTGCTAGCTTTCGGGGAAAGAACTGTTCCATATGTTTAGTTCTAGATGCACCTTTGTGCGCCTTTTGATTGAGCTCTGCAACACACGCTGCTGCTGCTGCCCACCCATATTCCAAAGATCAATAAATGTTGGGATTTCCCTGCTCTAGGTTTCCCCTACCTGCTCCTCACTACTTTTTAAGCCCTGAGGCACAGATCACGAGTCCTTCCACACCATATCTGTGCACTATGAAAAATGTCCTCTCTGCTCTGGGATTTGTCATCCATGTTTGCTGGCTCTGGTTTTGAGACAGGGAAATTCCACCCTTTCCTATCTCCTTATGCCCACCTTGGAGGTCTCCTACAACATAAACTACACTTGGATTTTAAGGAGCACAACTTTGGCTTCCTACCTTTAGATTTTATGGCTGTTTCCACTCTTCTCCTAATTTCAGGCCTGTAAGAGAGAATGAGTTCAAATAATCAGCACAATGTCACACAAGACCTCTCTGATGTCATAGAAGTCAAAGAATTTAAGTCAATTCTTTACTGTGAGGGTGGGGAGATACTGGAACAGGTTGTTCAGGGATGACCCCACCTTGTAGGTATTCAAGGCCAGGTTGGATGAGGCGTTGAGTGTAGTGGAAGGTGTCGCTGCCCACAGCAGAGGGGTTGGAACTTTAAGGTCCTTTCCAATCCAAACCATTCTGTGAGTCCATGAATTTATTTTACAGACACTGTGAGATAGTTTAGAAAAATACCAGTGCCTTCTGTAACTGCCTTTTTTTGGTTCCTTTCCTTTTTTTAAATATGTACTTTGTCAAGAATTTCTTCACTTTAATGCCCTTTAAAAGGTGGAGAATTATCATGCAGCAGGCTTGCTGGCCCAGATGTTCAGACAGCTTGCACTGGAGTCATTCCCTAGTCACAACACCAGCAGTGAATTAAGGACACAAAGAAGCAGAGCTCCATCCATCTCTTGCAGCCTTTCAGCTAACACAAGAAAAGAAAAAAATCTAAACACAAATAAAATCACCCCCCAGTGATGCTCCCTGAACCTGTCCCCTGTCCTGCCAGCATCCTCCTCCAGCCCAGCTCCTGGGTTCCCATCACATCCTACTCAGCCCTATGTAAATGCACGCTTGTCCAGCTGCCTTTGATCTACCTTGATGTCTATGCAGTGGCAACTCTGCTGTGTTAAATGCCTGCTCTTGTGTCTGGAGCATCACAGGCCCTTTTGAATCCCTCAAACAAGCTGGAATCATTTTGATCTTTTGTGTGTAGTGTGTGTATTGTGTGGGTGCTGTGAAATAATCACACGGGGGCAATGATGCAGGAGAATTAACTGTTATATTAACAGTCCTGCAAGAAGCTCTGGAAGTAAAGCTTCAGCTGATTTTAATAAGGAAGATCAAATGGGAGAGATTTGTGACATTTCTGTGCAAACTAGTAAAACACAAGCAAATGTCAAGCTGCAAGTGGAAGCTGTTGCCAGAGTCAAAATGGGACTCCATCAGCTATCAAAAATGTCAGACAATTCCGCTCATTTGATGTGAAGGCACAGCAGCCAATATGGAATTGCTTAAAGAGGGGAGTTAAAAATAACCTGGCTCTTATTGTGGAGCCATTTGTGAAGTTGGGGTGGGGGAAAGGGAGATGATTCACAGCTTGTCTCATGCCACTGTATGCAGTAAGGATTCAGGATTGCAGCTGGAAAGCTGAACTTAGAGCAGGAAGAAGTTTCTCTATGTTAGAGCAACTTTGCCTTTAAAATATGAGAAACCTCACACGGTCCCTTCCAACCTAAGCCATTCTACGGTTGTTTAAATCATTCCTTTGCTATAAGCTGTGACTGCCATAAGCATGCAGCTAATACACCCAAAAATTCCAGAAACAGAACATTAAGTGCAACCAAGGCACCTAACTGAGGCTGCAGTCCTAGTAACAATCCTACCTGACAGTGACATAAATTAAACCCAACCAGGGCACCAAACTGAGGCTGCAGTCCTAGTAACAATCCTACCTGACAGTGACATAAATTAAACCCAACCAGGGCACCAAACTGAGGCTGCAGTCCTAGTAACAATCCTACCTGACAGTGACATAAATTAAACCCAACCAGGGCACCAAACTGAGGCTGCAGTCCTAGTAACAATCCTACCTGACAGTGATGTGATTATTATTTTTTAAAGCAAAACACTTTAAAATATTTGCCTTAAATATTTATCTGAAGTTCTGTTAATGTGCCCCCAGCCTGTGCCTTCCTGCTTACTCACTCAGACCCTGCCCTGCAGTGCACTTCAATTTCTCATTCAAAAATGTTTCCAACAGGATTTCCACCAAGTATTTTAAGCTGGAGTCTCTGAGTTGAGTTCTGCCATACACTGAACCTAACTCTTGCTTGCTTTGGTGTGATTTCATGACCCTCAGCATCTTCCAGGTGCTCCACGTATCCCAGGCTGAGCCTGTAAAGATGCACTCAGGAGGCTGCACTTTAGGCAGCTGCATTGGGTTTTCCCAGAGTATAGAAACCACTTGTTGCTGAGTGACAGACTGTGAGGTGGCTTCTGTGGCAGGCTGCAGAACCATTTTATCTTCCAACAGTTCAGTTAACAGGTAGCTGGCAGGTACCACTTCCACTGCCTGGAAGGGAGGCATGTGAAGTTGTGTTGCTCAGCAGTGCCTGGAGGTCCCCAGAAGTTCCTTTTCTGCTTCATAGTTCAAGCCAGATCACACACAAGAGAGCTAGTCATGGGAGCCCAGAGGGCTATCACACACCACATGCCCAGGTCACAACACCAGGGCAGCTCACTCCTCCTGCACAACCTGGAGCACTGTAATGGTTGGATGAGGCCTTGAGCGACCTGTTCTAGTGGGAGGTGTCCCTGCCTATGGTTGGGGGATGGAACTGGATGATCTTTGAGGTCCCTTCCATGATCCATTTCATGAATGTGCTCCATGTCTGGCTGAAAGCCACTGGTCTCATGAAGAAGTTGTGGTGGTCAAAGATCACCATGGCTGTAGCAGAGTCTGAAAACCTTTCCTCTTCTATCTCAGCATCCAATGAAGAAAAAAGGTCAATACTGACAGGAGAGAGGGAAAACAGATGCTAACCCATTCATTTGCAGAGATAATCCACCACACATGAAATGGGCTTCATCCCCAGAAGAGCACAGAGCTGCAGCACTGCACCCCAGGAGCTGCGACACAGCATCCCATAAGGAGAAGAAAGAAAGGAAAAGGACATCAGCATAGGCTTGGCACGAAAGCTATCAGCATGCAAACAAACACTGTGGAGACGAGGAAAAGGGAGCTACGACATGAGAAAGGCCACACTGGACATCACAGCTCTCTCAAACCAAGCCTGGAAAATGCTGTGAGATAGCTCTGTAATGGAGAATAAAATCCCTAGACTGGGTCTGAAGTGTTAGTCAAGGCTGGTAAGATGCAAGAAAAGCTGGACACTGCAAAACATTCCCATTCAGGAACCAGCAAATTCAATCATGGAAGTTATCATCTGGTGCAGTGAGCACACAATAAGCAGACAGACCTCCCAGAGAAATTTTAGGAGTATAAATGAAGTAAGGCCAGTTTCACTGCCTCAACTAATCCCCTGTCGTGACCCTTCCATATCCATTTATACATTTGCTTCTTCCCTAAAATAATTCCAAACTGAACCCAGGCTCTGACAAAGAAAAAACTCAAATCAGTTTAACTTCAAAGGGCCTTTTAATCTCTCCTTTACTCTGATGAAACAAGCTTTTTGTATTGAAGAAGCCGCAAAAGTGAGGAACGAAAAAGCTCAAGGAAAGTATTTTCCCCTCTGCAAAGAAAATTAATATTAAGAGGAAAAAACCCACAAAACAGACCAACAAGTGCCAAGTTAATAAAGGTGTCTCACTGAAAAAAACAGAAACTGTTTACTTGAGCCTAAGTATCTTACAAAAGTACCTGTCGAATTTATTGTCTTTTTTCACTTGACAATAAACACCTAAATGCTGAGGAGAAAATAAAAATGAGAGACATCCAGTTGCCAAAAAATAAAGAGGCAGAAGATTGCCCAAACATAAAAAGAAAAGCCCAAACCAAACAAACCCATGAAAAACACCCCAGAAAGAGAACCATCCTAAAACTGACAGGTTTGACCAGAAACCCAAGCAGAATGCCAGCATGTAGAGCCGGAAGCCTGTGCCTGCCCTGAAGCAGCTCACTGCCAGAAACAACTCCTCGCTGAGAGAGGGGCTGGAGCTTCTCCCAGCAATCCATGAGGAGGCAGAGTCACAGATCCAGCTTCAAAAAGCATTTTTGGAGAACATCTAAAAGCCTCCTCACCATACGCGAGC
The DNA here is from genome assembly GCA_013400475.1 of Tricholaema leucomelas. Taxonomy (NCBI): domain Eukaryota; kingdom Metazoa; phylum Chordata; class Aves; order Piciformes; family Lybiidae; genus Tricholaema lacrymosa; species Tricholaema leucomelas. The sequence goes on from WAAF01016893.1 coordinate 139,754, forward strand.
CAGGGCTCAGTGCCTCCGACGCAACACTCTCAGTTGGGTTCCCCTGCGATCCTGTGCTTCCCTGCCGGCTGCTGCTGCAGCCTGACAGCTCTATCATTTTCTGCTGGTTGCTGACTGCAACTCGGGCATCACCGAAGAATTTCCCACCCTGGAAAGTCAGGGTAAATGAACCAATCCATTCATCATGCCAGAAATGCAGGAATAACACTGCATTTAATTACACTGCAAATAGGATGAGCTCGATTTTATAAATCCTTGTATACTACCAAGCCACACTTAAGACTGTTCTGTTTAGCTGTACCATGCTGAAGAAGATCCTTGCCTAGAAAAACCTGACACAAAGCCTGCAGCACAGAGCTGTGAGGAAGCTGTGGCACAAGAGCAAAAATAAACTAGTTCCTCCATACAATGAAGGCAGCCTGTTTAAGAGACGTGTTGCTGTCTCTCTCCTCAACCCACTGTTTGCAGAGCACCGCCACCACCTGACATTCCTGCAACAGCTGAATGTTAAGATTTAGGAAACAAAGCTTGCAGAAATCTCTCTAATGTCAGGGAAAAAAATGCTGGAACTGACAGCCAGCTTCCTAGAGAAGTGATCTGGCACTTAAAAGTACAGCAGGAGGAGAAAACGATCAGACACAGGTTGGTTTCAGAGGGCAGCTCTCAGGAGTGTGAATTTCTTGACCAATCCGAGCCACAGATCTTTGGAATCTCTCCTTAGACTGAGGTCCCTCCCCGCCAAGTTCAGGAGGTTTGGAAGGTGGGGCTGAAGGGGATGCTGGGCTGGATACGCGGAGCCGGAGTGCCCCCCGATGGCCGCTCCGCCTCGGTACGGAGAGCAGCAGCTGCGGGCCGGGTAGTAAAACATCGCCCCCGAGAACAGCGAAAAGGAGGAATTATCATCTGCTAACTTTTATCTGCATGTCATTATGTCTGTGTTTGGCAACGGCGGCTTTCGACTCAAACACAGCCTTCGGAGGCCAGCCCAGATTACATCCAGAAGACCAAGTTTAAAATGCTTTACATTGTGTTTATGTTCTGATCAATTAAAACCGCGATTCGGTTCTCATCCGACAAAGTGCCTTTAACCTCCAGGTGATTGTGAAAGGAGACGGCACAAACCAGCCGCCGTAAACAAACTGCCTGCACCCAAAAATTCAGTGTTCCCCACCCAAACCGAGGACCTCCACCGGCTGCCTCCACCCCGTGTCTGCGGTGCCACACACAGCGCCTGCCGCTCGCCTTCGCCCAGACGTTCCCCTCCTGACTTCCGATACCTTTTCCCCTACGCAAGGCTGCGATTTAACGCGCTCTTCCCTGCTGCACTGCGCTAAATCCTCACACTAAAGCTGCATCTCCAGGCGTGGAAATATTCCTAAAGGAGAAGGCGGCAGGAAAAAGTGGGTTTGCAGCTGAAGGCAGGCCAAGACGATATTTGCAGGAGGAGAGGAAGCTCTGGCATGCACCCCTGAACAAAAGGGAACAAGTGGTCTTTACTCGGAGACCAGCTTCCTATTAAGACTCGCTCCGTCGTACATTATGCCTTTCATCCCCACTCAACCACAAAATGATTTTGCTGTAGGAAATACAATGGCAGAAAAAGATTTACATTGAAAGAATCTTTAATAATAAACTGTTGCAGATCTGCCTACTTCCCCGTGATTTATAATACAATAAACATTGGATTCTATTAAGGCTCATGCACTGAAGACATGCACTGAAAAAGCGAATATGAAAGCCCTCAATTCTTCCCGTCTCCAGTACCATAATAGTGAAATGAGCATGGATAAATGTGCTAAGAGTATCTCTTTGCATCTTTTATAGCTTGTGTGTATTAATCTGTAAAGCTTATTAAGAAAGTCATTGCTATGCAAAGCAGCACCCAATCCCTTTCTCTCGCTTTTCAACAGCGTGCAGTGTCGAGCCAATGGGACCGGTCCCCGGCCCCTCATTCCGCATTCATAACATGCAACATTTGCACAATGTATCTCTCAAAGGCCGCTGAATAGAAAGCCTTAATACTCATGTAAACAACTGCAAACCAATTACTTAATGAATCAGGCCCACACATAATGAGGTGCCAGACAAAGAGCTATAAATGCATTTTTGCGCCCCAGCCTCCGCTTTAAAGTGAAATCCCTCAGCTGTAGTTTGGGCTTAACTGGCGCATCATAATTATTGTCTGGGGGACATCAGAGGAAGCCATGTTTTCTATTTGGGTCCGGCAGGGTCCTCCGCAAGGTCACTCATCAGCTCGGTGACAAAACACAGCAGAGAAGAATTCATAGAAGGTCCCCCGGCAGCGCCATGCAGTTATGTTTATTCTCAAGTAGTGGGTTTCAAGACCACTTGTAAAAGCAATAAAGCCCCAGAAGTGACTGCGGTAAGTGGGAGCGCTCCGATGTGAGCGTCGCGGAACCGCGCTGTGCCTGGCCACAGCCTCCCCTTCCTCACTGCTTTCCCCACTGCTTTTGCTGCTGGTGCCAAGTGGCTCAAAGTGAGGGCGGGCATTAAACTTCATGTCCGGAGGGGCTGCAGAGTTTTTGACTTGTTTAAGACTAAGCTGCTCTAAGAGATTTGGGGGTTTTCTCAAAGCAGAATCATGAAGTGCATTTGCTTCTCAGCACTAGAAAGTATCACATTTTAGGGCAGACTGAATGATTTAGTGCCATGGTCTAGTTCACTGGAGAGGGCTGGGTGATAGGTTGGACTAGATGACTGTGGAGGTCTCTTCTAACCTGGCTGATTCTTTGATTTTTAAATCCGATTACATATAAAGTGAAAACAATTAAAAAAAACTACACACCACGTAATAAAAAAAGCCAAACCCATACACCATATGAGCAGTGCCTGAATAATGCAGGAGTAACCAAGCTGGAACCAAGATGTCAATAAACTTAATGTTTGGGGTGGCTGCAGTGTTTTGAACTTATTTAGACTAACTTGAAGTTGATTATTTGCTTCAAAGCATCATCACTGTGGAGCAGCACATGAAGTGCACTTGCTTCCCAGCGCTAGAAGTTATGACATTGAAATTGTGTTCACTTTGCCCTAAAATCCATCACAAAAAATTTGAAAACATTAAAAAATCCCCACTCAAACCCATACACCCTATGGACCTGAACCACCTGAAAAAATGTGGAAGTGACTAAGCACATTGTTAGCAAGCAGTGTAACACCAAGTGGGAAAACAGCTTTGGAGACATTTTCTTCTTAAGCAAAAAATAGAACCATAGAATCATAGAATGGTTTAGGTTGGAAGGGACCTCAAGGATCATCCAGCTCCAACCCCCTGCCATAGGCAGGGACACCTCCCACTAGAGCAGGCTGCTCAAGGCCTCATCCAGCCTGGCTTTAAATGCCTACAGGGAGGAAGCATCCACAACCTCCCTGGGCAACCTGTGCCAGTGTCTCACCACCCTCACTGTAAACAACTTCCTCCTAACATCCAGTCTAAATCTCCCCTCCTCCAGCTTAAACCCATTCCCCCTTGTCCTGACATTCCCAGACCTTGTCAATAGTCCCTCCCCAGCCTTCCTGTAGGCTCCCTTCAGATACTGGAAAGCCACTCTAAGGTCTCCTCGAAGAGGAAAATAGTTCATTTTAAATTCTGCACCTTCAGATGCTGTAAGCAAGCTTCTCGGGGCCTGACCCTTCTTTCTTTCCTGCTGTCCTGTGCTTCAGTGAACCACTAAAAGGTAGCATTTATTTAAAAATTCATCTGTGGGAGCACCCTTGTGTTTCACAGCAGTAGGCAGTGTGACTTGGAACATCAGAGTCCCCGAAGGTTTGAAAAGAAAGAAGAAAAAGATATTGAAAAAAGAAGACTTTGAGCATAAGAATGAATCCTGTTGTGCTACAGCCTAACCTGTCTTTACTGTACTTGAGGAGAGTTACAGAATTGCCACCATTTTAACCCAAAAAGCAGGACACCACTTGTGGAATTGAAACTGTCTCTCCTATCACGACAGACCTCACTAACAACAGCATAACAAAGCTACAGGAGGAGTAATGTGGTACAAAAATGAGGAGTTAAACATTTATCAGGCTGCTTCTGAGCCTCTTCCTGAGGGCTACTGATGGCAGTTCCCAGGGCAGAAGCCTGGTGGCTGCGGCACCCATTCACTGGGCTGCTCTAATAAAGGGCAGATCAGATCTAAAGCCCGGACAATATTCCTTGAGATGGCTGTGTTACATCTCATTTTCTGCTGCTTCTTGACAACTAATTTGATTGCTGCTCTTTGATTGCTGTTACAGGTCAGCGAGGAGTACACGAAACATCTGAGAGAACAGCTCAGGGACCCAATGGGAATTACTGCAGCTTGAGGAAAATTCACAAATCAACTTTTTTCTTCTTTTAAAACAAACCAACCCCTTTAGGTACAAGTAAGACCATTAACTAAACATGCTTAGTTGAGAGCAAGAAAGGCATGTTGTAAATACCCCAGTAACAAATATAACACACACACTCCCACACACCTTAAGGCCATGAGAAGTATTATCCAGTCACAGCTCGTTTACATCTCAGATAGAGGGAGAAGAACCCCACCACTTTATTTCTTGGAGACTTTATGTTTCATGCCTGCCTCTCTCCTGACAAGTCCTATTGTCTGGCCCGGGAGCAGCCCTACTGAGAGCAGCTGTACACGCTAATTTGTGGTTCACTGAGATGTCAATTGAGTCTGAAAATGAGAAAACAACAGCTGCAAAACAATACCTGGCTTCGGCACAAGTATTTTGTAAGGTGTAACCAAAGCTGAAGATGTTTTTATTAGGTAAACAGAAATACAAACTTTAATCCTAGACTCATTGAAAAAGCAAAAACTAAACAAGGAGCTTCAGTCCTCCCCTGCCAGCATTTCTCACTCTCCAGAAGCATTTTCACATGGGACTGGGTTTAACAACTTTACCTTGCCAAGGAAGGACTTTTTTCCTTCGATGAAGAACTGGTTTGTGAATGCATTTCTTGGCTTGCTTTAGATCTGGAACTGTTATCATCACTCTCCCAACCTGTTAAGTAAAAACATGGAACAAGTTCTCAGATTCGGTGACTGCACTTCCCCCACAGCTCACGATTAAGTGCTAATTAGCTCAAACCACAGCAAACAAGACTCCCTCCCTATCACTTAAGATCCCCAATGATGATTTCTTGTGAACAGTGACACTTTTGCATGTTTTACCTCACTTTAGGAAAAAGCTGAGATTCTTGTAAAGGCTGTATTGAATCATGGCAACTGAAAGGATTTCTGGGGTCTTTTTACTTTTCTTTGTTCATCCCCCAACTTCTCATATATTTTAGTACATCAGGAAGCAAGGTTATTTTTATTCTTCTTCCCCTTAAATGAAGACCACTTTGGATAGTTCCAATCTGCAACATTACTTAACACATCAATATTTTCCAGCCCTTCTCTTGGAACAGAGCTGCGTTTGGGAGAGACAAATCTTAGGGTTTTTTTATGACTTAGTCATCCACAATTATTTCTTAATCTTTTACATACACTTTCACCCCTGTCTGTGCCTCTCATTTCCAATCTGATTGATTAAAGAAAAGGAAGAGGTAAATTAACTAATTCACTGCAACAATACAATTGCTCATCTTTGCACTTGTTTCCAATGAATGCAATGCTTAAACCCCACTTTAAAAGGCTACTTTGCATGTATTTATAGTATTGAAATAACAAGCCCTAACTGTTACCCACTTGATTCCAGATCAGTGTTTCTGTGCATCTTGGACACTGTCCCTTATAATTGGCTGTCTAACCAAGTCATAATTCCCAGGAACTGCTTTGACTCCAGCAGTAACACACTGGTATAACATATATAACATATATATAACATGGGTATGTTTTTCGGCTCTGGGATACAAACCACAGCACACAATGTGGCTGAGATGACAAGCTCTGCTCTTGCTTTGCTCCAGGAGAGCATCCCTCTACCTCAGGAAAGCCTTGAACAGAGACAGCTGTACTTAGAGAACAGAATGCCACAGGCCATGGACTCTGCAAGCATATAAAACCCAGTGGCACCTGTGTGCCCTCAGATGGCATGTGTGTGTGACACAGAGCCCATATCTCATCCAGGCATACCTGCCACTCCTTCCAGGTGACATTCCAAAACCCAGAACTTAGCCGGACCTACCAAAGCTCAGACCAAGCCACAGCACTTGTGCAGCTTTCCTTATGGCTTTTGCATGCACATCAGCCTCACAAAGATGATGAGGTGCATGGAACATCTTTCTTATGAGGAGAGACTGAGGCTCTGCTGTTTGGAGAAGAGGAGCCTGAGGGGTAACCTCAGCAATGGTTACAAATATGTAAAGGGTGAGTGCCAAGCCAATGGAGCCAGGCTCTGCTGAGTGATGCCCAGTGACAGGACAAGGGGCACTGGATGGAAGCTGAGCCATAGGAAGTTCCACGTAAACATAAGGAGGAATTTTTTCTCTGTGAGGGTGACAGAGCACTGGCACAGGCTGCCCAGGGGGATTGTGGAGTCTCCCTCTGTGGAGATATTCAAAACCTGCCTGGACATACCTGTGTGCTCTGCTCTACGTGATCCTGCTCTGCCAAGGGGTTGGACTGGATGAGCTTTCAAGGTCCTTTCCAGCCCCTGACATTCTGTGATTCTGTGAAGATCATTTCCCCATGCTTTCAGTGCCTGCCCTGGTTCCCCTTCCTGCACAACATCAAACAGTTAACACAAGCTTCTTGTTCTTCACCTTCAAGACCTTCAGAGCCCAGCTTTGCTCTACCTGTCAGTTACAACACAACACTAGGCTATCAATCCCTACTTCTGCCTCGTTTATATCAGACTGCTTTGCCAATTAGTCCAGTTGCTTCTCTCCAGCACCTCTTTGCCAACTGACATCTGACATGCCCTACAGCAACAGGGGGTCTGTCTGAGCACACCAGCTCTGGTGATTCCTCTGGGCTGTGGCACCCACAAAGCATTTGATGATGTGTAAGAAGTCAGTGTGTGGTGACTTGGTGTGCTGAGCAATCACCTCCTTTCAACCTGCCCACCCACTCAGGCCTTCAACAGCATGTAAGGAAGAGTCTTCATTCTAGATGTGCAGCACTGATGACAAAACCAGCCCAGCCTGGGTACAAGGCAGGTGTGCTTCATGGCTGCTAGAAAGCACCAGCACTTGGTGCAACATAGAGGGCAGAGATGATGTGAGAAATACACTGCCAGGAGAGAAAGCTCTTAAGCACTTAGCTCCTCACACAACTGCACAGTATGTTTCCTTCATAAAAACAGTCTTCATGTTTGAAGTTAAATGCAGCTTAGTTCAAGAAGACATGCTCTGAGGAGCATGCTTCTGTTACGTGTTTCACCAGAAGCAGAACTTGCCATGCTGTAACAGCCAGGGCTGGGGACCCTGACAGGCATATCATGCTGAAATACTATTTTTTTTCCCTTGAGTGGAGAAAGCAGGAGAGGAGAGCAGGGGGAGAACCAAAGATGGGTTTAGACCACATCATCAGACTGAAAAACTTGGATAAAAGAATTGCCAAGACCACAGAAATCATCTAGCATAGAGCAGCAGTGCTGTGAGGCAGAAGCTGAGGTGAGAGGAAAGCTGGGACAGTGCAGGAAAGCTGTAGCTCCTGACAGCAGCCCTGTAATGCCTTGCTAGAAAAGCAGCTCCCCCTTCCCATCTGAATTCAGTAAATGCTTGCTAGAAGACAGATGCCATCTGCTTGCTGTTCTCCTAAGCAGTGTTTGGAAGCAGTGGCTTCAGCACACCACCAACTCTTGCGCACTAGAGACTCCCCAGAAGCAACACAGGCCTGCAGGGTGAAGCTGCCTGGATGGGGCACTTTGAGCATTCACTCAGTCTGAACAGCCAGCCCAGAACATGCAGACAACTCAACAAGCTCGACAAAGCTTAGCCTTTAAACTCAAGCTGGGATGTTCACAACACAAAGTCCCTAATGAAATCATGGGAGCAACGCTGCAGTGCAACAGGAGCTGCTGTGCTCCAGGTGACACAGCCCTCCTGGTGCCTTGTTCCTTCCACTCAGGACTAGCAAAGGCTCCACGATGCCACTGTTAATTAAAAACACTCCATGCTTTTCGACTTCACATCCGCAGCCATCAGGGACGAAAGCAGCTTTCATGTCAGCTTTTACAATGCAGTTCTGAACAAATGGGTGTCGTTTTCTTCATTAGTCAACAATTCCAGGAGAAAACACAATGTTGCTGCATAATGAACTGCCATTATTTTGTTTTGCTGCACACTCAAAGTGATCTTTAACCCAGGACATGCTGTAGCAGCACAGAACTGAAAGGAAAGGATTTTCTCTGTGGCCTACATTGCAGCATCTATCAATTTATAGCCAAACACCTCAGTGGATAAAGAAGTGATGTGGTTTTCTGCAAATGAAGAGATAAGAAACCCTTGGCCTCATAATGAACAGCATTTACACATTGCAAATTGTATTACCTCTCACAGAAGAGCTCATTATTTCCAATAAGAACCAATAATCCTCTATGCAAGTAGAGAGAGTTGAAGGACAGAAGTGCTTTAGAGGACCCAACCCAGGCACATATCTGCATCTTCATACACAAAATGATCACAAGGCTGGAGCATCTCCCCTGCGGGGACAGGCTGAGAGAGTTGGAGCTGTTCAGCCTGCAGAAGAGAAGGCTCAAGGGAAACCTTAGAGCTGCCTTCCAGTACCTGAAGGGGACCTACAAGAAAGGGACTTTTTACAAGGGCTTATAGTGATAGGGTGAGAGGGAATGGATTGAAGCTTGAGGAGGGCAGATTTAGACTGGAGAGTAGGAAGAAATTCTTGACAGTGTGGGTGGTGAGACACTGGAACAAGTTGCTCAGGGAGGTCATGGATGCCCCCTCCTTGAAGGTGTTCAAGGCCAGGCTGGATGAGGCCACAAGCAATCTGGTCTGGAGGAGGGTGTCCCTGCCCATGGCAAGGGGTTGAAACTGGATGATCTTCAAGGTCCCTACCAACCCAGACTGTTCTATGAATCATGAAGTGAGAGCCTGGACCTAAAGGAACTTTGCTTTTTCTGTGTGCTTTTATCACCAATAAAACAGTTAGTAGCTTGGATATTTCAGCTGTCACTGGGCTTCAAAGCCAATAATGCCTTGAAAGGGATATTATCAGGGTGAGTGGAGCCTGCAAGCTGTGTACTTCTACAGTTACCTTGGTAATAGTTATTGCACTCACGTTCACCACTAGGTTTGGTAGCTGCTATAGGAAATAGCCAACTAACAATGGCTTGTGCTCAGAGAAACTTTGAATTTGAACAAGCTCCTCAATCCCTTTTACACTAATTGCTATTGCTTGCTGATAACCTAGGAAGAGGTAGAGGGATTAAAGGTGGTCTGTCAGCTGCTGCACCAGTGTCAGCACACAGGGCACACCTCTGCCTTGGGACCAGAGGTGCGAGTGCCGGTCGTACACAGGCTCTCATGAACGTTTTCCCTGCAGTAAAGCAAATATCTTGCCTACAGAGAGAAGATAAAGGCTACCTGCGAATCCAACAGAAGGATTTGCTCTCTGGAGAACAAACAGATGGAAGAGATCTCCAAATTAAAACCTGACAGAACACTGCAGTAACCAGCATTCAGAAGTAGGTCAAATACCAGCAAATCTCTCCCCCTTCCTTTAAATAAATAAATATTAATAGATAAATTCTCTTATCACAGTATACCAACATACGATGCTGTCCTCTCCATTTTTATGTCTAGCAGGCTTGGGATGCTCTGGTGCAGCAAGCCATTCAGTGAGAAAACTTCTAGAAGCTGCTGCTGTTTAAAGATGGCAGAAGACTTTCCAGCCAGAATTCCTAACTATAAAAAGACACTGAGGTCTTTCACAGATTGCATTGGGTTGGAAGGGACCCTCAAAGCCCATCTTGTCTAACCTCCCTGCAGTCAACAGGCTGCCTGGGGCCACGCCAAGTCTGACCTTGAATGCTTCCAGGGACAAGGCCTCAACCACACTCCTGTGCAACCTGTTCCAGTATTTCACCACTCTCATTGCAAAGAGCTTCCTTCTGATGTCCAACCAGGAATTCAGGTTGAACAGCACAAAACATCACCTATTTGAGTACAGAATCCAAACTGATTGAAGAAAACTGCATTGCCTCACGGTAGGCCAAGGTTCTTCCAGACCACGACAGCAATTCATCACCATAGCATGAACATTTTTCCACCAGAGCAGTAACGATTGGGTTGATAAGAAACCAAGAGGAAAGTTTGGCACACTTATTAATGCCTTTATTAGCACACTGCAAGTAGAACCTCAGGAACCTCTTAACTGCAAGCTCAAAGGAGGACCTCACAGGGAAGGATGTGTAGGCATGGGAAGAATACTGCCAGGATCACTGGCTCATTTAAAGTGACCTAAAAAAAGGAAAGCAGAATTGCATTTCTGCTCCTTTAGCTATCAGAAGGCCATGAAAGAGCACTTTGCTTTTTTATTTTCTTAAGAGGGTTTTCCCTCCCTAATTCTACATTAGAAATTTTCTACCTGGAGAGGAGCTGAAAGGTAACACTCAAGATGCTGTGAAAGCAAAGTCCAACGAGTGGAGAAGTGACACTGTTCTTACTCAGGTACTTTAACATTTATTTAAATCAAAGACACAAGTGAAGGGGAAAAGGAGAATCTGGTTTTGTTAAAGATTTAACAAACCGGCCCCTTCAATAAAATCAGCAGCTTCCTACTTGTAAGTGAGACTCTTCAACAGTCATCCAGCAAAACAAGAAAGAAGAGATTTTATCCTTTCTTTCTAATCTCACATTATTCTCTTGCCTCAGGAACAGGACAAAAAACGCTGAACAATTTCTTTCACAGGTCTACCGTGATAAAAAACAAAGCATCTGTGAAGGAAATGAGCATGGAGGAGCCTCCCCTATCCTCACACAACCTGCTATAATACAAGATTGCTATTAATGGCTAACTCATTTCTGGGTGAACCTGCACAACAGAGAGAACCCTTGTCAAGTCAGTTATCACAGTGTGGCCTTCCACAAGATTAGGACAAGGCCTTAAAAAAGGAACTACCTCTATGCCATCAGCTACATTGCCCCTGTGTCTCCACAGCTGGCTCTGGATAGCTTGCCACTGGTGGGAACACTTCAGCTGACACTTCAGTCCAGGCCTCTGTTTGGAGAAGCTCTGGGTGTAGTCAGTCCTCAAGTACTCACCTGAATGGTTTCAAGTACCAACACAGGCTAAGGGCCATTGAATACCAGAGGTTTGTAGAATGGTTTGGGTTGGAAGGGATCTTAAAGATCACCTAGTTCCAACCCCCTTGCTATAGTGGGCAGGGACACCTCCCACTATACCAGGTGCTCAAGACCTCATCCAGCCTGGCCTGGAACACCTCCAAGGAGGAGGCAGCCATAACCTCCCTGGGCAACCTGTTCCAGTGTCTCACCACCCACACTGTCAAGAATTTCTTTCTAACATCCAGTCTAAATCTGTCCTTCTCAAGCTTCAATCCATTCCCTATCACCCTATCACTATAAGACCTTGTAAAAAGTCCCTTCCCAGCTTTCTTGTAGGTCCCCTTCAGGTACTGGAAGGCTGCTCTAAGGTCTCTTTGGAGTCTTCCCTTCTGCGGGCTCCCACTTTCTCAGCCTGTTCCCACAGGGGAGGTGCTCCAGCCCTCTGATCATCTTCATGGCCTCCTCTGGACCTGCTCCAGCAGTTAGATATTCTCCCTTATGACCACACCAGCTACCAATCTAAAACCTTTTTCCCCTAAAGCCACCCACCTGTCCTCTTTCTCTCTCACTACAGGAATTAAAGGAAGAATACAAATATTTCCAGAACATTTACAGAATACTAAAGTAGAAGTCAGTACTTGGAGGCTTGTGCTATCCCTGAAGGCTGCTCAGAAGCACATCCACCCACTTCTCACAATGAAGTCCATCAACACCCTAAAACCCCAATGCTTCCAGTGTTTCAAACCAACACTTGAAGTCCTCAAAGAGTGCAGCAAGTACATAAAAAAAGACCTAAAATTTGTATCACTTAAGCTTAGAAAATGTTGTCCAGCAAAATGATTGCTTATAGAATGGACACTAAATATTAGTTCATCTAAGAACAGAAAGCCAAACCCTCAAAGTTATCTGAGCCCCAAAGACAGCACACAAAGATGCAGCCTCTCTTTTAGGCACAGAACCATTTCACAGCTCCACAACCAGTCTACAGCAAATAATGAGCAAAAAAGGGACAGGCTGGAATAGCAAGGAGCCAGAAGAGAACAAGAAGCCCAGAGAAGATCATGGGCTAAGGATGAAACACATCTCAAAGGAGCAACTTTGCTTTTAAGTGAGATGTGAAAAGCCTCACTTTGAGAGACAATGTGGCTGTGGGCAACCGAGAAACATGCTGCAACAAAACAGTAAATAATGCAGGCTGAGGAGGAGCGGATTTTACACTCAAGTTTCCTGGGCTCAGTGTGCTGGGCGAGCTTCTCAGTATTATTACAGACAGGAAGTGTAGGTAGTATTTACATGGTTGTTCAATTAGAAGGGTAGAGAACAAAAGAGGAAGGGGAATATTGTCTATCCTGGCCAGGCTTTCACCTGCCTGACCTCTATCAGCAGCCAGCCACATGCACCATCAGGGTGCCCAGAAGAAAAAACTGCGACAGAATTTGCTGAAAAATCGGTATGCAAAATCATAGCTAAAACCAGTTCTGCTAAGGCATGAATGTGAGGTGCAGAGAAACAAACCAAAAGCACTGGCAGCTACAGAAAGCAAACTCAAGCAGCAGCATTCTCCTTAAAAAACAAACCAGAAGATCTATGATGGCATTAGTTGGGAGGGAGTCAGCACTCCCAACCTGGCTCAGCATAGATTCATAGAGTGGTTTGGGTTGGAAGGGATCATCCTATTCCAACACCCCTGGCCATCAGCAGTGACATCTTCCACTAGAACAGAAGCATAGAATTGTCAGGGTTGAAACAGGTTGCTCAAGGCCTCATTCCAACCTGGCCTTGAACACCTACAGGGAGGGGCACCCACAACCTCCCAGGGCAACCTGTTCCAGTGTGTCAGTACCCTCACTGTCAAGAATTTCTTCCAGCCTAAAACTGCCCTTCTCAAGCTCCAATCCATCCCCTCTCATCCTATCACAACAAGCCCGTGTAGAAAGTCCCTCCCCAGCTTTCTTGTAGCCTCCTTCAGGTACTTGAAAGAGTGGTCAGACATTTAAGCAGGCTGCCAGGGAGTTGGAGGAGTTACCATCTCTGGAAGTGTTCAAGAAATGTGTGGATGTGGCACTTGAGGACAAGGTTTAACAGCCATGGTGATGTTGGGTCAGTGATTGGACTCGATGATCTTAGAGAGCTTTTCCAAGCAAAGCAATTCCATGATTCTGTGAATTCATGATCTCAAATCGGTTGCCATGTGTGACTGAGCGATATTTAAGAAGCAGAAAAATGGAAAGCATTCTACTTGATGTGAGAAAAATGAAAGTAAATCTAAATTTCCCTAGGCTAACACAGGACTGCTATTGCTGCCCTATAATTCAGGAATACAAGAGGCACATTTTTATATTTCAGCTGCAAATTAGGCTTCTCAAGCAGCAGAGGAAAACCTCTGTAAAGAAATGAATTGCTTTCCCAAAGACAGGTTATTCTGAAGCCATAAAAGAGCAGGACAGCATTGCATAAGCAGATGCCCTCACACCTTTCTGTCAGAGAGAGAGCCCGCACCGATATTTAGCCCAACATCAACATTTAAGGAAGCAGCCTCAGGAAATCAGTGCAAACCAAACTGAGCCTCCTGCAGAGCCCTGCCCTGAATGCTAATGTGTTATTGACACCCCAGGACTGAAAAGCAGCTATGTCTCGGGATCCTAAGTGAGCCTCACACATCACATCCACTGCAGGAGGATCTGAATCTGTCTTGATAAAGCCCCTTATTGCTATAAATGTTGTTATCAGGCAGCTCGTGGGGCAGAGGCAAAGGCCTGGCTTCGTGTCTAGCAGGGTTTTCTCCCCTCTGCTTATTCTAATGATACGGATTCAATTACTTGAGGAGAGAAAAGAGGGAAAATCAGAAACATCTGTAGTTTGCTATATAATTACTGGATCTTCCCCACGGAGAGTGACCTTTGTAACACCAATGGTGGAAGCTGAAAGGCTAAATGACATGATATTCACATGGTTAAATGTGGGACATGATTACAAGGAATTAAACAGGCACTGTTAACTTTCCTTCTCAGCTTACCTTAACACGAGCGAGGACTTTAAGAACGCGAACGTTTAATCTTTCTGCTCGGTATGCACTAGCTGAATTTACTCACTATTAGCCTCCCCAAGGCACTGAAATGCCATGTTTTGATTATATAATCAAGTTGAATGCCGGATTCAAGGTTAATATGCAGCCACACTGCTTTTACCTGTAATAGGAATCTTTTCGACCGCGCTTTCCTCCTTGCTCTCATCTTCGCACCAGCTTGTGACTTCTGGATGTGAAGGCACCATAATGAAACACATTTCAAAGTGGCAGTGATCAGACTGGTTTGTTTGCTTTCAAGCCCTACTCCCTTTAATTTTTCACTTTTGTTATCTCTTGTTTATTGATCTAAACTACCCATTACCCTTCTTAAAAGAGGCACCTACTGTGAACTCGCCTCGCATGCGAGGCTGCCCTGTCTCTCTGTAGCTGCCAAAGGACAAGCTAACCAAATGTCTTAAATAATTTAAGACCCAATGGGATTTGAGAAACAAACAACTCACAGTAACTCTGTGGTCTCCTCCAGCAGCCTGACAGCAGCAGCATTTATCATACCAACGGCAGAAAATTAGCTTAAATCAAAGTCTCCCTCTCCTCCGTGGATTAAAGTTGTGTGAATTTCGGAGGCCTGAAGCAGTTTACTTACAGTTGCTGTGTAAAGAGCAGTATGACCTAACTGCCTGGCTCTGGTGGGCTTTGATGTGAGGGGTGCTCTGAGAGCAGATTGAGCAAGTCACCAGAGTACTGGATTACTTATCTATAGAAATTAACTGGGTTCTTACAAGTGTGTTCACCTCTAAGGTCTGAAGCAGTATCTCACATCTTCCCTCAGCATCAACCCTTTTGGATTTCATAGAAGCACAGAATTGTCTGGGTTGGAAGGGATCTTAAAGATCATCTAGTTCCAACTCCCCTACCATGGGTAGAGAGACCTTCCACTATACCAGGTTGCTCAAGACCTCATCCAACCTGGCTTTAAGCACCTCCAGGGAAGGGGCATCCATGACCTCCATGAGCAGCTTATTCCAGTATCTTCCCATCCTCACTGTAAAGAATTTCTCTCTAACATCCAGTCTAAATCTGCCCTCAAAGCTTCAGCCCATTCTTTCTCATCCTATCACAACACACCCCTGTAAGAAGTCCCTTCCAAGCCTCCTTGTAGGCCCCCTTCAGGTACTTGGAGTCCACTATAAAGTTTTCCTCTCTCTGGAGCCTTGTCTTCTCCAGGCTGAACAGCCCCAACTCTTGCAGCCTGTCCCCACAGGGGAGGTTTTCCAGCCCTCTGATCATCTTTGTGCCCTCCTCTGGACCCACTCACTCCAGCAGCTCCATGTCCTTCTTATGTTGGGGGTACCAGAACTGGACACAGTACTCCAGGTGGTGTGTTACGATAGCAGAGTAGAGGGGCAAAGCCAGCTGCCTTGTCCTAATGGTCTGTAGTCTGACTCTATACTAGAAGGCAATGACTACACCCTACAATTCCTACAGTGTAGATAACTTCCAGATGCCAGTGCACCTAGAGATCTGGTTTTAACAATAGCCACAAGGCTCACTACAGTCTTGCATTAAAAACACAGTCACAAAAGGCATCACTCATTTGAGGAATTAACAGGAATGGTGGGACCTCATCTTGAGTACTGCATTCAGTTTTGGGCTCCCCAGTTTAAGAGGGACAGAGATCTGGTTGAGAGAGTCCAGGGGAGGGCTACAAGGATGATTAGGGGACTGGAGCACTGCCTGATGAGGAGAGGCTGAGGGACCTGGGGCTGTTTAGTCTGGAGAAGAGAAGACTGAGAGGGGATTTAGTAAATGTCTGTAACTATCTGAGGGCTGGGGGTCAGGAGAGAGGACAGGCAATTCTCACTTGCTCCCTATAATAGGACAAGAAGCAATGGATGTAAGCTGCAGCACAGGAGGTTCCACCTCAACACAAAGGGGAACTTCTTGACTGTAAGTGTCCCAGAGCACTGGCACAGGCTGCCCAGAGAGATTGTGGTATCTCTTCCTCTGGAGTCTTTCAAGGCCTGTCTGGATGTGTTCCTGTGTGACCTAAGCTAGATTGTCTGGGCCTGCTCTGGCAGGGGGTTTGGACTCAATGATCTCTTTGAGTCCCTGCCAATCCCTGACATCCTGTGAGCCTGTGAATGACAAACATGACTGAGATATAGGAAAAAAACCCTAAAGTTCATTACTAATGCACATTAATTCACCTGTCACTACACTACAGCATCCTGCAGCTGTGGATAAAACACACAGATCTATAGAAGAACACTGAGTACCCAGCCAGACCTTCCAACATTTGGTACCTTTTCCTCCAGCGCTGTCGAGCCCAGGGGCCTGTTTTGCCTGCTTTATTTTGCCGCTGTCACTTGGAATCGCTGGCAAGCTGTACGACGATTCATTACTCTGAAGAGATGACCTATCCCCACGCTCTTCTCGAAGCACCCCTCTGAACGCTGGGAGAGCCTGCAGCATTAACAAGAATAAAAATAGCCAGGCCCCTGTTATCCTTCCAATGTACATTTAGGCCTTCTTCATGGTGTAATCTGTTTCCAGGGTGGCTTTGTTAGATGTTACATCACCTCAGAGTTAAGTCACTGTTAGGTCAAGAATTGTGTTCTGCCTTCAAGTGACACAAACTTTAAGTTACTCTTTTAATCACAAGGTTATTCTGTAAGTTCTCACCATTCCCTGTCTCATGTGTTTAGGGTAAGTAAAACAGAAAGCATCTGTGATCCAGTGTATCTCCTGGAGCATGTCCAAAGGAGGACCACAAAGATTAGGAGAGGTTCTTCAGCTCTCTGATGTGAAGACAGGCTGAAAGAATTGGGGCTGTCCAGTCTGCAGAAGAGAAGGCTCTCGGAAGACCTTAGAGATATATTTCAATATCTAAAGGGGCTCTACAGGAAGGCTGAGGAAGGATTGTTTAGAAGAGCTTGTAGCGATAGGATCAGGGGCAATGGTTTGAAACTGAAGCAGGGGAGATTGAGGTTGGACAGCAGGCAGAAGCTCTGCACAGTGAGAATGGTGAAATATTGGAACAGGTTGCCTAGGATGGAGGCCCTGTCCTTGGAGACACTGAAGGTAAGACTTGGTGTGTCACTGCTGCCTGCAGGGGAGTTGGACAAGATGACCTTTGAGGGCCCCTTCCAATCCAATGCAATCTATGCATCTGCCAGGCAGCCTGCTAATCACAAGCTGGTCTCATGCTCTGTTCCAAAAACTACTTGCAAGAAGTATTTTTCCTCTAATTGTTAATGAGGAAACACAAAGCAGTTTCAACTGCTTAGCTGTATTTCTGGTTGGACATGATAATCTTAAAAGTCTTTTCCAACCTTAATGATTCCATGATGTTCTGGGTGTAGTAGCATTTGAGATGTAATGAAAATGTAATACTTGAGGCAGCTGATCACTTCTGGCTATAGCCAAGGTCACTTCTTTCTCTGTATGTGGACAAGTAATTTGCATTTTGTCCTCAAAGGGCTCAGCTGAGTAGCAGAGGGGCACTGGTGACAGATAAGCACCCTACATAAATCCATAACAGCATGGAAAGTCTTTCGCCAAGTCAAAGCCTAATAACATCAGCTTTATGGGCAAATATAGGCAATAATAATGTGTTTATTGCTACACATTACTGCATATAACACTTATATTACCTATTAAGTAGATCCAGTCAATTAAAAGTAATGATAGGCTGCATCCCCTGCTGTGAAACTCCTCATTTCCAGGCAGGTGGCACAGAAGATCAATACAGATTATGCAACAGCCATTACGGTAAAGCAACTGCTCCTGTACAAGACTTACACAATGTAGCAGCAAACTCAGAAGTGATCTGACCTAAGGATCTGAATTATTTACCACTCCAAAGTCTGAACTTTTTTCCCTATGTTGATGACTTCTTTCTCTGAATGCTTAAAGCTCTGTGGATAACCCCACTGGCTGGTGGCACGGTCGGGCCAGGCAGCAGGGTGGAGGTACAAGATGAGCTTTTGAGTTCCTGACTGCACAAATAGAACTGTTTCTTCCCCATCAATGTGTTTGGTCCATGGAGGTTTGGTGATGACCAGCAGCAGGTCAACCTTCTCCAGTGCCTTCAGCATCTCACTCATTCCAGTAGTCCACAGAGTGTGCCTGTCCACCTGGCTCTTATCTCTTACTCCTAAATTATGTCTGTCTTCTATTCTATTAAGTCTTACTGTGAGTCAGTCTTCTCTCATGGATCTTTCCCATGTTAAGAAAATTGGGTATGGTTCCTGTGGATGTGGCATAGTCGTAGGGAGCTGGTGTGGTAGGAACACATTTTGCAGGCAGCAGGGTAGTCTCTTGGCTATGGAAGCAGTGGTCTTGAATGCTTTTTTTCCAGAGTTATGCTCCCACAAAAATAAGTCTCTGCACCTCTATGGAGATGTTGGCCACCCTGGAGCTACTTTTGCCCCTATGACCGTGCACCAAGCTTCGGTTCTGCTGTTGAGATCCTTCCTTCTGCCTGGATCAGTTACAGCATTAAGAGTTCACAGTGATTGTTTGTATTTGGCAGTAGTATTGTATGCCTGCTTGGATGTTAATACCACAGGTAGGTAGGCAGGCAAAGCACCAGAAGGATAAGCTCCTAGGCAGGAATCAGTTTCTTTTGATAGTCAAGACTTGCCAATCCTGCCTGTAGTTTAAGGTATTTTTTACACTAAAAAGGCTTGCTCATGTGGGTTTTGTATAGGGATGGCCCATATGTTGGAGCAAGCCCAGAGGAGGGTTCTCCTTACCACCCAACCATCTCCAAGGCTGATTCATGGGCAGAGACTGCTTGCTTTTGCCCTTAAAGGCCCCAGGCTGGATTGTGTTATGTGGCACAGGGCCGGTCTCACTGTTCAGGTGCAAATCAATCTGTAGCTGTGATTATCTAGATGTTGTTAGATCCAAGTGCCCACCTGGCCATCCTGCACCGTCTCACTGGAAGCCAGCAGGCTGTCAAACATCCCTGCCACTTCTGCTGGGAGCTGGACCTGGTGCTTTTTCAAGACCAAGGCATGGTGGCTCAGCCGAGTCTGCAGCATATCCATGTCCCACAGGAGAACCGGCCTGAGGAGCAAACCCAAGCACATTAGCAGGACGCACCACGTACACAGGGCTCACACAAGCACCACGCCCCACCTTCCTCTGGGTGAGTCAGCAGGCAGCAGAGACTGAAATGTAGAAGGTAAGACTCTGGGGAGACCTTATAACTACATTTGAGTATCTGAAGGGGACCTACAGGACAGCTGGGGAGAGACTATTTAAAGGGCTTGTAGTGATAGGATCAGGGTCAATGGTTTGAAACTGGAGAATGGGAGATTTAGGCTGGACATCAGGAGGAAGTTCTTGACAATTAGAGTGGTGAAATACAAGTTGCTCAGGGATGTGGTTAAGGCCCAATCCTTAAAAAAAAAAAACCAAAAACCAAACATGGAAAAGCCACCACATTTTGCCCTTAATTGCCACTCTTTCTTTAAAAGTGTCGAAAGTAGGAGTGAATGGAGTCACTTGTGACTCCTGCAGACACAGGGAGGATGAGCAGGACCAGTCATCACCACATCTCTCCCCTAGGTCTGTCCTGACACTCAGGAGACATGAAATCTTTTCTGCAGCTCCTGTTCTCACCTTTGGGCAGACCTTACTCCATCTGAAGCTCTGCTGGGCATCCACTTCCCAGACACGTCAGGCTTTTTTTTTTTTTCTTGCCCAGAATTCTTTATTATTTTTGAGCAAAAATGCCTTTTGAACACAGAAAATATAAATGCTACTACATTGTTTGCCAAAGATGTTTGTTTTTCTAGTTGCTCCAATGAAGTTTCACAAACAGAGGAGTGAATTCCAATTAACTCCACAAGTGTTTGTCCCCAAGAAACCATTCAGGAGATACAACAAGGTATTAGTGCTTGCAGGCATATCAGCCTCGTGAGGAGAACCAGGTATAGTTAAATAGACCATTCTTCAGCGCTCACAAGTGCCCAGATCCTGCTAACACTTGAGCACTTCTGAGCCTCTGACAGGGAGAGGATCTAGACAGAAGCTAAGAAAACAATTTCCATTCTTTCATTACTGTATTAAGGAGACCCTAAAAAAAAAAACACCCAACAAATCAATTCACACTTGTCCTTGTGGCACATGCACAGGAAAAGAAAAAAATCATTTGGAATAACTGTGGTTTATTGTTTTTAAAAGCTATATGCATCATCTGCTTCACAGAAGCATAATTTTCTTCTCGAAATAACATTCCTCATCCTTACATGCCTGAGACTCACAATGAAGATCACAGAAATTACTGGCTGAGAGATCACTGCAGCTAATATGTTTCCTTCCCTGCCAGAGCAGCCTGGGGTGTGATATGCTGTGGGCTAGGGGAAACTGAGAGGACTTGACCAGAATAAGTAAATAAGTCAATGAAAAGGAAAATAAATCAATTTGCCTAATGTTTTAATTTCAAGTCACACAGCTGCTGTCAAGATGTGTACAGATCAACACTGAGACATTTTTATTGTCCAGCGCGATCAGAGATCCGGCCCCAGGCTCCTTTCTCTGCACCAGAGGAGTACAGCTGACTTGAGGAGGAAAGAAAAGAATGCTTATTATCACATCCACACCCAAGTTTTGTGTTGGTGATACCTGGTTTGCTTTTCATCCAGCGTTGTACCTTTAGCATCAAGTGTTTCCTCAGGTAGGAGGCCTCCATTCATCCTGCTTTGCAATAAAGCCTGCAGCTGATGAAGGATGACTGCTTCGCATGCTTCAAGGTCATCTTCTTTCAGGCTGTCAGCTCTGTGACAAAAGCTACAAAATAAAGCAGGTATTGCATGCAAGGTTTATTCAAAGCCCACACAGCCAGCACTGGGCTGGAAGCAGAATCTGCAACACTTCTCCTAGCTAACGGGGTAACTGGTGGGACAGCCCAGAAGGAGAAACAGATGCTCTGCCAAAGACGTAGAACAGAAGAGGGAGGTCAAAGCCAGCACTTAGAAACGGTCAGGTTTGATCTCCCACCTTTGCTTTTTGGCAGAGAGAGGAAAACCTGTGCATGGCCACTCGGTAAAACTGCTTCTTGACTAGGCAGCCCCAGCCACACCACAGTCAAAGCCACTATGTCACAGGAACCCACCTCCAGTAGCAGGCTGGAGATGCCAGGCTGGGCTGGGAACCTCCTAACTCCCTAGGAATCCTCTAACCATCAGGTGTCTAACAGAACCCTACGTTATGGATGCTGACATCTAATTTGAAAGGAAATTACAAAGCAGTTTCCAGTTCTTGTAATTAAGGGTCGGTGCTGTGGAAGGGCAGTGAGGGCTCTTTGTTCCGGGTCTGTTAACACATGGGGCTTGGTGATTCTCTTTGCTCTTTTACCCTGAAATAGAAATCACTTTTTTTCTGGTTGTTGTGTATCTCAGTAAATCACAGAAGCTCTTATTCTTGGAAACAAGCATTTACTTCCCTTAAGGGATCTGTGGGGCAAGGCTGCAAAAAGCAGGGGTAAGCAACTGTGGGAATCATTTGGGTCCGCAGTTCTGTGCACCCTATTGCAGCTTCCCGATGACATCGACGCAGTGGAAGAGGAGGCAGACCTCTTAGCAACTGGCAGTGTTTGTTTGCAGGAGACCTCATGCTCTTTGCCCCGGCCATTTGTCACCGCAGGAGCGAGGACCCCAGCTTGAATCTCAACAGGCTCCTGCAAAGCTGCTCAGCAACAGCCTCTCGCCATTGCTCGCTTGAATTCAATTAGAAGCGTTTAAGCAATCAACAACAGAATGATTACAAGGCTTGCGTGGATGTAAGGCAGCAAGCAAATAAGAACAGAGGGGATGGGGCTGAGATGTAGGCAGCTCACGGGGAAGAAGTATTAACCTGAGCAGCTCTGCTGTCCCCATTGTCCCCACGTCTTGGTACAGCGCCCGGTGCTGGAGGCTCATCCTCACTGCAGCATCTTCGATCACCTGCAGCACAGGGGAGGGTCCCACCAACGTCCTGCCGTGCCTGTGAACAGACAACAAACTTGAAGTGGCCCGAGCTGTGTCAGGTATTTTAACTGCACTCCCATTGCACCAGCTGGGAAATAAAACCACTTCATCTTAGTTTTTCAAAGCAAACGACAGCAAAACTTAGGCTCTGTAGGAAGAAGCACAAGCAGAGAAGCAAACAAACCATTCCCAAATCAGCCAGAGCCGGAGAGGCTTCACCGAAATTATCCTGCTATGGGTACTTTAATTTCTTCACCTCCACAATCCAATGAAATCTGGTGACCACCTACAGGTATGGGGACATAACTGGGACCTCAGAGGAGTTCTGATGAAGCTGCACCTCTATAATGATGCAAATTAGGACTTAACCACTGAAACAATGCAGCAGGCTAATCCTTCAACAGAGGTGTAAATGGCTATTCAGGTCCAGGCCGGCTGCCCGCTTTGTTGGAGACTTTCCAGGCCAGGTCTCCACCAGCAATGCCCCAGCTGGGCCTGCGCCTGCAAAGTCCCACAGGCAGTATTAAAAAAAACAAAAAAACACACTTGTTTTTTTTTCCTCTTTTGATATATGCAGGAGCTGATATATTTACACACTTAATCTTAGTTTACCCTCCCTCAAGGCACAAGCTTTGTGCATCAAAATTCATATCCTTTTTGCAGCCGTGTTAAGCTGCACCAAAAGTTGTGTCTTCCATCGGACTGTTGGGCAACAGCGAACAATTAAGTGGGGAGCTGCTGTGCATTTAGTCAAGTTTCCGAGACATTTAATAAGCAGAACAATGCCCAAGGGGATCACATATGCAGTTAAACAGTGCTTTTTCTTTTCCCCCCAGTCTTACAAACCCTGTATTTTAGCGGCAGGCTCCCTTCCCATTGTTTTTCTCCTGCTGGGTGGTCCTTCCAGGGTGCCACTCGAGAGGGATACAATAATAAAAAGGGAAGGGGAAGGAAGGGACACCAACATAAAGAAAAACAAAATGTATGACAATCTGCAGCAGGCTACGGATCAGAGGTCAGCAAACAAGAGGTCCTTCTCTTTTACAGGTTGCTTCCTGGAAACAGTCTGATTAAGCTGACAGCTTGAATTATGTGTTACATTTTGTAATGCACAATCCATCTGTGCTAAGTCCTCTTCAATGCAGCTGAAGCAGCACAGGCATAAGCTCTGCCTTTTTCCACCCCCCTCAGCACAGGCCTTAAAACAGTCATCATCTTTCCCTGCACTAATTCTCATAGACCCTCTCCCCCTCCTCACCCACCACTCCCTAGGTTTAAGCCCCTAAAGAAAGGGCTGGGAGCTGTAAGGAATGGTAAGAGAACACTGAGCCTTTCACCTCTGCTTCAGCAGCTTAGAGAGGCAACAAGGAGCCACAGACCGCAGCTATCGGGGAGCTTCACCTTGCAGGAGAGAAGATGGGCTGCCCTGACTTGCAGCTTGAACCACCTGGGCAAGCCCCTGGCTCACCAGCAGGCTTCTGGGCCACAGGAAAAGATACAACCCAGGCTCTCATGTGGGTCTGAGTTGGCAGGATAAGCCTGAAAATGCATCTGTGCAGCCTCCGCCCTACAATGTCTGGAAACACAGAGGTGATTTGCCAAAAATCCTCGTTTTTACTAAGGAGAGTAGCAAAACTGCAGCACCCTACTGTGAACTGCAGCCCCCAGTTCTAGACCATGCTAGAGGCACAAACCCTACGCTAAATGGCCTTCCATGGTAATATCCCCATTATCTGGTCAACAGCTCAAGGATGTTACCACGACTGATAACCATTCTAGATGGAGAGCTCACCCAGAGGTAAAGCACAACCTGCAAACACTTATCGGGGGAAAAAAATCCTAAACTCTCTTAAAAAGAGAATGCTATCTCTGCAGTGAGGTAGGAAAGTAAAATATAAGCTTGTGACTTCCCACAACAGGGATTCTGTTTTGTCCTTCAGGCAAGCTGTGAGAGCTCCTTTCAGCTCTGTCACTCGTCCTAATTTCACTTAGCACCCTAAATGTGTAGGAAAGGCAGGCCCAAAGGCAACAGGTGAGGGAGTGGCACCTGTTCAGGTGTGGTGCTAGTGACTCTGCTGCATTCAAACAGGGCAAGCTTCAGCTATCTCAGTTGAAGGTAACAAATACACAGAGTATTGCATAATTTCATCATGTTTCTTTCAGCCAACATAGAAATTTCCTAAGAGAAAAAACACCTGGACTAAGGGGACATGAAGCAAAAATTAAGGGACATGGCAGGGCTCTGGGCAACCTGATCTAGTTGAGTTTGCCCCTGAGGGCACCCTCAGCGAGTTGGGCTAGATGGCCTTTGGAGGTCCCTTCCAACCTAGACCATGCTACGATTCTGTGATTCTAAAACTTGTGATATCATTCATTTTGTGAATCTGTGGCATTCTCACACTTTGTGTAATTTATTGAGTTGAAATTTATGTGCTAATATCTTGGAAGCTTCTTCCCAAGACTTCCAGCTCAGGCATTATTTTGCAAGGCTCGAGGGTACACACCAAATTCCACAGGACACTAGGTTGGAAGGGATCCCACGGATCATCCGGTTCAACCTTCCTAAGTGAGAGTCTGGTTGAAATGAGATGGCCCAGCACTCTGCCAAGTTTAGTCTTTAAAAACTGTACAGTGTAGGGAAGGCAGATTCAGATGATAGTAGACATAAATTCTTTACTCCCTCACTAAGGGCGGTGAGACACTGGAAGAAGTTGATCAGGGAGTTGTGGATGCCCCCTCCCTGAAGGTCTTGAAGGCCAGGTAGGATGAGGCCTTGAGAAATCTGGTCTAGTGGAAGGTGTCTCTGCCTGTGGGCAGGGGTTTGGAAGTAGATGATCTTTAAGGTCCTTTCCAACCCAAGCCATTCCATGAATCTACAAACCCACTACTCTTGGGAGATGATTCCAACATCTAACTCAATTTCACGTGCAGTGAAAAGACGGAGGTGGAAAACCTGCCTAGCTGTAAGCACAAGAGTGGAAAGGCTGCTCACCTCTCCATGAAATGTTATCTGAGCTCTAATTTTTCATGTAAGACAAATTCAAATTCATATATTTTCTACAGAAGCAGCCATCAGTGGCAATCCTGCTGCCACGGCCTTGAGAAACAGAGGTATTCATCTCTGCATAATGCAGGCAGAAACCTCCACATTCTGGTTTCAGTCATGCTCTGGAGAAGGCAAGCAGCAAAACTCTGGGTGTAATTCAGCCAGGCTTGGAGAGCATGGGACGATATTTTCATCAGTTCATGAAGAGTGAGGCACCACAGGCAGAACAAAAGGTTAAATCACCATCGCTCAGCTACGACTTCTCTAGCTAAGGCTGGCACTCCATGCAGCTCCCCTCCAAAGGGTTCTGATTAACAGGTGTTCTACAAAAGGAGAACTGGGTAAAAGCTATTTACATGCAAATTAGGTGATGTTTCCATAGCAAGTAACAGTCGGATGCAAATGTGAAATGATAAAGTTACAGAAGTGTATATTGATGGCCACAAGTTTCTGCTCAACTCTCCTCTATTAAAACAAACTAATATTGGAATCAGTACCCCAGGCATGGTCATGAATTTAGGAAGAGATGCATTAAGCAGATTAAAAAAGCTGCAAACAACCAAAACCACAAAAAAGCCTCACCCAACAAAAACCAAAACCCAAACAACTAGCAAAAGAGTTACCTTTAATGGTTGTCTGTTGCATTTTTATCAACATACTTCCCTCAGAAACATTTAAGCTAGAAAAGACCTTTAGCATCATCAAGCCCAACCATTAACCTCATACTACCAAGCCTACTGCTGGCATGTTCCTCAGCACCACACCTACACAGCTTTTAAACCCCTCCAAGGATAGTGACTCCACCACTTCCTTTGGCAGCCTCTTCCCAAGCTTGACAACCCTTGTAGGAAAAGAAATTATTCCTAATATCCAACCTAAACCTCCTCTAGTGCAACTTGAGGCCACTTCTTCTTACCATGTCACCTCATCTCAAAGTCTAACTTCAAACAGCTACCTGAAGCCACTTTACCACTATCAGAGCAAGACTTTTGCCCACCTGTACATGAGCTTCAGTGCCATGTCTCAGTCAAAATGTGACAAGAGCCTCCAGGGCATATGCTAAGAAAGTACTGACAAAAAAAAAAGTACCTGAAGATATACCCGTCCAGATCTTCGATAACAAAGGGCTCCTCCTGCCCCATGAGAGAGGTTGGTGGTTGCAGCAGGAAGTCCTCGGTGGCATAGGCATTCTTGTCCTGCTCCCTACTGGCTGCTGTCAAGGTCATTCCCTGTGGCAGGTCAGGAGTGCTCAGCGTCACCCCTTCATCACTCGTGGAGACTGGGAGCTCATTGTTGCTGTCCCTGCTCACCTCCTTATGAGCCCACTGGTCACTCTGGGGAGGCTTTGGTCCTGTAAAAATAATAACATTATGATGTAGTCCTTGGTCCTGCTTATGTTTTGGGAACAATGCAGAGAATTACACTAAGATTCCACAGAATTCCAGCATGAGGGGTGGGAAGGGATCTCTGGAGATTATCTAGTCAACACCCCCCCCGCTAAAGTAGGTTCATCTATGCTGTTTGTTTGCCTCTTAGCACATTAAGCAGCATCCTCTCTGCTCTTCCTTCATTTTGGAATTCCCTGCCCAAGGCCCCATGTCCTTCTGCACTCTCCTCACAAGGGGGAGTCCGGGGAGGCTTCGGTCTTTCGCGTCTGCAGCTCTGGGGTAGGTGGGATATAAACCCAGCACTCCCCAAAACCCATGAACTTCAAAGACTAGCGACTTCACTGAATTATCTCTGGAGGAATGCTGAAAGCAAAAAGCTAGGAAAAGGTTTTCTTATGGGAAAGAAAGTTCACATGAAGAGGCTACCCTCATGCTCTTTTTAAGCCTTGCAGAAGAAACACACGCCTGGAGGCTTTGAAACTCTGAATATGAACTGCCTTCTTTAAAAGAGGAGAGTAGGTGGCTGAATCGTGCTCCTAAGCCATTAGAAACAAGCTACTTAGCTTTTTATAGAATGCCAAAAGCTAATGGGCCAGCCTGTGCTGTGACAAATTAGCACTGCTACAGAAATTCCCAGTTTTCCATAAAATTCACTGCAGGTTTAAATTAATCAGCACTCACACACCTGCTAACGCTACAGCATCCAGCATTCCTGCTTGGCTTGGTCATGGTGGGGACCAGGGAACTGAAGCACCTTGGGTTTATGCCAAGGTGATTATGCCAAATAATAGCTGACAGGATGGCCTCTCTCAGCCTTGTTTGCTGTGGCAAGTAAGTATGTGCCACGGAAACGTCCCTCCTTCAACTGCTGGGAAATGAATATTGTGCTGCTGAGCAGCAGCCAGGGAGCAGCAGGAGAGGCTGGTGGGCAGCAGAACCTGGCACTTGCTGGTCCCTGGTATGACACAGCCAAGCATCTTCATCAGCTTCCATCACTCTCCACAGAGGAAAGGACAAACTAGAGGGAGAGACAGAAGATGACGAAAGAAGGGAAGACAGGGTAATAGTACAGAAAATGGTTACCAGGGCTAGTGGCAACCAGAGCCCTAGGTTAGATTTAGGAATTTACTTCACAACCCTCAGGGAGGTAAGACCCTGAAACAACAGGCTATCTGCAGGGACCATGGAATCCATTCCAGGAGGTATGAAAGACCTACCTATCCCTTCCTCAGCACACAACAGGCAGGCCTAAGACAAACCCATTTGTTTTCTCTTTTATTTTTAAACCTTATGCCCTGAAAGCAAAAGGTAGAAGATGCCAGTTTCACCCTTAAAAAAAACATCTGCTTTGAATGTTCTGAGAGGATTCTTTAATGTGGTTTGAATCTGTCATTGTTCTAGAACTCCCACCCAGAGAATGTGGTAGGAGGCTCCATTTCTGGAGACATTCAAAGTCAAACTTGATGGGGCTCTGAGCAATCTGATCTAGTTAAAAACATCCTTCAAGGGAGTTGGACAAGATAACCTTTTCATGGGTCCCTCCCAACCCAGCGCATTCTGTGATTATTTGCAGCACTGAAGGTCAAGTTCAGGAAAGCTGGAGCAAGCCTGACCCCTTCACACATTCAAGCCTGGATGGCATTAGGCTGTTCACTGTGCAACCTGCATCTGGCATTAGACATACATGCAAAGCCCCCAGAGCAGCCTGAGGTGATTACCATGGTGTGTGACAAAGCTCATTTTATGTTTGAACTCGACTGTGCTGCTTCTCTGAGGGCAGAGATATTGCATGCCAGGAATTAAATGGGTATTTCTTTCCCAGACATGATGCTGGCCACCTCAGCCTTCCCCAGAGGGAAGAACACTGGTTCTGGTAAGCCAGGCTGGACTGGTCTCCTTCCAGCACCAGTAAGGACAGGGCTTCATTAAAACAAAGAAAAGGCAAATGCATCAAATGAAAGAAAACGAGGGGGAAATAAATTCCTTAGAGAAAGAAAAATGAATGGAGGAAAAAAAAACTCAAGAAAAAGGATGCCAGAAAAACCCAAGGAGGACTATCTGGTAAGGATGCCATGAGTATGGAGATGGAGGTGCCAGCTTTCCCCTACAAAGCAACCTACAGTCCTTACAGGGGTACAGGATTCTCTCCACCATTAAGGCTGCCACCAGTTGCCATGATAACAGCTCTATTTTAGCAGTTGTTATGGGGCTTGGAAAACTAGTTTAAGTTGAAAACTGCTGGCCAGGCAGGGGAGAGTATTCCTGCAAGTCCTTAAATGTGGAATAAACTGTTACTTAGCAACAAATCTTTGTCTTTGTGATTTCAAAAACTTACTTCAAAAGTAACTGACCCAGCCATTAAAAGCAGAGAGAACACACTTTGCCTAGATGGAGGGGCAGAAATTAGCAATGAGAAGTTGGAAAGATGGAATGCAGCCTTTGAGGGCTGCACATCTCATCCCAGAGCAAGAGCATCTCAGCTAGGAGGATCTGCACCACCGTCTGCAGGAAAGTCCAGAACAAGGCAGAGAAGCCCAGCAAGCAGGAGTTAATCCAACCACACACAGGGACATGGCAATCCTCAGATGAACTATTATGCATCAGCACCTGAGGGATAAGAAAATCAACCTGAAATGAAAGTGATGCTCTCTGTCAGTGAGGCAGCTTCAAAATAAACCTGTTGGAGCAAGGCTCAGGCTACTTTGAGCCAAACAAGGGAAAGGAGTTAAGAAGAACCTGAACAGGACCAGATCCAGCAAGTCCAGATGAGTGGCTGGGAGGAAACAGAGTCAAAAAAAAAAAAAGAAAAGAGTGCCACCATGCTTCAGCCACAGTGCAATAGGGATAGGAGAGACTAGCAGCCATGGGCATCACGCTGGCATGAGCATGCCCCAGTACGGAGCAGAGGCAAACAGTAAGAGAGTGAGATCACTGTACCAGGGAATCTTCCCTGTGGCTGTTCCTCCTTATGAGTGGCTGGTTTAGGATTGGATGCTGAGGAGATGAGCTGCTTGGAGACTTCCACACTCTCAGCCAGGTCCCCACATCTCACTGTTCCCTCCACTGATGCATCATTCACTAAATCAGTGCTTCTGCTCTCTGAATCTAGGTTGTCAGGTGCTGGGGAGCATGAAGGCAGATCAGGTGCTAGAGAGTCCCCTGTGAGCTGGAGGGGTTTCTGCTGTGGGCCCAAACCTCCAGCAGCCAGGACAGCTGATGTGTGGTAGCCCATAAAGACTGTTGCTGGATGACACAGTCCTCTTGGCATGGCTGCCTGGGTGCTCATTCCTGTCCATCTTCCAATCTGCAGCAACTGAAAAACACATGTGGGAAATGGCTTCAGGTCACAGGTGAGAAATGGCTTAAGAACACAAAGAGGCAGTGTGTTGCAAACAGCTTCTAGAGGGTGGCACACTGGTCTCTGGAGAGAAAAGGGTTACAGGAATCCAAGTATTTTCTATAGCATTGTTATTATTACACAAACACTTGACATTCATTTCTTGCACCTTACTATGAAAACAAGGGCTCAGACCTCAAATGAAGCAAAATGAACTGAAAAAATAGGCACTGCATCCCCAACTGGACTAAAAAGGACTGAATTTCATGAAGGACTCAAACTAAACTCAACAGTAACTGGTTTTTACTTTAAGATTAGAGGGTTTTAAGCCCCTTAACCAAAGCACAGTGTTCAGAGCTACCCACCAAAGTCACTAAAAATGTCTGGAAGTTACAGGCCCTAGAGGAATCACTGTGCTCTACTTGTGTACAGCAGCTGGCAGCCTAGGTACCACAGCATCCCAAAGCCAAGGCAGGATCCTTCATACCCCTGTTGCAGTGTCCATGGCATAGCTGGCCTTTCTGGAACCACACAGAGTAGCTGCTCCAAGCTACTGCCTCATAGTCTTCTCTAAAGGGCAAGAGGACAAGGAAGGGTCCCCAGAGAGCCCGAAACACACATCTGCCATCATTTACTTGTCCATATATCCAACTTTGTTCACAGCATGCCAACAAAGCAACTAAGAATGAGGAAAAAGAAAAAAGAAAACCATTGTATTGTCTTCCTGTTAAATCACAGCAAAGAGGAAGACCAACTACCCAAGCCAACATCAGATAAAATTTTCCACCAAGCAGCTTTGAGCACTGAGCAGGAACATTTCAAGCAGCCCTTTCCTCCCAGAACTGTTGAACTTGCATAAAAATAGTTCTCAACAGCATAACCACTCTGCTTCTTAACCTCAGTGGTTTAATGCTTGCCTTTTTCCTTTCCAGACCTACTCAATCAGAACAATTTAGGAGGAGTGGCTACTGCCACCACTACCACAGAAAGGTCACTGCCAGTTTATGCAAAGCCAAAATTAGCTATCGTAAGGCCATTGTTTGTACTAAGCAGGGCTTACTTTTCAGCCTCAAATCACACCAGGACAATTTACAGTCACCTCCACATCTCTCTCCTCTTTCATTGCCTGACCTCTTTCTCTCATACAAAGTCAGCTGCCAAGCCCATCTTAAAGGAAACAAAAGCATCTTGTCTGGTCTATGACCAAGTTTCATTAAAAATGCTCAAATTCCACCTAGCAAGAAGCAGAACAAAAAGCCATGATTTTAAGAAGGGGTAAAGGTTTGCTACTCAGATTAAGTTCACAGCTTACTCCATCTCCACTGCTCTTGGATTCCTCCTAATTACTTTTTGGGTCTTAGATTTGCTGCTTTAAACTGCACCTAGCAGAAGCACTTTGTGGATTTAGCAATTCCCAGAGGCACAGTTGCAAACCCAAAGCAATTCCAACAGGTACAAGTGTTTGGCAAAGTCACAGCAGATGCACATCTCTAACAAGTTCCTCTTTGCAGAAAAAAGGGGGAAAAATAATTTCTTCACCCCCTTTGCAATCACAAAGTAAGAGTACAATGGGTAACATTGCTCTAGTGTGATGGTTTGGGTGTTACCTGCCCACTTAAGAAAAATCACCCAGACTAGATTCAGCAGCTGGAAATTAAAGAATGAAGTTTTATATTTACAGCTTAGCACAATATACAAGCAGATGTTTACAATATATACATCCAGGTACAGAAATATACAGGTTAAAAATAATACAGAAACACAACAACCCTCCTAGAAATCCGAGTCCCCAGGAGGGGCTCCCAACCACCTTTCCACCTCTCTACCTTATCCCAGACTTTGCCTTACATTCAAGGGAGTTCAGAGAATCAGCCAGGGGGGTTAGGAAGCAGAAGGATTTGTTACACAGACAGCAGGTTAGAGACAGAAAGGAGGCAGCCAAAGCCAAAAAGCAACTCTGTTATCTATGTTTGTGTTCTTGTTTTTATACATCTCAGCAAGCCTATAAGTGAAGTAGACAGCACCACTGTTTCCTTTTTGCAGCCTGTAATCTAACTTCTCACCAAAATATTCCAGCTAGGCTCAAACTAGCACAGTCTAGGTACTATTTTTACCACCAAACCAGTAAAAACATGTATGACTTATCTAAAACAGTCAATAAGATGACAGAACTTCATGGCACTCCAGCTGGGAGTTAAATGAAGTCTCTGCACAAAGCACACTTGCGATTGTCTTTTGGTTTGTGGAGTGTAGACTCCCACTTGTTCTTCCAGTGACAAATAGAATCTTTTTATCATTAGAGTGTTTGGAAGAGAAAAATGTAAGAGAAAATAAAAACCCCTTCCATTAGGCCTTACAAAAATGCCTGGTCTTCCTCAGCAGCCCATGAGCAGGTGAATGCTGGAAAGGTAAAGCCCATCCAGAGGCTTCTGCCTTCAGTGCTGAACAGGTGAAGTCCAAAATCCTTCAGAATATTCGAGAAAGTGCTTTGAAGGTGAAGAAGCCATGGCACGAAGGGCTCAGAACCCCAGGTTCTCCAGATCTGCCAGCCTAGAAGGATTTCTTCAGTTACTAGACTTTTCCTCCAACTTGCAACACAGCACTGTCCTCACACTGGGCTTCAGAAGACTCTTTTAGATGGAGAGCCATTGGCTTCATAGGCAAACACCATTTGGGTATCTCACTTCCGAGTTTAAGGATTCCCATAAAAATTGGAGTCAAAAAACATGCATATCCCAAGGCTCACAGAAGCATCAAATATTCACACCCATCTTAGAGGCATTTAGTTCTGACCATCTCTAGAAGATTGGTTCAGGGATTGCCCATCTTGGTCTCCAGGACACATCACTGATGAGGTGACAGCCCATCACCTGCATCCTGACTGGCCTGAGGGAAACCATTACATTACCAATGCTAGCATATAAAACCAGTTCCAGGCTGTGATGAGATGCATCCTGGATACACCCTCTGCACGCTAGGACTTGATGCCACATTTCCAGGAAGAAACTCCCTCATGTTGGACATAAGAATAAGCAGATTTTAAGCCAATCAATTCACAAAAAAAAAAAAAAAAAAAAAAAAAAAAAAGGAGTTACAGAGTAAGATCTGAGGCAATTTTGAGGCAATTTTACACACAGTTTATTTGAAGATACCTTTGTATTTAAGGAGGCAGATGAGGAGGAACAGGGAACAAAAGAATCCACAACCAAGCTATTAACTAACTCAATGTAAAGTGACATACTTGGGTACATGTCAAGTTCTTGTACTGCCCAAAATCTGCCAACAGTTTTCAAAACAACTCTGAGTCATAAGCCTTTGCTGTTCTAGTATTCAGGTAAACTTTTCCATAGGGTGGAAATCACATCTCCTACACAGACTGCTTTTAACTGAAGAGTCATGCAAAAAATAAACTCACCTCTCCACACATGTCTGGATGAAAAACGTGACTCTTCAGCTGCTGGGGGCCTGCTTATATAGGTCAGGGTTGCTGGGGTTCATTGCTTTGTGTATTACAGTTTAAAGAATGCTCTAAATTTGAGGTTTTTTAACTTTTTAATCTGTGAGGAAAACTTCCTATAAACTCAGATTAACAACTGCTAATGCACTGAAGAAAGAAAACCACAAACCTTCCTCCTACTATAAAAACAAAATAGTGTGGCCTCTGTTTCTTTTCTGATAAGAGTCTTAAATACCAAACATTTAACTGCATAATAACATTTACTGGCAGCCAGGCAGCCTGCTTAGCAGATATATAAAGCAGGTAAAAGGAGAAAAAGTTAATTTCTTGGCTGAATGATTCCATCGGTAGCTATAGGGCAAACTAGAAAGTCTTTTAGTAAAGTAGCAGTTGATTCTTCTATCAATCTGCAGCACACATACTCTTCCAAGGAATGCATTAAATATGAAAATCATATCCCGTTATCATCTGTTTCCAGCTTTCAGCCCAGTAAGCTTTCCTTAATGAATGCTGTAGCCTAAGGGACAAGCATGCTGTTGGCTTCTCTGAATAATGGAGTGATGCGACCGTTCCTGCTTATTACAATATCGGCTGGCTGAGGGGGTTTCACACACAGTCACAAGTGACTACTCTTGCCAGCATGCTCCAAGTTATTACAAGATGTTTTTAGACATTTCATCTAAAAGAGCTTTACTGCTTTTAGTGAAGAAAACAGCTATGGTCTTGAACTGTATCATTTATATGGAGATAGGAGGAGGGATTAGAAGCCTGCATTACTGCAGATATATAGCAGAATATATTTAAGTATTCCTTGTCAGTCTTTTTGTCTGTTTCTGAGATAGGCAATCTCTTTCTGCTGCTTCTCAGAAAAGGTCAAAATATACAAAATTATAAATACATCATCCGAGTCGACTGCTGCATCTTAACAAATATCAGTCATTAGGAAGATTCTCTCCTCAGTCAAGACCATTTTCACACCGCTCGGCACAGGAACTGTCAAAACCAACAGGAAAAGGAACATAAACAGGCAGGGCTCTCCCTGCTTTTTAATTCTAGCTCTGTGCCCGAAATAATTGCACGCTTTACTCAGGTGATTCTACTTCACTCAGGCACTAAACAGTATTTCACACTACAAATGCCACAGCAAAATTCCCACACAGAGACCGCTTAGCTCTGCCTGCCTCTTCAGGCAGCAGCGTGGCGGAAAGCCCAGCAAGGTAATAAAACACATTTCACCCCCCTTCCTTCACATTACCTGCTCACTGGATTCTCCTTGCTCATCACCTTCCGCTGACAAGTTACTTTCTTGAAGTGATAGCTCTTTTAATTTCTCTTCCATAGCATGCCTAAACATGAACAAAACCATTATGTAAAAACTGAAGGCCAAAAATCAGCCACCACAAACCAATGAATTTTACTCTGCAACTCGTGCACTTCTAAACGTAACCTCAAGCACCATTTTTCACTCTGACTGTATTTAACAAGCCTGAGATCAAATTTTCTCCTATTTTCAACAGTCTCTTGAACAAATGATGTGGCCTGCACTCGATTTTAACACACATCGATTCATTCATGTAATTTAGCAACCTACACCACACTTGGTGTCTTATCTCATCCCCAACCAGTGTTTTTAACAGCAGATTATTTCAGCTGCGTCCAAACAATGGCTCTGGCTGCTTTGGGATGAGATGAGCTTTAGAGTTTTTGTTTTACAAACATCACCTTGCATCTCGCTGAGCTATTCTAAGGAAAAATATATGGCAGATGTACAAACAGCAGCCCAGCATGAAGGCAACTTGTCGTAGTGTGACTAACAAACAACTGCACAGAACGTCCTCACCTCCACTCCACTGTTTAATTGACCAGATGTAATGCATTCAGAGAAGGAACTACTGCTTAAAAGCCAAGCACACACAGCAGCACCTATAATTAATCCTGTTCGTTAGTAATTGTAAACCCCAATAATAACTTAAAGCAGCCCTGAATGAAAGCACTTCAATACCTATTCTGCATCAGGTAATATGCATGAAAATAAATCTTCAAAACAATTAACTTCAGCAGCTCTGCCACTCCACTGGTGCATTCACCTTCATTTTCCCAGGTAGTAGCAGCTGCTCAGAAAATTAGAAGCATTACATTTTAAGAAATGAAAAAGAAAAGAAAAAAGAAAAGAAAGAAAATTAAAAAAAGAAACAACCCCATGAAAGACATGCAAAAGAAACTCAAATGTGACTTCTGGATTTTCCTGAAAGCTCAAGTGAATTTATTTATGCTCCCCAAAGTTACTAAACAACTTGTAGATACACAAAGACAGGGTTAAAAAAACAAAAACAACCAAACAAACAAAACTGAATCTTTAGAAATAGAAGTTGGGTCAGCTACAGCCACACAAACTGTTCACATAGTTATGATAAAGCACTCCTATAAGGCATTCTCTCACTATAAAAGGAAAAGAAAATAGTAATAATTTCTTTCTATGTACTTCCACGATAGATTGAAACTATTTCACACTCCATAATTCTTACTCAGTCCACAACAAGGGGGCTTTTCATAACCACAGCACAGAGGATATGTGAGCTGTGCTTTGTTCAACAGCTGAAAAATAACTCTTAACTTGGCAAAAAAAAATAAAAGGAAATAAAGTGGGTGGCAGAGAAACATCAAGATGGAAGATGCATGCAGATCAATCTATAGCACAACTGGGACTTGCACCAGGATGTTATCATTATCATCAACCACTAATCAAAATTTTGTGTGTTTAGGGTTGCTCAGAAGACAGAAAAAAAAAAAATCCCTAAAACAAGGGGAAATAGAGCACCACAACATAGCTCCAGTTCCACTGACTGAAGAATTCAAAACACAAATAATAATAAAGAGAGGCTGGAAAATAATAATTAAAAATTTAAAGGGAGGATGAAAAATAGAGGTTTAATTCTAAAAAAGAGGATGGAAAATATTTTTTAAATAAATTACAAATTAAAAATAATAATTAAAATAAATTAAAATTACACCCACCCAACCCAGGGCAGTCTCTAAACTCTTGTTACTAAGCTGGAGCAAAGAAAAGCTGCTCTCTGAATGTCACCAGACCGTTTGGATTAAAAGAAAAGAATCACCAGGCACCAGATGTGCTCTAGTTGGTTGGTTTGTACATCCATGTTTTCTGAAGCTAAACTTTTTAGACACTTCCTAAGAGCATCCCAGTCTAAGTTTTACTGATTCAGTTCAAGCTGTGAGCATCCCTGAACAGGAGAGAAAGGGGGCAAAGCAGTAGAGAGAACACTGCTCCTGCTTGAATTCAGACTGCCTTACAGAGAAATAAAACCCAATCACAACTGAATTCTAGACAACCACATAAGTGTTGTGTCAGTACCACATTGCAGGGGCTCAAAATGTCTCAACTAATTTGTTTCCTTCCCTCCTGCCTTCCAGCAACTTAAAAAAAGGGTAGTGTCAAAGGAACAATAAGTCTCTCAAAGAAGGTATAAACCTTTCCCCCTAGATTTCACCTCTTGCCTAAAATACTGACTCCACATAAGCCCATCACAATTTATTTTTTTTTAAACCTGAGATCATTACCAACACCCCAGATTGTTCAGCAGTGAGTAGCAAGACAACATTAGTTCAAAAATCCTCAAAGCCTGGCATTCCTGTTATATAACCTTAAAACTGGATCCTGCTCAAATTTAGTTTTTTATCTCTACACAAACAAAAGTACTAGAAATGCTTTTTCTTCTTCTTCCACAACTTTTTCCTCCTATACTATTTTAAGATATTGAAGCAGACTGATTAAATAGTGGAGGTACAGAAATTCCCATTTACTTATCAGTTCTAGTCAGCATGGGAAAAGATTCCAGCAGGGGCTTGCTGGAAGGCAAAGATTTTTCACCTAAAAGAAACCACTGCACAATCAGGCTGACTTTTGACAACTGTTTCTGCAGACCTAAATAACTGCATAAGCAGAAAACAACAGTGCAGTTGTTGGGTGGTCAGATTCATTCCTCCTCATGACAGCTTCTGTTGTTTTCTTTCAAAACTTAATAACCATGTACATTTTTTTTACCTGTTGTGGTAATTTTTAAGAAATGAGTTATGTAAAACTAGAACAGAGGTGTATTTGGTACTACCACACTCCTGCAGTGTCAGTTACGACACACAGCTCAAATACACAAGGGTCAGAACGCCCCTTGGGCTTTACTTTTATCAGCCCAGAAGGAAACTTCAAAGTGTCCAACACAGAATCACAGACTGCATTGGGTTGGAAGGGACCCACAAAGGTCATTTTGTTCAACCCCCCTCCAAACAGCAGGGACACCTCCGCCCAGGGCCTCACCAAGTCTAATCCTGAGTATCTCCAGAGATGGAGTCTCAAAGACATCCCTGAGCAACCTGTCCCAGTATTTCACCACTGTCATTGTAAAAAACTTAACTCTCTCTTAGTAGACACAAAACATTACCAAAAGTAAAGGAGGAACGCTGGAGGAAGCGTTTTTTTCACTTACCACACTGTACAAGAATTGCTAGGGGACTGTTTAGTAACAGAACTAAAGGTAACCTCATTTGAGCTCAGCTTTAGTCCAGACAATTCACACACAGCTACTTTTCTCATAGAATTTACTGACTCTCACACCTCCTCTGCTGATAGAGACAGAGGAATAAGCAGTGGCAAAACTATGGCCATGTAGAGTGTTAAAACCAAAAATACATCCTGAATCTACTTCCACAAAATGCATTTCAGTAATTAAAGCCTTATTAAAACAGTTTAATAACAAAGTTTTACAGAACTACTACAATTTAAATCTTTTGTCTTAACTTAGCTACCACTGCTTTGTTCCTGTAACACATGACCCATCTCTGTGTTTTAAATCTCAGTTCTCCCTCACTTCCAGGAGACTCAGCAGACTGCAGA
Source organism: Tricholaema leucomelas (assembly GCA_013400475.1). NCBI lineage: Eukaryota > Metazoa > Chordata > Aves > Piciformes > Lybiidae > Tricholaema lacrymosa > Tricholaema leucomelas. Next base: position 178,101 of record WAAF01016893.1, read on the forward strand.
CCATCATGTAGAGCTCTGTGAAGTACTGCTGACTACCCCTGTGGGGTATGTTTCACCACCCATCAGCAGAGTTTGGGTTCACTCCAAACACTTTAAACACTCCAAAACATACAAAATCATAGAACAGTTTGGGTTGGAAGGGACCTTAAAAACCATCTAGCTCCAAACCCCCTGCCATGGGCAGGGACACCTTCCACTACAATGACCCTTCACTAGCACCTGAAGTTTTGATGTGCTCAGACAACACTGATTTAGCAACCCCATAGCAGCAGTAAACACTAACGTAGTAAGTCTTATAGAAAGCTACTTCCATCTTCTGGATCATTGCTGAACCTGAAGTTTTCATACGAGCTTCCAGCTGGTCCAACTCCTTGAAAAGGGCCTGGTTTCTCAGAAGAGCTCCATTCTGTCGTTCGACTACTTCTTTCAAGTAGTTTTTCAGCTTCATGTATTTCAGTTTCATTCTACAGGAGAAAAAGAAACTGTATTTAAAGAATATGAGAAAAAAGCAAATGCACCTATTGTACCAATTGGCCAAAGCTGCATCACACAACTGACAGGATCTCTGCTGCTTGAAGCAGAGGGTTTGGGCTTCAAAAGGGTAAGTATATTAAAAAAATATTGTGGACTTGTTGCCTGAATTATGTTTTGATTACTTAAATCATAAATCAAAATTAAAAGTGTATTTAGAAGAGTATATTTCTATAGATATAGAAATCCTAACATAACAACTGCAGTCTCACAACTGCTTTAAGCCAACCTCAACCTATGCTGCCATCAAAAGGGGCATCTCACCCCGAGTCATTGGGGTGTCAGTGCTATCTGCTGTATGCCCACATGGCAAATGAGGTGAAGAGTAATCCAGATGAAAAATCCATCTTAATCAGTTCTCACTCATCCAAAACACAGATTCACTTTCAGCCAGACCTGTTTTCTTATCTGGACAAGCCTTAGTGCCAACAAAGGGAAAATGTGCACCAAGGGCAGACAAGAGCACCTTTTGGTCTCACTCTGCCTACAGGCCTGCTGAAAATGCAATCTAAATTCCCTTAAACTGCCAATATTGTCAGAGAAACTACACTCCAAAACCTGTTAGTTCGCAATAAAAAATACTAAGACAGAAAATAAAAGTCCATGCAATGTTCTTCTACCCATTTAGACATTCAAGAAGAGAATCTCCACCTTCATTTTATAATCTAAACACTTTTTGTACAGATTGTATATGCAATTTACATTGATAATACAGAAACAATCCAAGGAGCAAAGTCTAGAACCTAGAATACCTTGTAGGACTTCCTCAAACTTTCACACTTGCTAAAACCCTAGGACACTGACTATGTAGAAGTTGCATAAAACCAAGCTGCACATTAGTTTTGATCAAGACATTTTGAGAGTAAGGTAGTTAAGTTATTGCTCAAGTTATTTCATCAACAACTTAGAGACATGAATCTTGCATTGTATTTAAACATGTGAATACAAATCTATTGTTATAAGAAAAACCTTCAAGATAACATTCTAAAAGCCTTCTATGATACCTGAGTCTTTGTAACTAAAAATAAAAGAAGCTTTTAAGTAGCTTACAGGTATGCATCAGACTTCTTGTATTCCATCAGTTTTCTTTCTAATTCCAGCCTTTTGGCTTCACTGGAAGAAAGCAAACAGCACATAGTAAGATAAAACTATTTAATCATTTAAATTCTCACAATGCAAGACATAAAGCATTTATGAAGTGTAACCTTTCCAGAGCAGAGAGCGTGGTTTTGCCTCACAAACCAATCTGCAAGATGAGCTTAGCACAAATAAACCAACCTCAATGATTCTACTTCTCTTTGTGCCTCACTGGAACAAAAGCTGGATTGTTTTAATAGGGAAAAAAAAAAAAGAGGCTTTAACAGGTAGGTATCCACACAAGACCTACTAAAAGGTCAGAAGCTTCTGCTCAGTGTTCCCAATCTTTTCTCCAGAAGCCCCAGGACAAGCTCCAAATCCAAGACTGGCAGTTCTAGGACTTAGCCCTCCCCTTTTCCCCCTCCGACTCCAGATCCCAGAGCACAGGACACACTCAGATGAACTTGTTCAAATGAAGAACACCCCACAACATTTCACAGGAACATAGCAACACCTTCAAAGATTTCCAAAGAGCCCCAACTGTTTCCTAGCTTACAGACCCAAGATGCTATCCAAGTGTGCAACAATTTAAATGTAAAACCAAGTACATATTTCATACTTAGGCATTAAAGCCAAGTACACCTAGAGATATGCCAGAACCTACAAGGGGTAACAAATACAAGTAACCATTGGAAATACTTATGGTTGTGCCAAAGCTGTGGGACTATCTCTACCTGCCTAAAGCTACACATGGGATGGTCAGAACGCTCAAGAACAAGCTCTATTCCTCACCCACGATCTGTTTCAAGGAGAATCTATTTGCAGGGATAAAAAAAAAGAGCACAGCTAATATAATTTAATAATTACAAAATGCATCTGGGAATGAAAAGCCACCCCACAAGCAAAAAAAAAAAAAAAAAAAAAGGCTTCTAGTAGATTCATATTACAACAGTCAAAGATGACCAGAGAGCTGGAGCACATCTGCCATGAAAACATGCTGAAAGAAGTGGGGCTGTTCAGCCTGGAGAAGAGAAGGCTCCAGAGAGACCTTAGAGCCGCATTTCATTATCTGAAGGATACCTACAGGAAGGCTGGGGAGGCACTGTTCAGAAGAGCTTGTAACAATAGGATGAGGGGAAATGGTTTGAAACTGGAGTAGCAGAGATTTAGATAGGACATCAGGAGGAAGCTCTGCACAATGAGAGNAGATTCATATTACAACAGTCAAAGATGACCAGAGAGCTGGAGCACATCTGCCATGAAAACATGCTGAAAGAAGTGGGGCTGTTCAGCCTGGAGAAGAGAAGGCTCCAGAGAGACCTTAGAGCCGCATTTCATTATCTGAAGGATACCTACAGGAAGGCTGGGGAGGCACTGTTCAGAAGAGCTTGTAACAATAGGATGAGGGGAAATGGTTTGAAACTGGAGTAGCAGAGATTTAGATAGGACATCAGGAGGAAGCTCTGCACAATGAGAGTGGTGAAATACTGGAACAGGCTGCCTAGGGTTAAGGACCCAACCCTGGAGACTTGATGTGTCTATGTGCAGCCTGATGTAGTTGGAGGTGTCCCTGCTGNCGCATTTCATTATCTGAAGGATACCTACAGGAAGGCTGGGGAGGCACTGTTCAGAAGAGCTTGTAACAATAGGATGAGGGGAAATGGTTTGAAACTGGAGTAGCAGAGATTTAGATAGGACATCAGGAGGAAGCTCTGCACAATGAGAGTGGTGAAATACTGGAACAGGCTGCCTAGGGTTAAGGACCCAACCCTGGAGACTTGATGTGTCTATGTGCAGCCTGATGTAGTTGGAGGTGTCCCTGCTGCCTGCAGGGAGGTTGGACAAGATGATCTCCGAGGGTCCCTTCCAACCCAATTCAAGCTGTGAATCTGTGAAAACAGAATCTCAAACTCTCATTAGCTAGGAAGGCTGCTCCTGTGTGCATGACAGAAATAGTTCCATGGAATTGCACATGCTCACATGGCTAGGGATATTTACCTATAGATTTCTGCATTACCCATGTCACAGCCACACACATTGGCCTCCTCCCAGTTGTCCTGTACAGGGAAAAGCTAGGAGAGGAAAAAAAAAAAATAAAATCACCCTTTCTACCTCTTAGCCTCAGATATCGAGGCATCCATTTTGCTCATCTGATCCTGCCACTGTCTGAAACAAGATTAGGTTTTCATGTCATGTATGCAATTTAAAAGACACGCTTCATCTGGGATCTCATCCTTTCAATTTCCTTTTACATGACAGACAGCTAAGCAAAAGCAGATTTCAAGATCTTGTTTTTACACTTCTAGAAGTAATTTTCATGACTCAGTGAAGAACACACCGATACCCTGAAGGATACAACAGCCTATGGATGTAAACCTCTATCGGGCTCTAGTCCTATCTCTCATCTTTGATACCACAGGTAGCATATCACATTCCTCAGCTCCTGAGAGATCACCCCCCTTCTACCAGTGTGACTCTTCAGTACCCCACTCCTTAGTCTGAGCTACAGCTATTTAGACACACAAATATGTAAATTCCAGCTCAGTTTCCTTGCCTCAACACTCAAAGCAGTGCAAGGCTCATTCTGGCCACTCCACTGCACCACCATCTCCTTTATCACCTGAAAAAATAAAGCACTCAGACTGAAAATTGTGTTTCCTCATGCAGTTCTGCATTGGGTTGAAACTGTGCCACCAGGCACTTATCAGCTTTTTTCTGAAACACAAAAATAGCGACCTTCAGAACTTTAAGAATCCAGACAGCTCATTTTCAAACACCCCTGAATCTTCAGCCCACAGAGAAAGAGTGTTAGCTTGGGATTTGAGAGCAGAATTAAATCCTTGGGCGGCCACTAGCTCTCTCTAATCTCTGCCATTCCACCAGCCTTCGATCTATAGCAATACCTGATCCCTCACCTCCCATTTAAACCAGCAGGACTAAGATGCCTCAGTATTATTTGAGATTCCAGGCCTCATGTTTTTTGCTCTTCAGTCTCACACCCATGATGTAGGAATAGCAGTACTCCTGTTGAGATAAGTACACGGAAAATTGCACAACACTTAGGCATGACGCAATGTTCCCCTAAAGAAAAGTTATTTTTGTGGTTGCTTTTCTGCACCGGCCTAATATTGAATCAACCACTGAGCTCTGAACTGCATCCGCCTCACCGGCCTGGCGCCTGGCCAGAGCTTGCTCAAGCCGCAGCCAGCTGCCCTTGCCCCAGGGTAGGTCAGAGGGGGCCTGTTTAGCACCATTTTGACACACAACTGACGGCAGTTGTTTGAGACTAATAATCCCGCCAGGTTTATATTTTCTGTCCAGGACATCACTGTATTTGTACAGGGTTACTGCAAATGGCCCTTAGCCTGAAGCATCTGGCCTCACTGTCGGGAAAGGGAAGCTAATTGCACCGTTAGTCACAGTGTTAAGTACAGCACTTAACTATATAATTTATTTACTTCCTTGCCCTCACCGCCTTTCTCAGCAGCAACCGCTGAAGATTAAGTGCTGAGTAATCACAACATGGTCAGGTCGGCATGAAACACAGAAGGCAAATTCTGCTCCATTTCGTTTACTACCTCAGACACCTCTAACCTAATTCTAATGATTCCACACACAATAGCCACCACCGGCCTGTATATGGAGACCCATGCATGCAGGAATTTGTCTGTTTAGATTCGACAAAGTACCAGCATTAGGAAATAAAGGATGTCCAATAAAGTCTAACATGTAATTCGAGGTGGGTTATAGGTATTTTAGCTCAAGTCTCAAAGTAGTCTCTGCCTACTGTTTATCAGAAGCTGAATACCTGGTGGATAATTTCTCAAGCACTTCAGAAATCAAGTATTTAAAGAGAAAAAAAAAAACAAGGAGAAAAAGAGAAGTATTTAAAGAGAAAAAACTTAGGAGAACAGGCAGGAAAACAATTACTCATGAGAACTACCTCCTAGCTCACCAAGAGTCAAATGGGAGACATCGCCCAGCAGCAGTGGCTCATTCGCTTAAACCCAAGTGAGAACTGCAGTCAGGATTCAAACAGCTGCCAAGTACTTCAAGTCTTAGGACAGGCAACCTGATATTAGACTAGAGCAAAATTCCAAAGCGAGGCTTAAAAAAGCTGAAATGCTCTGGTGACTGAACAAAAGTTTTGTCTAAACAACTTTTTCAAGTGTAAAATATAAAAAGGAATCACTCCAGGAAATCCTGAAGAAGAGCTTCAGAACCACTCCCAGGGGCAACCTTCCACACTTCTCCAGTTAGAGCACACAATTCGAATTGGTGTAAATGTTACTCCTTGTTTGTCGACATCAAGTTCCATACACAACAGAGCAGTGAGCCAGGCAGAAAAGGTCTGTTTAGCATCACAAGACCTGTTAGGCTGGGTCACTAAAGGAAGCACAGTCTGTGCAGTCATTTTGCTTGCCTGTAATTCCCCTTCCCCAGATAGCTCCTGAATCTTCTGGTGTGGCTGAATTAGACCAAGGAACTGATGTCCTATGTCCACAGAGGTTTCAGAGGCAGTCCATTCATGCTGTGTGAGCTCAGCCCTCACTTGGACACCAGAGAAGCTGTAAGTGACCTAGCTTTGGGCAGATAAGGCTCTCAGGAAGCACAAGCCATCTCTTGGGGTTATGAGGGATGGCAACTCCTAACACAAGGGACTTCTGCACACAGAGTTAAGCTCTGTGCCACACACAGTCTAGGATGCTCAGATTTTCATCTGCCCTCTCCATTTTCCAACACTGCAATTTCAATCAGGTGTCTTCCCTACTATGGGCACACATGTTGAATAATTTATCTACACTAAAAGCATTATGTCTATGTTCTTACCCTTTACGAGTCCAAGTTATCCCACCTGGATGCATTCCTGTGTGAACTACTCTACATGATCCTGCCTTGGCAGGGAGGTTGGATTCAATGATCTCTGGAGGTCCCTTCCAACGTCTGAAGTTCTGTGATTCTGTTATCCTTGTTTTGTGCATGAGTGGTCTTCCAGACCACAACAGGATAACAGTGAAGCATTTTTACCACAGCAGCAGTTAAATGACATTTCAGATTCATGGCAACGGTGTCACCTCTGCCGATTCTGTATGGCTGATACCATCATGAGACACAAAACAGAGACAGCCTCCTAACAGCACACATGATCTTGAGAGACTTCCTCTGGCCAGCAAAAAAATAGTGCTGACACCAATTACTGTGGTTATTGCAACAAGCACAGCAGGAGTATCACTAATAGTGCACTGACCAGTGAATGCCATCCTCCAGGCCAAAGCCCTTCCAGAAGCCACCAACAACCAACACTTGCTTTTCTCCTGAAAACATACCCCTGAAGCACCCCCACACTGAAATACCCAAATTATTGTGTTTTGTTTATTTTTTAAGATTGAAAATACGTCTGTAGGAGAAACAGCTGTACGTGTCCATTCACCAAGCAGGGAGCTCTGAATATACTGGCGTCTGTATTTGCTTGTTTAAAGGCAGTCTGGCAAATATTGCCAGAAGTGCTTCAGGAGACTTCTCAGAGAGGCAGCCACAGGGCTACGGCGTTAGCAGAGGCGTCCCCATGTGCTAGCACAAAAGTTCCGCAGCAGAATGAGTGAACACACTGAAACCAAGTGGCAGCGAAAAGCCATCTCTCGGTATCCTCCCCGTCGCCAACACATAATCCGCCGAACGAAGACGGTAGATGCTCCAAGGCACTGCTCGGGACCTCAGGCTATCCTCCCTGCCCCGCAGAAACACCCCAGGTGGCAACAGCCCAAAGCACTCCATGAACCACGTTCTATTCCTCCCGGAGCGCAGCACCTTTACATTCGCGAGAAGACAGGAGTCCGCCTCCTCCACCGCAACCGGCACCTACCCGCCCCTCGGGGCAGAGTACCGAAAGGCACTCCCGGAGACGGGCCGAGGTGAGGCGGAGAGACCCCTTACCCCCGCGCCGGAGGCCCACAGGGGCCTGGCGGGAGATGCGGCGGTGGCGGCGGAGTGGACGGAGGCCGGGTGCGTGGCGGCCGGCTCCCGCCGAAACGAGGTGCGGCGGAGGGGGGCGCGGTTCCTCACCTGTGTCGGAGGCGGCGCAGGAGGGTGGCAGGTAGCGGAGAGCCGCAGCCCGCGCGCGGCCCAGGCCCGCTCATGGCCACCCTGTTTACGCCGGTGGCCAAAGCGACGGCTCCCGGCGTGCACCGCGGCGCTCTGGCCCCGGCTGTCCCGCCCCGCGCGCGTCGCCATGGTGACGGCGCGGGGCGGGTGCGCAGGGCTGCAGCGTCCTGCAGCGCGGGCAGGGCTGGGGCTGAGTCGCGTTCGCCTTGCGGCTGCTGCCCGAGGCGGTACCTTTCTGTCCGTGGGCACAGGTCCTTTGGGGTCCCTGGACCGCATCGAGTCCCCCACGCATTGAACGGGACCAGGCCGCATCCAGCGAGAATCGGGAAAGCCAAAAAAGGGCGAAGACGCTAGGGAGCTCCCGGCCTGCTCCCCGCACCACGCACCTAGGATGTGGACTCCTTAGAGGCTGCTCCAGGGCCAGCCTTTATGGTCTGTTTAAGCCTTTGACATTTCTAAGCCTTTAAGGCATGTTTTAAAGCCTTTAATGGCTTAAACGACAGCAGGGAGCTAATGAGAGCGTTGTCAGTGCAGGAGATGACAGCCCCTGTGAAGGGGCTCCCCCCTGTTTTGTGGCCTAAGTTTGGGGAATGTTGAGATTTAAAGCATTTATTCCTAAACTATTAGTTCGTCTATCTAATAACTATTAGATATTAACTATCTAATAACTATTAAACCTATTAATGTAGATATTAACAGCAGTTAAAGTGGCTGTGCTGCCCAGTCAAGTCTCCAAGGCTGGTGAGGAGGAGGCTGCTCGGTGACCTGGGGGCAAGGGAGTGAGCTCTGCATCTCTGGAAAAGGGGAAATAGGGACAGTGATTCCAAAAGTAATCAGGAGCTGTGGGACAGTTATGTTATGAGGGTTCCACAGTAATAGTTGGGTTTACTGAGTTTATTGATCACTGTGCTGCTCAGGAAAAAAATACCCAGAAAATGGAAATGTCCTCTTTCCATTTGTAGAGAAATCAAAAGGCTCGAGAAAATTCTCAACTCTCCTCTTCTGAGTGACCACTTTGTCTAGCTGGCAGAGATCCTCAGTGTCCTTATCACCAAAGTCCCCATAGAAAAAGCCACACCAGCCTGGGCCAGCCCTGACAAGCAATGTGTTACAATCCCAGCTGGAAAACAAGGTAGAAAAACACTTCTTTTCTTTTTTTTCCCAGTTTTAGATAAAAACTTAGATCCTTTTGAAAGGAAGTTGGCAAATTAGTGTTTAAGTTTCAGTGGCCCAACAAAGAAAGTTCAAATAGCAGGCGCGTGTTTGAATTTAAGGAGAAATGCTACATCAATAGACAAAATTGCAGATAGCTATGAAATGCTTAAGCATAATTAGAACAGCAATCAGCACACAATTAGTACGAGATCATCATCATAATTACCCCTCATTAGAACTCCAGTCCAACAACTGCCACATGAAAGCATCAGCTGTTGATGTGAAGCATTGACAGCACGGGCTGAGGACACAGCTTAAGCCGCTCGCCAGGAGTGGGAGGTTTAGGGGGCTCCAGAGCACCACGAAAAGCTTTGGTACTCCCATCCTGTGGGCTGGGGTTCCTTGGCCAGGCTTTGGTGCTGTAACAACATTCTTATTGTTTTTTAACACCCTCAGTCTGAAATAGGGATAAACCACATTTAAATGTAAAGTAACAAGCTTTGCCGAATTGATGTAGTGACACTTAACAGTCCCCAAATTAGCTCATGTCACTTGAACAACCATAGGCTTAGCCTTTGCATATCCACCACAAATAAATGGCTCAGTATGATAGGAATGTCTTTGGCTCATCTAAGAGCTCACCTACTCAAGAAAACACACAGGATTTGCAGATTTGGGAGCACTTTGTTATTGAGTTCCAATAAAACACGCTCACAATAACAGACACACTGCTCTTGCTCCACTGTTTATTGATAGCAGAGACACATTATGGAGATTTCTGTCACAGCATGAGCTCACATCTTCCCAACAGGTGAACTCTGGTGTTGAGCTTGCCTAGACTTAAAAAAAAGCTGGTCATTTTTTCCCCAAATCATGACTTTGCAGCCCACATCCACCACTGCTTGTCTATTCCTTTGGGAGAAAAAACAGAGCTTTGGCTTCTCAGCTGTGGACACAATCACCCTGCACTTCTTGAGAGCTCCTAAGATGCCTCCGGAGCCTTTCTATCAGCATATTGTGCTTGATCACTCACAGAGGCACATAAAATGAAAATAAAAAGGGTTTCATGGTGGCTTCATAGTTAAACTGCTTCTTTTCTCCCCCAGAAGGTCCCTCACAGTAGCTCTTGTTGCTCGTGTCTTATGTCAAAGTAAGCAGTCTCCCCTCTGACACCGAGGTGAGACATGAAAAACTTATTATTTCAGAATGCCAGCCATAAAGTGTGCTCTGTGGGGCTGATGTCCCTTTTGAATACCTTGCTGACTGTCAGGGCAGGAAGCTGCCAAAGGCTGTGTGGCCTCTGAAGAAGTAAAAACACTTTCACACATTACAAATGTGTTATTTTTCAAAACAGGGAAGAATCTGGCTTTCTTACACCTTGACCAGTTACATGGTTCTGGAAGACTAAGCTGCTTTCCAAAATATTTGTGCTTGTTAAAATAACACCAAAACTTTCAAAGACTTCTAAAATTACGAGCACACATGTTACATTGACATGCTGGAAAAAAAACTTGTTCCCAAGAGGACATTCCCATGCTTCTGTCAAAAGGGACTGACCTCTACCTGACAGCACACCCTCCTGCACTCCTGCGACTCGATCCCCCACACTGACACTGACAAACTTGTAATTGACTCAAGAATAATCTTATTACTCACATCCCTGTTAACTAACATCACTGCCCTGGCCCTGAAAGCCTAGAGAGTTGTTTTGTTTGCCTTCTCCTCTCAGTACTTAGCACTTATTTTGGCTCGCTTTCATTTTAATGTACTGTGATAAAAGCTGTAAAATTGTCAAAGAAATTTGTCTCCTGTCTTTGAATGAAATAATGTGTTGGCTTTTTTTTTCCTCCCAAATAGCCGACAAACGAAAGCATTCCTTGATTCAAATGCAGGGATTGATGTGCACTGATCTTAACACATCTTAATGTTGGGAGCAAGCCGTGGGTGTTTTCAGCATCCTGCTTTCCTCTGAAAACCCACCTCATTGCTGTGCCCACCTGCAGGAGAAAAGAGATGGGTGAAAGAGAAGGAAGTGAAAAATAATTTTATCTTTGTCAAGTTAAAAAAGGAAGCAGGAGCCTGACAACACACATTTCAGAGGCAGCAGAGGTCTCTGTTCTCATGAAAAGTTCAGGAGCCAAGATGTCACTGTGTCTTCACATTTGAATCACAGAATCATTCTGTTTGGAAGAGACCTTTGAGTCCAACCATTAACTCATCGCTGTCAGGTCATCACTAAACCATGTGCCTCAGCAGCGCATCTACACAGCTTGTAAACCGTTCCAGGGGTGGTGATTCCCTCACCCTGTCCCACGGGTTTAAAACTCTTTCTGGAGGAAATTGTTCCTCATGCCCAACCTAAACTTCCTCAGGTGAAGTGGGACATCCCTGCTGTGAAAAGACTGATGAACTCTATGCAAGGGGTCGACTCAGCTTGAAGCTACATCTGCAGAAGGACCTGCTGCCTGAGGCTGACTGGAGAGGGGTAAATGGCAGGACTCGACAGCACGTCAAAACCTGGAGCGTTTCTGCCCTTTTTGCCGCTGAGATCTTCCCCAAGATTTCTTTTGTACATTTTTTTTCCTGCCCTACTTAACTGCTCTACACTTTTTCTCCCCAGGTGTTGCAGATGATCTTCCTGTCTCACTCTCAGCCTCTCACTCATCACCAGCCCTTGGCTGCATCGATCAGAGATGAACAGCACAGGGTTTGCTGGTTGTCCTGAGCAATGGGTCCTTGCACATCCTGTAGCTACTGCAGGCTGCCTGCCATAGCCTCTGAGCAAACACCAAAACCAGAGTGGATCCTCTTAGTCTCAGAGAGATGGAAAACTCTTTACATAGAGCAGAAATCGCCACTGTCCTCCAGGAGGGCGTTTTGGGACAAAGCCTCTGCATACCCTCCCCACACTGCTGCCATAATGATAGCACTCAGCTTTTTCAGATTAGGGCCCTCTCTGATTTTAGCTGAATTTGACTCAGCACAAGAAGTACAATTACTGCCTGACAAACTCATGGATTAGAAGGACCCAAACCACAACTTCAGACCCATTAAAAGGAAACCACTGATTAAAGACAAAAAGGGCAATAGCCTGCAGCCACCAATGTACTCAGTGGGCAGATGGAGGAGACAGCCTGAACATTTCACTGCCACCGTTTTGTTGTTTCTGCCCAGACACAACAGGCTGGGGCTTGTACATGGCTTTTGTGGCAGGGGATTTAGAGAAGCACAGGCTGTGAGGCACACACACACACACAAAAAAAAAAAAGGGTTTTCCTCTTTCTGGCCTTATTTCCCTCCTGAGAACAGCTAGACCTTCAGCCAGAGCTTGCCCACAAGACATAGCAGAACCAAAAAAACATTTTCTTTTTTTTTGTTTGTTTTAATTTTGAATTGGATTTATAACACATGCCCTGGTAGCAGTGTAAAAGACACACAAAGCATTCACATAATGCCCATATAATTATTTTTGTTAATGAGGGAAGTCTCAGATGAAGAGCACTAATAATACATCAGCAATCAAAGAGCAAATAACAGCAGTGAACGTATCAGAGCAGTTGTGTGGCTCCATTTCCAACTGTCACCGTCGATGCACGGCAGCCATAATTAACGTGTTGAATTTAATGTTTAAATTTTAATAAATTTAAATGTGATAAAAATGCTTTTTTATTAAACATTACAGCTCCTTGGAACCTGTCATTACTTGTTCCTGATGCATACAAAGACAACACATGAGGAAGAGGGTGTTTTTTGCTGTCACCAGGACAAATGAAAGGAGTTCCTCCTGCTAACGCAGAAGCCAACAACAACGATCAAATAAAGACCTTAAGAGAAGGAGTATTAAAAACCATGCAAGATTTATTAAGAATGTAAGTGGCTTATCTGAAGCCTATTGACATAATTGAGAAGTCTCTAGTGATGACATTGTGAACTTTGAACTTATCCTGGAAGATTTAGACACAAGCACATGCCACCATTTATGGCTCCATGTTGTTAACAAGCAGCAGAAATGCCATGGCACGAGGAGGGGATCAGGGTAAAGACTGTTTCCTAGGAACCATCTTTCCTCTCCTGCCACTGCTCTGAGGGCTCTGAGGGCTACTGTGTGGCATGTGAGGCTCCAAGCCCAGAAAAGAGGACATCTCAGAGATGTCAGCTCTCTGCTTTATCAATAATTCAAAGTCACTTCTGTTCCTGAGATGTAAAATGAACCAGTCTCCATTTAAGTGTCTGCAGCTGTCTGAAGAGGAAAGAGGAGATTGACAGAGTTGAGTTTCTCTGTCCCTGGAGAAATGAGAACTGAATTTCGGGTTCTGAGACACAAGAGGCTTCATTTGAACCAGACCGCTCAGGGCAGACCATCAAAAGCTCAATTGCCGTCTTTTCTGAAAGCTGTGCCTTACATACCAGAGTGCCCCACACAACCACTGCTTTCATTTCTCTTCTTAATCTCAAACAGTTCTGACACAGTTCTGCTCGATTCAAGACTATTTTGGATTCTTTTGGAACATCCCTCTCGAACCTGTAGCAACCAAAAAGAAATCGGGGAGAAGAAGGAGGCTTACAAGTATGTAGCCAAAAATCAATGCCACAGCTGCCCACTCACATCACACCGTAGGGAGCATTGTGTAGGCTGCAGCTCAACCTAGAGTGCCATAGCCTGGTGCGAGACAGAGCCTGCTGCACATCACAGACCATAGCCACCAGTTCAACTTCACTGGAAGTCACTGGATGGAGAACATCCATCATAGAGCCAAACCTGCTTCTGCCAGGCTCTCCAAACAAATAAATTATCATGTGCCTCACTGCTTGCTCTGCAGTACCTAGCCATACATTCGCAATGCTGCAGGAGGGCAACATGGAGAGCTTACCCCTGAACATTTTCCTAGCTTCCAAAGTATCCTGCCTTGCCTTCAATGCGTGACCCTTTGCACAATGTCAAGATTGTGCCCTGGTTTTGCCAGGACAGTTTTCCTGGAAAACAGCAGCCTCATGGCCATCCGATTCCCAGCTCCCCATCCCCAAAGAGCAAGGCAGGCAGCACAGCCGTGGCTTGGCTAGTCAGCTCTATCCTCCTTCATCTTAACACTCACTGTTGCTTTAAACGACGCAGATCTACCAGGCTCTTTCATTAGTATTTTAACAAATTAACCTCACCTACTCACTGAAAAGCTTTTCAAGTCATTAAGAAAAAAAAAACAGGGAAGAAACTCTAAAACAGCTGGGAAATCCTTTCGAGGGAAGGTAGTAATGTTCTCCTTTCAGCACCACGGTTTACAGCAATCTATTTTGAAGAGTCTGTCTGCATTGACAGGGACAAGGTAAAAAAAGCCTTGGAAGATCCAAACCACCACGCTTGAAGGGAAAGCGTCTGGCCTATTGTCTGTTTTGATTAATGAAGCCTTTTGCAGGGCGCGATAATAGGATGCTTACGGAGCTGGGGACACTGCTGTGCAGCAGAAGTATCACAAGTATGAATAATATCCCAAACGATAACGACATCAATAAGCTAATCTACGTCTTACCGGATCCCGCTCAAAAAAAATGCCTCAAATGATATTTGTTTATTTCCTAATTGTCAGCCACTTTGTTGCCCTCGTTGTCAGGTTCAACAAGTGCTCCAAGCTACAAGGGTTGAAACAAAGGGAAGCACTTGGGCGAGCCTCAAGCCTGGCAGTTTAGTGATGGCTGGGGCAAGGGAATTCCAATTCCACGCTGTTTCTCGCCCAGGGCACAGGCAGCGAGGTGCTGCTCTTTAGAGCTGTGACAAGCAGACAGGTTCCTGAAAACCTGTCACTGCTGCAAGCCAGAATACTGAAACCCTGTTAAAGCCTTTACATTTCGGCATGAATGTTTGGAAGTCATCAAATTACTTCATTTTAAAGGCGAGGAAATTGGCAAAATAACAGTGGTGGGGAAAAAAAAATGTGTTCCCCTGCCCTAGAACGATGTGCATACCTGAGCTGATTTCTGGCCACTGCCTGCTTGCTATCTCCATTTTATTCCTACTTCCGCCTGAAGTTTGGAGCTGAATGCTTGGACCCTACACAGTGTCAGAGCCTGTTGTTCAGTGTGCTCTCTGCAGAGCCAGGCCAGATTTCTTGTGGGCAACGACCTCCTCTGAACTCACTCTTTCTCTGAAATCCATTTTTGGGTGGACGTGCTGCATTTCACCTCCTGTTGCCAAACACTGTGCTGCCTTCCTGGGATTTATTAAGCATCTTCTCAGTCCTGGTGATAAATCAAAGGATCCATACCTACAAACCATTCATTTGAAAAGGAGAAGAAACTTAGACTATTAATGAAATTGTGCCTGCTCAAAGCTTGGCATGGCTTGGCTCTGCCCTCTTCCTTCATTTAATATCTGAACAGTAAATAATCCTGCTGACCTAGAGCAGAGCTGGCAAAAAATTTAAAAAAAAGTTTGAGAGAAGGAAAAAAACAAAAAACAAAAACCCCAAACCAAAAAAACACCACCAACAAAAAGAGACAACTCCAGCAACGCATTTAGACAGTGCTCAAACACTCATTTCAGACCCACTTTGGAGGAAATTCTCCTGTTAGTTGGGTGAAGAAGTGGGCTGCGAAGAGCAAAGCTCTGGGCTGGCTCCTAGGGTTAAGGTTAAACGTGTTTTGGCTCTTCACACACACACACACACCCCCCACAAAGGACTTCCCCAGACACAAGATGGTGTCCTAAGGGTGCCCTGGTCCATCAGGGGAGGACCAGACTTTGACCTCCAGCCACCGTGCAGCAGTGCCATGCCCCAAATGTTCACACCGAAGGGCAAGTTCTTGTCCCTCCTCCCCGGAGCAGTACAGACAATTGCCACTATCCAGTGAACTTTGTAACGAGCGAGCCTTTATTCGTGCTCGTCGAATATCTTACTTGTATTCCCCTATTCCCACAGCAGTGCTGCTACTCGTTGCGCCCCGAGGTGCTGCTGGCCCGCCCGACCCTTCGTTAGCAATTGCGCTGCAGTTAGCCGCGGGACGGGGCGAAATCTGAGCTCCCCGCACCGATCCCCGCTGCCACCCTGGCCGGAGGGACTGAGAGTGAAAAGGGAGGAGGCGGGGGGGGAAATTAGGAAGAAAAAAAACGGTGTGTGTGGGGGAGGCCAAAAGAAAGCAGCCCGACGACACCCACCCCAGCTCCAAGCAAGCAAACGAAGATAAAATCCCGCAACCGAAAAGCAGCGGCAAAGCGCCGATGGAACTTTCGGGAGGTGTTGCATATCTCTCCTTGGCACCTGGAAAAGGTCCCGAGAGCAGTCGGTCCCCGCCGCTGCGTTCGGAATTAGGGGGGACTGGCGAGCCCTGGATGAGCCGGAGCAGTGCCCGCCGCGGTCCCGGCCGGGCCGGAGAGCGGGCTCAGGTAGGTCCCGCTGTTGTCTCCTTCGTCACCTCTCCCTCCTCACTGCCTTCGGGTTTCTCTTACTTTCCCCTCGTCGTTTCCGCCGGTGATTTAATTCTGGTGGGTTTATCATTGCGGCGGCACAGAAGCGTAAGGAGCCGCAATCTCCGCTCAAAAGCTCGGGGTATTTCACAAAACTTAAGCCGTGGCGGCAGCCCTGGGAAAGCATGCGGAGGGGTTTGCGCCAAGCGCAGCACCTACCGCGGCTAATCCCGCCGCGTTTCCAGCGTGAATGGGATCAATAACTAAAGACTGCGGCCCGAGGGCAGCGGGGAGCAGAGCACCCCTAAAGCTGCTCCGATGGACGGCGGGGAGAAGGAGGGGAAAAGACGCCCGAGAAGCTGACTTTGTTTTTTAGGGGCTTTTTTTGGGCGACGATGGAAAATCGGTGCGTTCGGTAACCGGCTGCCCTGGTCTGAGAAGGGACCAGGAAAAGGAAATCCGAGGTGCGGTAGAGTTTGGGTTAGGGATATTCTTTAGGCAGGGGAGCTTCTCCCGTTCCGTTCCTTCCGGGGTTCCTCCGCTGCTATCGTCTTGTGTGTAGCCCCTCCCCGCCCTCGCCCCTTACCTCCGCTCCGACGAGGACTGTGTCAGCTCCGGGCTGTGCTCTCCGTACCCGGCACGTTCGGAAACCCGCTCCATCGAGGCAGGGAAATTTAACAAATATCAATAATAAACAGCTAGAGTTTTCCCCAAATCTTCCTGTAAAGTGAGGCCCTCGCAACCTTCCTCCCCTCCCTCTTCTCCCTCCTTGGCCAGAACCCCGGCGGTCCCGTTCTTCCCTCCCGGATCGATTCCAGCCCGGCGCTGATAGCGTTTAGGCCGGAATTGGGGTATAATGGGAGTACCATCAGGAGACAATTACCTTTTCAGAGCATTCACTTCTCCTCCCAGCACTGTTATTTCAGAAATAGGATCATTTGATTTCATATCGCACTAAATAACACCCAGCCGTCTCAAATTGCCAGCTTCTTAAAAGCCACCCATTGGAATAAATTGCAGAGCCACTCTTTTGGCTCTGCCTGCTTCTCTTGCCTTCCACCCCCCCACTCCCCTTTCGCAAAATACTCTGGCAGAAATAAACCGGGACCAGGGTGGCCAGGCCCGGGGCTGATGGATAAACTGTTCTCAGCAAAGCCACGACTCCGCTAAACCCTACCTGCGCCGGTTTTACTCGTGTTTTTCGCCCCACATCTCCGCCTTCCACCCCCCTCTTTTTTTTCNTGCTAAGGTGCGATGTGCCTTTAAAGGTGCGCGCTCGCTCATCTGGGCACCCCGGCTCTCATTAGCTCGCTATTAACGGCGACAGCGCATTGCTAATTAGATTGGCGGGGGAAATGAAATTACCCGAGTGGGATTCGGGAGGGGGCAGCGGAGTTTCTCGGCCCTTCCCGGAATTTACGGGGAGGGGAAAGAAAAGAAATCCTTGTATTTCCCCCGCTGTTTTCTTTAACAACGCCCCTCCTTGCACCCTCTCCGGCCAGGCCACACCGAGTCCCCCGTCGGGGCTGGGACTCGCGTCCTCGCCGCGTTCTCCTCTGACAGACACTAATCAAGTAATTTCCCAATCCCAGCCCCATCAAATTGCTCTTTAGCTGTTGAACTGTGGAGTTTTGCTCCTCTTTTCTCATGCTAATCGAGCCCATTCAGCGTCTCTCTGTGAGGCTATTTGTAGTGGAATAAATCTCCTTGTTTGCCTGCTGCATGATTAATTGATATTGTTGTGTGGCCTTTGTTTGGGCTGCGGGAGAGCTGAAAGGCAGCGCATATTGGATGTGACGAAAGGAGCTGGAAACATCATTTCGCTGCTGAGGTCTTTCAGAGGTCGAGGGATAGACCGATCGCATTATTCACCCTATTTATTTATCCTTATTAGAAAATATGATGAAAGAATAAGGCCCGGAGTCTTTTTTAAACAGTGACTAAACAGTGCATACACAACCCCAATTAAAAACAGTGCCCAAGATGAGGCCTTTTCTCCATATTAGAAAAATAGCTCTTTTTAACGAGGACCAATTAAATCGTACTTCATTTTACCTGGGATCCCACAATAGACTTGACAACAAATTGCCTTTCTTCTTCCCTGTTAATTACTGGTGGGATCAGGCATGGTCTCAGCAGCGTGAAGCCCTCCCCAGATAACCCCCCAAACCCCTGAGAACCTCCCCACATAATGCTTCAAAACCCCTTGAAGCCCTGCCCAGGTAACCTCACAAACCCCATGTGTGACACCATGCCAGATAACCCCCAAGCCCCTCTGAGATCCTCCCCAGATATCCCTCCAAAACTCTGTGAGATCCTCCCCAGATAACCCCTCCTCCCCCAAAATCCCTGTGAGACCTTCCCCAGAAAACTCCCCAAAGCCAGCAGTGCGAGGGGTCCAGCCCCTAACCCCACTAAACCCCAGACCAGTGCAGGCCTCCAGTCTTCTCCTGCTTCAGCTCCTCTGACCAAGGCATGTGGAGCTATTTTAGTTTGGCCCTGGCCCCCATTCCCAAGCCTCCTTCCTATTTTAAAACCTGTGTCCTGACTCCCAGGGGACATGGCTGCAACCAGGAGATTCAATTAAATAATCCAAATCTTTTGCTTCTTCTAGAAATGCCTTTTTTTTCTTCCCCTAAATATTTCCTTTTCCAAGTTCCTTTTCAATAAGGGGGATGGGGTGGGGGGGTTTGGGAGGTGGTAGTAGCAGCGATGGAAAGAAGCAAAAACCCAAACTGAAGAACAACAGGGAAAAAAGGAGAGAGGGGAAAAGAAAAGAAAGAAACTGTTCTCCTTTCTTTTCCTTGTGTGCAGGGTAATTGATAGGCTCTATCAGAGGTCAGGATTTGCATAAGAATTAAGAGCAGTAAATTAATTTAATATTCCATGCACATCCCCAATTATTCCCGCAGACCTTTGTCTCCATGGCTGGCAGAGAGAAGGTTCAGCTGCTCTTCAACCAAACAACATCTGTGCAGTTAATAATTTGATAAACAGCTCATACAAATAGTTTCTGAATTATCTGCCAACCCAATGACTATTCAGTTTGGAAACACTTGGCAAGGGCTGCAACGTGTGGTTGGGGCTTTGCAGCCCAGTCTCAGCGAGTCAGCTGCCTGGGCAGACATTTTCCCTCCTTATCTCGCCAATGGAATCAGGTACTTGCAACAAAACCCCATCCATAGTGATATGGAAAATAAGTAATTACTGGTAATTAATAAAAGCCTCCTTGCCCCCATTGGTGATGAGGTGCTGCGATCTTGCAGGGGACTGCAGCCTAGTGTGTGCCATGGTGGATCTGGTGGATCTCTGTAAGGGTTCCTTCGTGCCCACACAAATGAGGAGTGGGCTTCAGCGTGAGCCCCTTCCCTGGCCACAGGAGTGACAGTCCCTTGGCTGCTTCCTTTCCTACCCAGCAAGATGGAAAAGGAACAGGCTTTTCCTGGAAGCCCTGTATGCCCTCCTGCCCAGGAGGAATGGCTGAAGAGGGTCCTGTTAAATCCAGATCTCATCCCGATTTTCACCCAGTTCCGATCTTAGAAAATGGAGGTGGCTCCTTCATCCATACCAGCACAGATGCAGAGGTCCATCTCCCTGTGGGCCAACCACCACACAGAAGCACAGACTGGTTTGGGTGGGAAAAGGCCTTTAAAGGTCATCCACTCCAATCCCCTTGCAGTAAGCAGAGATATCTGCAACTAGATCAGATAAATACCATGTAGATATCCTGTCCAACCTGACTTGGAATGTTTCCAGCCATGGGGCTTTTCCTCATATCCAACCTAAACCTCCCCTGGCACATATTGAGGAGGCCATCTACTCCTGTCCTGTCACTTGTTATTCAGCAGGTACCTTCCCTAGTTTGGTCCCTCGCCAGCTGTGTCAAAAAGTTCTCCACCTGCTCCAGGAACCTCCTGGAGCATCTCCTCTCCACTGTGTTGAATTTCCAGCAGTTGTCTGGTAAGTTGAAGTTCCCCATGAGAACAAGAAGTAGTGATCGTGAGACTTCTCCTGGCTGCTTGCAGAGCATTTAATCTGCTTATTCAACCTGGTTGAGTGGTGTGTAACAGATTCCTACCACCATATCTATCTTGCTGACCTTCCCCCTGATGCTTACCCATAAACACTCAACCCTCTTGTTACCATCATCAAGATCTGGACAATCAAACCACTCCCTTACATGCCTTGGTGGCTTCTCTAGGAGGCTCATTAGCAGCAAAAATAGAGAGGGAAGAAGCCATCCAACCATCAGAGCTGCAGCACCCAGGTCACTAAATTAGTACCACCACCCCTGAGCCAGGTGCTGCCTGTGCAGGGTGGGCTCCTGGCAGCCACAACTGGTGGGGTGGTTCTCAAGTCAGTCAGTGGTGTACCTGAAGAAGCTGCAGCTGGCCTGTGGGGATGGGAGCACTGGGAGAGCCCATGCCAAAGGGTGGGAATTCACCTCAGCAGGACCTCGGCAAAGCCGGAGATCTCAACTCCCCTCATCACCACCTGCCTGCAGTTGCTGTGGATGGCTGGATCTTAGGAGCCATTGTCTGTACTCCACAGCTTTTAATAGCAGCTGGGGAAGCTAGGAGAGTCCAAAACCAGCCTGAGCACTGCAGGAGACCATGTTGACTTTCCAAGAGGCAAAAAACCCGCTGACGGTGGGATGTAGGGCTGCAAACTTGCTAGTTCAAATGCTGCAGAAGACACCAGTGTCCTACCTGGGCAGGATTCCTGACCTTAAATGGCACCTGTGAGAAGTCACAAAGCGCTCCCTTGGTGATGCTGCTGCTTCTCACTTCCTTCAGGCATTAAGCATCACTCCAAAATGAATAAGAAGTTGATTTAAAAAAGATTATTAAGTTCTTCAGGCTAGAGGAAAGGTTAATGCTCCTCTCTGTGGTCATGCAGCTTTCGTGTTTGCTGTCATGGACAGGAGCTGTTTTTTCTCTCCCTTTTAACCAGAGAATTTACAGGATGAATAGAAAATAGTGACAGCAACAGAAACAGAAGGTTCACGTGCCAAATTCAGACGGATGTCTGGGGCCTGATAAACCACTGCAGGCTTATCCCAATACAAATAACAGCAGCCTTGCTGTAACACTTGCTGGTTGTGTGGGCCAGGCCAAACAGTGAAGTACCTGGTACCTTACCTGCGGGAGGCAGAGCCCACGCTGGGATTATTCAGCGATCCCAGACTCCATTCCTGCTGCTGCCAAGCCGCGCTGGGCACGGCGTCACCAGCCTGCAGCTTTGGATTCAGCAGCACCATGCCGCCAGCATAAACCCCTGCAGCTCCCCGTGGTAAATCAGGGCCCTGAATATTCAATACTTGCAGCTCCAGGGCTACTCAGAGCTGCGGATTTGCTACTGCATGGATGCTTTTCTCCTGCTTTCCAAAATCCAGATCAACACACTGTGTTGTCTCTGGAGCCCGAGACTCTTCCAACACAAGCCTCTGCTTTGCCCCAGATTAATTAAAACACCACATCCAAACCCAGCTTTGAATCTGAAAGTTAAATGGGCTGCTTTAAGAAACTCAAACACCTCATGTTGTAACGAGTGAAGCATACCTCAGCTGCTCCCTGCCACCCCAGCAAGAGGCACCCTCCAGCTCCTCAGATGCTTCTGGTGGCAAAGGGAGGGCTTAAGGCAGCCTCAGGCCTGGCACAGTGGCTTTTACAATCAGAAGGGTGCAACGCTGGTTCTTGAAGGCCAGGACACTGGAGACCCTGCGTCTTCACCACCATCAGGTCATCCTTGAAGCTCTTAAGATCCTTTGGTTCCTCAATTTAACCACAGCAAGAGGATTTCAACACTAACACTTGCCAAGCGGTGTTAGATAACTTAATTAATGTTTGCAGAGCTCTGAGCAGGCAGTGCTCTATCTGCATAAATTATATCTTATTTCAGCCAGGCCATGAGACCCATGGAAATCCCAGCACTGCCATGTCAGCCACATCCACAGCACCATGGGTGCACCACCTCCACAAGGAGCTTCCTATAGCACCCTGGAGTGATGCACCCTGGGTACCTGGAGCCAAAGGACAGAAGCAATGCTCAGGTTCCATGAGCACAACTGCTCCTGGCTCCTCTAGAAACCCCTCAGAGAGGCACCAACGTGCTGGAAGCCCCTGCACATCTCCTCTATTTATATGTTAGGAACAAGTTATTTGCCATGAGGTTAGTGGAACACTGGAGCAGGTTGCCCAGGGAGGTGGTTAGGACCCCATTCTTGGAGATATTCAAAGTGAAGCTCAACAGGCCTCTGGGTAACCGGACCTAGTTGAGGATGCCCCCGCTGACTGCAGAGGGGGTTGGACTAGATGACCTTTAGAGGTACCTTCCAACGCAGACCACTCTATGGTTCTATGGTAACTGAGGAGAAACCACCTCCACTCTGCCGGTCAAACATGTTCCAGCATGACTCTTGTGCCATGGCTAGTTCAGGAAGCAGATGCTTTAAAAGAGAACCAGCAGTAAGGTGGAGTTACCAAACAAGCAAGGCACCAAGCACAGTAAGGCGGAGATGCCAAACAAGCAAGGCACCACGCACAGCAAGGTGGCGATGCCAAACAAACGAGGGACCAAGCACAGTAAGGTGGAGCTGCCAAACAAACCAGGCACCAAGCACAGTAAGGCGGAGATGCCAAACAAGCAAGGCACCACGCACAGCAAGGTGGCGATGCCAAACAAACGAGGGACCAAGCACAGTAAGGTGGAGCTGCCAAACAAACCAGGCACCAAGCACAGTAAGGCGGAGATGCCAAACAAGCAAGGCACCACGCACAGCAAGGTGGCGATGCCAAACAAACGAGGGACCAAGCACAGTAAGGTGGAGCTGCCAAACAAACCAGGCACCAAGCACAGTAAGGCGGAGATGCCAAACAAGCAAGGCACCACGCACAGCAAGGTGGCGATGCCAAACAAACGAGGGACCAAGCACAGTAAGGTGGAGCTGCCAAACAAACCAGGCACCAAGCACAGTAAGGCGGAGATGCCAAACAAGCAAGGCACCACGCACAGCAAGGTGGCGATGCCAAACAAACGAGGGACCAAGCACAGTAAGGTGGAGCTGCCAAACAAACCAGGCACCAAGCACAGTAAGGCGGAGATGCCAAACAAGCAAGGCACCACGCACAGCAAGGTGGCGATGCCAAACAAACGAGGGACCAAGCACAGTAAGGTGGAGCTGCCAAACAAACCAGGCACCAAGCACAGTAAGGCGGAGATGCCAAACAAGCAAGGCACCACGCACAGCAAGGTGGCGATGCCAAACAAACGAGGGACCAAGCACAGTAAGGTGGAGCTGCCAAACAAACCAGGCACCAAGCACAGTAAGGCGGAGATGCCAAACAAGCAAGGCACCACGCACAGCAAGGTGGCGATGCCAAACAAACGAGGGACCAAGCACAGTAAGGTGGAGCTGCCAAACAAACCAGGCACCAAGCACAGTAAGGCGGAGATGCCAAACAAGCAAGGCACCACGCACAGCAAGGTGGCGATGCCAAACAAACGAGGGACCAAGCACAGTAAGGTGGAGCTGCCAAACAAACCAGGCACCAAGCACAGTAAGGCGGAGATGCCAAACAAGCAAGGCACCACGCACAGCAAGGTGGCGATGCCAAACAAACGAGGGACCAAGCACAGTAAGGTGGAGCTGCCAAACAAACCAGGCACCAAGCACAGTAAGGCGGAGATGCCAAACAAGCAAGGCACCAAGCACAGTAAGGTGGAGCTACCAAACAAACCAGGCACCAAGCAGCTGCAGCTGCTGGGGGATTTATTTTTGTAGTTTTGGGGGATTTTGTCTGTTTGGTTTTTTTGGTTGGTTGGTTTTCTGCTTGTTTATTTACAGCAGCATTATACCCTGTAAAGATGGGATAAGATGCTGCAGGGTCATACTATGGGATAAGACACCTTCAGGACAATACTGCCTCTCACTAAGCCATTCTGCAGCAGCTCTAAGACCCCAATGCTGGTGTAAGGTCACTGAGTGTCTGGCTCAGGAGAGCATCCAGAGGCTGGCAAACAACTGTCTCTTCCATACAGCTTTGAGTTCACTCTCAAGTATTTCCCCACTAACAGAGACAAAGTTAAGCAACTGCTCATCTCATCCTGTCATCAGACTGGAGATTAGGAAGAAAGTTTTGACAGTGAGGGTGTAGAGACAGTGGAAGAGTAGTGGATGCCCCCTCCCTGGAGGTGTTCAAGGCCATGTTGGATGAGGCCTTGAGCAATCTGCTCTAGTGGAAGGTGTCCCTGCCTGTGGCAGAGAGGGTCGTAGCTAGATGATCTTTAAGATCCCTTCCAACCTAAACCATTTAATGATTCTATGATTTGTGTTTAAGGCCTCAGACCTCACCCCAGATGTCTAACTTCCACCGGCGCCAGGTCTCACAGGTCTCTCCCACATCTGTGCTCTCTCTATTTCACACACACATACATGAGCCTCTTTATGTTCTCTTCTGGCTGCACATGGAAATCAAATGGCAAGAAGACCACTCTCATCCATGGGGAAGGGCAATTATCCCCAGCCTCCAGCCTCCACCCTGTGAACAGTTTGGCCTAGGGTGCAGGAGAACACAGATAACCTCTCTCCAGTGCCAAGCCGAACTCAAAGCAGCTGTGTGGCTAGCAGAACAGGAAAGGTGATTCTGTCACTCAGCTCTGGTGGGACTTTGCAGGGAGTACTACATCAAGGTCTTGGACTCCCAACACAAGAGTGAAATAGGAGGTCCAGAGGAGTGGCACAAAGATGATCAGAGGGCTTGAGCAGTTCTCCTGTGAAGAGAGGCTGGAAGAATTTGGGCTGTCTGCAGCTACATTATCTGAAGCAAACCTACAGGAGACCTGGGGAAGGGCTTGGAGTTATAGAACGAGGGGTAGTGGTTTGAAACTGGAACAGGTGAGATCTAGGTTGGGCATCAGGAGGAGTTCTTTACAGTGAGAGTGGTGAAATACTGGAAGAGGTTGTTCAGGGGTGTGATTGAGGACCTGTCCCTGGAGACCTTCAAGATCAGACTTGATTCACCCCTGGGCAGCTTGATGTAGTTGGAGGTGTCCCTGCTGCCTGCAGAGGGGTTAGGCAGATGATCTTTGAGTGTCCCTTCCAACCTGATTCAATCTGTGAGTCTGTGACTCTTGCGTGTGGAGCCATTTGGCACAGGCTGTTTGCACACCCAGCAGTATCACCACCAAAGCCTGCTTATAGCAGCCATCACTAACTGGAATCGACGCCAGTGACGGGTGGGTGTGAGATGCTTTTTGGAGACATCTCTCTTTACAGTACCACTCTCTTTGCTGTACCACTGTTGTTTGTTGTTGGTTTTTGTTTTTTGTTTAGTTTGTTTTGTTTTGCCTTTTCAATCGAGTTTGTAATGAGAGATTAAACCAGCAGTGGTGCTCCATGATTTGTTTCTTAAATTCTTGTGTGTCTGTGCCTGTGTGAACTATACCAAGTCACAGTATATGAAACCCACTGCAGAGCAAAGACATTCAGGTGCTGGAGGGTGTACAGAGAAGAGCAACAAGGCTGGTGAGGGGGTTTGGAGGGCTTGACGTGGCATATGAGGGGTAGCTGAGGGAGCTTGGGTTGTTTAGTCTGGAGAAGAGGGGCTGAGGGGACACCTCATTGCTCTCTACAACTATCTGGAAAGGGAGACTGGTGTTGGTCTCTTCCCAATTAACTAGCAACAGGACAAGAAGAAATGGGTTTAAGTTGTGCTGTGGGAGGTTTAGGCTGGATATTAGGAACAATTTTTTTCCTGCAAGAGTGGTCAGGCGTTGGAACAGGCTGCCCTGGGAGGTGGTGGATTGTGCTGGTTTGAGGCTAATTTGAACTATTTTAATGAGAAAAAATAGATTATAGGCTGCGAAAAGAAAAAAAACAGTGGTGATGTCTACTTCACTCAGGCTTGCTGGGATGTGTGAAAACAAGGACACAAACATAGATACGACAGAGAGTCTCTATCTGCTGGAGCCAGTGTCTGTGTTTTCTCCCTGGGCTTCTGCTGTTCTGCCTGGATCTGTGTAAGCCAACTAATCCTTCTGCTTCTAACCCCCCTTGCTGATCCTCACAACTCACCTTGCACCTAAGGCAGACTCTGGGATAAGGTAGAGAGGTGGAAAGAAGGTGGAAGAGTGGTTGGGATTCCCTCCTGGGGACTCTGAATTCTGGGAGGGGTATTGTGTTTCTGTATTACTTTTACTTTGTGTATTTTTGTATATAGCTGTAAATATTTGTAACATATTGTAAATATCTGCTTGTATAATTGTGCTAAGATGTAAATATAGCTTCATTCCTTAACGTCTAGCTGGCTGAGCCTAGTCTGGGTGAATTCTTGGTGGGGGGGGGGCAGGTAACTCACAAAGCATCACATGGAGTCACCATCCATGGAGATGCTCAAGCAGCATGCAGATGTGGAGCTTCAGGATATAGTTCAGTGGTGATGGTAGTTGGGTTATGGTTGGACTCAACAATCTTAAAGGTCTTTTCCAGCCTTAATGATTCGCTGATGCTGTGAGTCTTGTGGCCTGAGGACAAATAACACAACCCAATATATCATACAGCAAATATCTAGAAGAGGAAAGCGCATTTTGCTGGGCGTAAGTTATTAGACCTCTAGAGGCAGGGGAAGGAGAAGCAGGGGAGAGGAGGTGTGGGGGGGCTGTGTGTGGGGAGGTTTGCTCCTGCTTTCCCTCCTGCAAATAAATCAGCAGGCTCGCAGTGCCAGCGCCTGAATAAAATATGACAGGTCTGTGTGGCAGGTCCGTGGCGGTAACGAGGCGCACGGCTCGCCACGCACGCTGACTGCAAATCGTGCGGGTTATCAGCCACCGGTGGGAGAAAACAGCCCCCCCAACACCAGCCAAACCCCACCACCCCTCTTCCCCCAGCTGATTATGAAGCTCATGCATAGCAAATGGCAGAGCAATAATGCTCTCCTTGCCTGTGGCAGAGGCAAAAAACCCCACTAAACTATTTACAGACTGACAGGCTAATGGACACTTTGCCAGAGAGCGGTTAGGAAGAAGTAGTAAATGGGCCTGTGCTGATGCAGGGCAGCGGGCCTGGTCAGGGATCAAGACACACAGCACCAGATCGGATAACAGATAATTGGCAGGTCACATCCAAATGAGTGTAGTCATGCATCATCCGGAAGGCTTTTGCTGGTTATAAAGACACTTGTAAACAATTCAGCTGCTGAACATGGCAATAATATGTTGATCCGGCATGTAATGAGGTGTTCCTGGAATCAATAAACTAGTCATGAAGAGCAGGGAGCAAGGTCAGCGCCTGCCTTTTTGATGACCTTTCCTGGCTGCTAAGGACATCATATACTCTGAAGAGGACTTTTCTCATATTGCAGAAGGCGCCGAGTGTCAGAACTTCCATTCGCAGCAAGCAAATGAACAGCCGGGCTCTGCATGCTAATGAAGTCCAGGCTATTTTCCACCTTTTCATCTGCACATTATGCTCTTGACTTTGGAGAAGGTGGGAATTAGGTTGGACCCTCGTGTCAGACTGCCTGATGGCTCGGCTCCGGAAAACTGGTAATTGAAGCTGATGACTGATGCGGAGGAGGCCTGAATTTGGAAATAAACAGTTTCAAGCACTGCATGTCATTTCTAGAGAGACTGCTGAGTGAATGGAAATGAGCTCTGTTTCTCCAGTCTAATGCAGTTTCTCAGCAGGAAAAACACCGTCTTTGAGACAACAATGCCAGTCATTAAGATTTAAATGCTCTGGCCATAATGTAAGGAATAGCACCTGCTTTCCAAACAGCACTTAGGGAAATGCTGCCCCGCACCAGGCTCTGCGCTCCCTCTCCAGACCCTATCCCTGGAGGAGTCAGGTTGGAGGCCACTCGCCGTGCTCAGCTGTCGCCAGCCAGGTCAAAACACCGGGAAAAAGATCGGTGACACCCAAAGCGAGGGGATGAAGGAGCTGTAACTGAAAAGGACACTTAACCGTGCTGCATCTGCACCGTTTAATTGCTTTTCCCAAACACGTTTAGCAGAAAGCCTTCTGGCCTCCTCCTCTTCCACCCCTGCTGCTCACTGGGCTGGCCTTAATTCATGTCAGCGCAGCCGCTGGCCCCGCAAAGATGAAAAGAGGGAGCTGCTAGACAAGGTACTCCAAAGGCCGGTATCTCCAGGCAGAAATGCAAGTGCTCCGCCACCCGAGCTGTTGGGAAAGGACGTTGCAAAGGCTGCAAGCCCTTTCAGAATCTTACCTGGTCCTATGCAACTGAGCAGAGCAACTTGTTAGCCGGGGCGGAGGCAGCCAGCCACCTGGCAAGGGCTTCCAGGGCTTCCAAGTGTTGCCGTTGGGACACGGCTGCTAGTTAACGATTTGTTATCTAAGGCATAAGCAGGCAGCCATTTTTCTGCTGCCAGAGAAAGAATATTTGGGGTCTTGTGTTGAAAAGCAGAGGCTCTGCCTGCAGCCCAGTTTGGCTGATAGGGGAAGTGGCAGAGGATGATGCTCCAGTGCACATCGTTCGGGCCCCACGCTGCTGCAAAGCACTTACTCCCACCTACCCAACGTGATACATACCCAACACAGAAAATAAGGGCTACTTGTGCTTTGAAGATACATCTTTTGAATATATAAAGGTGTTTTCTGTCAAACCCAAGTGTTGCCAAGAGCCTTCTGGCCTGCTGGTAGCTCAGCCCCCTGGTAGCTCAGCCCCCTGGTAGCTCAGCCCTACAAGCATGGACAGGATGAAGACCTGCAGGCTCAGTGTTTCTCCAGCCATCATGCCCAGATGTGCACACTGGTGGCACCAGATGGGGTGTGCTACAGACAGGTGCTCCCCAGAAACCTCTTGTCACCCCATATGGAGGCCACTAATCTCGACACCCCTCCGGCATCCCCCCTGGGGCGGCCACTTCCCACTCCCCGCTGCTGCTGCCCGCTGCTGCAAGCTGCTGCCATTCCTCTCAGAGGTGGCTGCATCTCAGGCGCGGGTCTGTTTGTATAATAGTTTGCAACCCTTCAACATGAAAGGATATAGAAGGATGCAAGTTATTATTATGAAAATGAGCCAAGCTACAGACAAAAATATTCAGGAGATGTAATCTGCCATCCCTACAATGCACTCGCTGAGAAGAGCACTTGGCAGGCAGAAGAGTAGTCGTCAGATACATTGCCTTTTGTTAAATTGCTTTTGCTCTGACAATGCCTTTTAAAACCACATGCAATCTTAATTTAAAATACCTAATACCTAGAGGTATAGGGCCCCAGCGCTGGGCTGCAGTTTGGGATCTGTCCAAAGCAATTCCACTGGCTTAATACCACTATTCCTCATTTTAATCACACAACAAATGTGGGAGGCTGAATTCTGCCTGTAAGAGACCGTGGACTTGATCCAAGCATCACTAAAAATCAATTGAGCAAAGATTTATTCCTGTAAAGAAGTGAAGCCTGCCTGTTACCTCACTTCTGTCCAAACTTCTGTCACGTTCAGTGAACAAGGAAAGTCCTCTCCTAGTGCAGTTGTGCAAAATGGCGGGGGGAGGGGGGAAATGCAAAATTCAACTGTTTGGTTTATTCATAGCTTTGGAAAATTATTAAAAGGAAGGGGAACCCCAGCACAAGAGGGGCATAGAGCTGCTGGAGCAGGTCTGGAGGAGGCCATAAAGATGATCAGAGGGTCGGAGCATATCTCCTCTGACGACTGGCTGAAAGAATTGGGGCTGCTCATCCCAGAGAAAAGAAGAGAAGGCTCCAGGGAGACCTTATAAGTACATTTCAGTATCTAAAGGGGATCTACAGGAAGGCTGGGGAAGGATTGTTTAGAAGGGCTTGGAGTGCTAGAATGAAGGGCAGTGGTTTGAAACTGGAGCAGGGGAGATTTAGGTTGCATATCAGAAGGAAGCTCTGCAAAATGAGGGTGGTGAAATACTGGAACAGGTTGCCCAGGGGTGTGGTTGAGGCCCTGTCCGTGGAGAACTTCAAGATCAGCCTTGATGTGTCCCTGGGTGTCCTGATGTAGTTGGAGATGTCCCTGCTGCCTGCAGGGCGGTTGGACAAGATGATCTTTGAAGGTGCCTTCCTACCCGATGGGATGTGTGAATCTGTGAAATGCTAATTGTTAAAGACTGAAGATTTGGCTGCAGGACCTGGATTTGCACACCTTAACTCAGTGCTTAATTAAACAGTGCCCAGACACCTCCAGAGGCCCACGAGGTGCCCTCTGGCCACGTGAAGGGAACTGAGAGCTGAGAAAACAGAGGCAGCATTTGTGTCATTGCTCATGAGTGCAGATTTAGTCTGGAGATACTCTTCACAGTGAGGGTAATGAGACACTGGAACAGGTTGCCCAGGGAGGCCATGGATGCCCCTTGCCTGAAGATGTTCAAGGTCAGGTAGGATGAGGCTTGAGCAACCTGGTCCAGCAGAAGATGTCCCTGCCCATGGCAGGTGTTTGGAACTGGATGATCTTTAAGGTCCCTTCCAACCCAAACCATTCTGCAATTCCGTGAGGAGGGGCGGGGTACGGCAAGGTGACGATGTCTTTGGGCCTGTCCCATCCACCAGCACTCCTCCCAGCCTTCATTAATAACCTCCCTCCTGATGCTAATTCCATCAGAAAATTATGCAGGCTGTTTGTATTTCTTTACAGCCAGAACAGGCTGCTGACACAAATCAGCCATTAGAGATTCACATTGAGGAGTCTCCGCTAATTGTGTAGAATGTAATTAGTGATTATGTAATATCTAAGCTCTTGCAACTGTCATTAATGTCCACTATTCACCAGAGATAGTTCTTACTGAATTAGAGAATGATTACTGCCTGGTAAATCTACTTAATCCTAAATATGCTAATTAACACTACACACACTTTAGACAGTGGTTAAAAGCACTGGTAACCTCCAAAAAGGTTGCACTACACCAGAACCTAAATTGCTTGCAGTGGATTTTTCCTTCAAAAGGTAAATTTGTTTAATTAAACAGGACAGCAAACCGCAAGGCACAGCTATTGATTAGTGCTACCCGACCCAGGGCTTTCTGTAACTGATCTAGTGAGGTGCTGCCGCAGCCCAGGCATGCTCCTGCAGCATCTCCCTCTCTCTCTTGCACCTTCATCCTCCTCTTGTAGCATCCTAGCTCCCCTGTAGTGCCTTCATTCTCCTCCTACAGCACCTCAGTCCACCTACAGCACCCTCATCCTCCTCCTGCAGCACCCCAGTCCCTCTCTAGTGCCTTCATACTCCTCCTCCAGCACCTCGGTCCCCCTGCATCACCCTCATCCTCCTACAGCAGCTTCCCAGGGCCTCCTACACCACCGTGGAACCTCCTGCAGCACTCCAGACCCCTGGCAACATCCTACTGTAGCAATACCCCCGTTTCCCAGCAACACACTGGTCTCTCTTGCAGCACTCACATTCTCTTGCAGCTTCTCAGTCTCCCTACAGCATCCTCATCCTCCTGCAGTACCCTGAGCCTCCTGCAGCAGCACCCTCGTTCTCCTGCAGCACCTAGGGCCCCTTGCAGCATCCTCATCACCCTCTTGCAGCACCTTCATTCTCCTGCAGTACCTAGGGCTCCCATCAGCATCCTTATCTTCCCGCAGCACAGTTGGTCCCCATCCAGCACCTCAGACCCCCCAGCAATATCCTCATCCTACTGCAACAGCACTCTGATTCCCCTGAAGCACTGTGGGCCCTTGCAGCACCCTGGTCCCCCCGCAGCACCCTTATCCTCCTGCAGCATCCAGGACCCCCTTGCAGCATCCTCACCCTCCTGCAGCACCCTGTAACCCCCCAGTCCAGGCATAGCCCTGGCCGAGTGTCTCGGTGAGGGGAGCCTGATGCAAAATGTCTTTCCGAAAGCTCTCCCTACAGGATTAAATACCCTGTTCCTTAGGCCATAAACCAGGATATTACTGCAGGCAGACACAGTAGCTTCCCTCAATAAATTCTTACTTAAATCTTAATTTCAAGATTTATTTGCCTAAAACAGACTTTAGATATTAAATGCTCCTGACTAAATGAACAGAATAAATGGGGCAATTGTACAGGTTTTGAAACATCCCTTTTGACTGCCCAGGGTGTTTAATGTATTCTGGTTTTCGGTAAAGGGAAGGAAAAAAAAGCCAAACCCAACCCAGCCCTGGCTGTCATGAACCCCCAGGATAATAGCATCTTGTGATTTAAGAAGATTCTTGCTGCTTATATATTTTATATAAATATTACTCCTGCGTGTATCTCTGCACTCATTCATAATCAAAAGCTGCAGAAAGGCTATAAACAGAGCTGGCTTGGTAACGTATTTAAAATCAGCTTACAGAAATTGGATAACTCATAGATCAGACACAAAATAAGTCATTGTAGCCGGCACACCAAAAGGAGAATTAGCAGCACAATGCCTGCTTTTATCAGCACTGACACAACAAAAGAACACAAAACCCACAAATTCCTCCCCACAAAGGGAAAGTTCCTCGGGAAAACACAGGAAGTGAAAGTGGTGATAAGAAATGGAGCACTCTCTTAGTTTACCTTGGCCTATCTAATCTTGGCATCTGATAGGGAGATTGTGAGTGTCCTTTGGAAGGGGTGAATCCTGCACCACACTGAGGGAACCTGATGGATGCCCTCCTGGCCAAGAGGGCCAATGATATCCTGGGATGCCTCAAGAAAAGTGTGTTCAGCAGGTCCAGGGAGGTTCTCCTGCCCCTCTGCTCTGCCCTGATGAGACCACACAGGGAATACCATGTCCAGTTTCGGGCTCCACAGTTGAAGAGAGACAGGGATCTGCTGGAAAGAGTCCAAGGGAGAGCTATGAGGGTGATGAAGGGACTTGAACATCTCTCCTCTGCAGAAAGACTGAGAGAGCTGGCGCTGCTTGGTCTTTAGAATAGAAGATTGAGAGGGGAATCTCATTAATGTCTATAAATACCTGAAGGGTGGGTGTCAAGTGAAGGGGCCAGGCGCTTTCTGGTGGTGCCCAGTGATAGGACAAGGAACAAGTACAAGCTGGAACACAGGAGCTTCCACCTCAATGTGAGGAGAAACCTTTTTACTGTGAGGAAGATGGAGCATTGGAACAGGCTCCCCCTGTGGAAGTGTTCACAGCCATGTTGGAGAACCCTGCTCTGACAGAAGGTGTCCCTGCCCGTGGCAGGGGGCATTGAAACTAGGTGGTCGTTAAGGTTCCTTCCATGCCAAATCACTCTATGGTTCTGCAAAACCATTGCTTTGGGAGTTGAGGGTTATGATCCTGCTCACCAGGAACAAAAGGTCTGTTCTGGATCCAAATTCAGAACTTGGTACAGTGGCTTTAGAGCCCCTGCCTGACCTTCTGTCAGTGCTCCTGCATTTGTTCATACCTATTCAAATAAAAGTATGTTAAAGCCCAGCTGGCTTTGAACTTGTCATCACCTTGGGTCAAACTGGCCAGGGAATGCTGGCTGGCTCCAGGATGCCCACTGACAAAGCCACACTTCAGATGTCCCTGTTGGGTGGGATTTAGGTGTGCTGAACATTGACATTAATTTCTTGCTGCAAGTTTCAGGCAGGTTTGAACTCAGCAGACTCAGTATGCATGGGTGGCAGCCTTCTAATCCTGGGACTTAGCAGTGCCCATGCATTTACTTTAGAAAGGAGCTGTTACAGCCTCTGGCACTGAAAAGGAGACATCTCTGGCACCTAAATAAAGATTTACACAGAAGGCCTGACCCTAATACTGACTCAGAGGATTATTTTCAATCATCACTGTCAATAACACAGGCCCTGAACTTGGTGAGCCCTCCCTGCCCTGCAAAAGGTTTGCAAGGTTAGTTCCATGTGCTTTAAAAGACCCCATGCATATGGCAGCTTGCAATTATGAGATCAAAATATATGTGCAGAAGTGGAGAAGGAGGAGGGTGGGTTAAGTCTGCCAATCCACATGTGGCATTCCTGAGCCACGCGTGGCTTTGAAAACCTGGGTTGACCATACCCTGCCCTGCTCCTCCTTCTCAGAGCGGCCCACCCAAGAGAGGCTTGCATGAGCATCCCTTAAATCCACCTCACCCTTGGGTGGATGAGGTGTGTGGGAGGGTCTGGAGAACAACTCTTAGGAGAAGTGGCTGAGGGAACTGGGATTGTTCAGTCTGGATAAGAGGAGGCTGAGAGGAGACCTCATTTCTCTCTCATCCCTGAAGGGAGGTTGCAGTAAGGTGGGATTTAGTCTCTTCTCTCTGGTATCAGGTGATAGGATGAGAAGAAGTGACCTGAAATTGCGCCAGGGGAGGTTTAGGTTGGAGATTAGGAAAATTTTCCTTACAGAAAGAACGGTCAGACATTGCAACAGGCTGCCCAGGGAGGTGGTGGAGTCACCATCCCTGGAGGTGTTCAAGAAACCTGTGAACATGGCTCTTGGGGATTTAATGGCCATGGTGGTGTTAGGTCCATGGTTGGACTCAATGATCTCAGAGATCTTTTCCAACCAAAACAATTCTGTGACTCTGATGTTGATGGCCTTCTTCAAATCCCCACCTGCTGGCACAGGGCTTCCTGATCCTTGTGACTTTTCTTTCTTTCTTGAGAAGAAAATGCCTTGCATGCATTGAAGCTCTCAACAGCAAATAAAATACAGCTCAAGTGTTCCAAAGTTACTGTGACCTTTATAAACATCATCGGCCCCAGCTCCCACACCCTGGCTGCCATAAAGACAGGAAGCACTTCCCAGTCGCTAATGGCACCATCAGGAAAGTGAAACCAGATCCCAATGCCTCTCTAACACAGCTCATCCCCCTTGTGTGTGCTCCTGAATATTGCCTTCCCCCTCCTCGAGCTGCAGCAACTAATGCAGCCCTGCCCAACAGGTAGCAGCATCCCTGGCCTTGAACACCTCAGTGTAGCTCCATCAATTCCTCAAACAGTCCTCTTACCTTTGGAGCCTGAGCAGCAGAAGAAGGTCAATAGATGACGAGATAGGAGTTGTTATTCCATGGTCTTTCCTCACCACAATGCAGCTCACTCCAAGGCCAGCTTGTTGTTGTCACAGCATCTACCTCCCCTCCCGAGTGCCTGGTGGCTCTGCCTGCTGACCCCCCTCATGCCGAGCCGTGCTGTGGCAGCCTGATCCAGCCCAGTCATGACCAAAGTATGCACTACCATCACATTACAAGGGACCATGAGGGGCCATCAGGGCTCTGCATTGCCCCCTGTGAGAACAGCCTCAGCATCTGTCTGTGATGGACAGCTTAGGTTTTTCCCCCTCTTTGGCTTATTTTGCACAATTTATGTCTGCTTTTGCAGTCGCAGTGGCTCACCCACTACAAAAGGTTGGCCGAGATGTGCTCTGTAGCATGGCTGAGCACAGGAAGGACCCCAACAGCACCCATGTGCAACACCTGGAGCAGAGCCTCTAAACAGCTTCTACCCAGAGCTGCCTCCAGCATGTTTTGCCTCCAGAGCTTGCTCAGCACATGCTGGATGAAGAGAGCTTGGCAGAGCTTGGCACATCTGAGCTGCTACTCTCACCCCGACTCTCAGCAGCCCTGCTGACTCTTCTGCCCTTTGCTGAAGCAGCTTCCCAGCACCCACTGCTCACACTTCCCTGGAGTCTGCTGGAGTCCTCCAGAAACAGCTGTGCTGGCTTGTTTGCCTACCTGGCACAACCCACAGCACCACAGTCCTGTGCTTCCACCATCCCCAGCATCCCTGGATAGGATCACAACAGTTGTGTTTCCTACAGGAAAGGTGCTCAGACCAAGCTAGCCAGGCTGGCTTAAATAAAAATGCCCTTTTCATTTTCTGATGCTCAGCTGAGCTAGAGAACCCTATCCATGTGCCCACCTCCTGCTTCCCACTGTGAAGGTATGGTGGGGCTGGAATGATTCAGAAACATCCCTGCTGCCCCAGTGAGGGGCTTTGTGCCAGACCCAGGCTAAGCCAGTGATCACTGGGGCAGGCCCTGAGCTCAGCTCTGCTAAGCCCGGCTGCAGTGTGGGGCAGAGGGGACAGACACATGGGTATTGAGCCACACATCCTGTACTGCCCTGCTCATTCCAGGGCACCAAATGCATCACCAAAGGGTGGTCACTCTGCTGCCCACCAGAAAAGTTCACTTTTCTAGATTTATGGAGTCACAGCATGGTTTGGGTTGGGAGGGACTTTAAAGATCATCTAGTTCAAACTCCCTTATCATGGGCATGGACACCCTTCACTAGCCCAGATTGCTCAAAGACTCATCCAGCCTGGCCTTGAGCACCCTGGGCAGCCTGTTCCACTGTCTCACCACCCACACTGGAAATAATTCATTTTCTAATCTCCAGTCTACATCTGCCCTCCTCAAGCTTCAGTTCATTCCCTCTCATCCTATTACAATGAGCCCCTTCCCAGCTTTCTTGTAGCCTCCTTCAGGTAGTGGAAGGCTGCTCTAAGGTCTCCCTGGAGCCTTCTTTTCTTGAGGCTGACCAGCCCCAACTCTTGTAGCCTGTCTCCACAGGGGACCTTTCTATGACTCTGCCTTTAGGCCTTTCATCTGGAAGCATTTCAGTGGCAAATAGCTGGTTCCCAGCTGCAGCAGTGTCCCCTTCAAAGGCCAAACACCATATTGTAGCCAAAGCTTCTACTCTGTTGGCGTTTGTAATTAGCAATCTCTAATTATCACCAAGGCAACTTACAAGGGAACTGAGCAGCAGTGTAATTAAAGAAAAGATATCAGCTCAGCAGCATGCAGGCAGGGATGTTCTGAGGAAGGATGTCTGGGCAAGCAGAGGATGCTGGTGGCAAGCGGGAGGATGCTGGTGGTGAGTAGGAAGGTGCTGGCGCCCAGTGAGCAGAGGATACTGGTGGTGGGCAGAGGATGCTGGTGGTGAGCACCCACGGAGCACTGATGAGCATATGGCAGCTCTCCCACTGTCTCAGCATGCCCCCAGCTGGCAGATCCACGGAGGGCTGCAAGGAGCAGCCCACACTGCAGTCGTTTGGCATAGCCTGAGGAGGATGGTGGCACCTGAACCCAGAGGGGCTGGGGAAGGTGATGCCACCAGCACTATCATCTCCACTGTGGTGTCCCAGCCAGGTTCACCAAGCCCCATCACTCACAGAGGCTGAGTGCTGTGGGCACCAAAATGGATTCCACTGCCAGGGAGGGCATTTGTCTCTCTTTGCGTGAGGCTGGGTACCTGCTGCTTGGGAGCTGGGGATGCCTGTCTGCAGACAAGGTTGTTTCTGAATGTCCAGGCTGGCTAACACTGACTTGTCAACACAATGAAACACAACAGTAAGAAAAACATCTCCTGAAAACCTGCTGCAGCTGTCATTTGCACAGGGCTAACTGGTGTGGACAGAGCTAGCTAGTATGGACAGAGCTAAGCAGTGTGGGCAGGGCTAGCTGGTGTGGACAGAGCTAGCTAGTATGGACAGAGCTAAGCAGTGTGGGCAGGGCTAGCTGGTGTGGACAGAGCTAGTCTGTACAGACAGGGCTAACTGGTATGAGAGCTAAGCAGTGTGGGCAGCGCTACCCGGTGGAGGCAGAGGAGCAGGCAGCGTGCAGGGCGGCGCAGGAGCCCCGTTGTGCCCTGGAAAGCAGAGCTCTGCAGGTGTGCGCAGGCAGGCAGAGCTCTCTGTGTGTGCCACCCGCGGCCGTCCCCGTGCCTCCGTGCAGACGCTGGCTGTGGGCCGAGGGGACAGCGCCCGAGCCCCGCCTTAGGTAATGGCAATCAGCAGCCACGGAAATGAAAGAATTAGCCACACAATAAGGCCCTAATTGCCTGGCAACAGCATTTAGGCCCCATTAGGTAGATTTGTAACTGCTTCCAGAGGAATAAACTCCTGTGTCATTAGATAACAAGGAAAGAAATAAGTTATTTCCTTTTTTGAAAGGTATGAAAGCTTCCAATTGCCTGATGTATTCGCTTAGGAGATTATTTTCTGTCATCTCAGTTAATTGAATTTTATCCATTGCTTTTAGAATCACTCCCTTTCGTGTAAGGTTAACAAGTTCAGAGGAGTCATGCATTTGAACCTTGCCCATTTATCGCAGGAGCCAACTCCAGCTGCACAAAGCTAGCCCGGGAAAAGGGAGCAGCAAAAAACCATGCAATAATTGCTTTTTAACATCTGGGTGAATTTGCATTCAAATAATTGTAAAACACCACTTTGGGATGCGGAACTGAAGAGATTTGCTGCTCTGGGCCTCTGGGAGGGCCACGCACTGCCCAGCTGTGCAATGGCCTTGACCTCCTCTCCTAGAAAACCAAACTGGAGAGCCAGAATCAAACTAAGTCATTCATAGGTTGATAGACTGGTTTTGGTTGGAAGGGATATTAAAAATCCCAATCCTCCCTGCCATGGGCAGAGACACCTTCCATTGGACCAAGCTGCTCAAAGCCTCATCCAGCCTGGACTTGAATACCTCCAGGGAGGGGACATCCACAACCTCCATGAACAACCTGTTCCAGAGCCTCTCCACCCTCACTGTCAAGAATTTAGTTCTACTGTCTAGTATAAATCTGCCCTCCTCAAGCTTCAATCCATCCCCTCTTATCCTATCTCTACAAGACCTATTGAAAAATCCCTTGCCAGCTTTCTTATAGGCCCCCTTCAGGTAGTGGAAGGCTGCTCCAAGGTCTCCCCGGAGCTTTCTTTTCTTGAGGCTGGACAGCCCCAACTCTTGTAGCCTGTCCCTCCTCAGCCTGAGAAGCACAGGCTGTCACACACCAGCCCTGCTGCGTGCTTCTTAGCACCCTTTCCTCTCCCTCCTTTGTCAGTAACATCAGTGACCCTCAGGCTTGCTCTTAATTCTCCCAGTTCTCAGGGAGCAGACCTGTCCGGCTGGCAGGCAGCCCGGTGAAGTGCAGCCCTGTCTCTTCTTCCCTGCCTGAGCCGAAGCGAGCGGGCAGCAGCAGCAGCGCAGGTGACAGCTTGGCAGTGCTTATCTGCCGGCAGCGGCTGCGCTGCAGGTCACCGCCGCCTGCGGTGGCCGCCGAGGATATTCCACTCGCCCTCATTGTTGGCCTCCATGGGACCAATTTCAGACCCGTCAAAACGTATTATGGGAAACATTTCCTGAACAAAACCCCACATCCAGCCCTTCTGGGATGTCTCCTTGACATCCCTCAGCCTGAGAAGCCCTTTCCAGCACACTCCGTCAGACATCCCCGCTCAGCCCTTGGTGACAGCATTTCTCAGCAGCCTCACGTTTTTCTCCTTCGGCAGCGACATCAGTAATGCTAAGGCTTGCTTTTAAACCCTGCCCTGTCTCTTACCCTCAAGATAAAAGAAATTACCTGGGCTGGAGACCACTCTTCCCAGCTGAGATCTACCTGTGGGAACTAACATAGGCCATTAATCACCTCATTTGTTGCTGTGCCTCTCGTGGAGCCCGAAGAAGTGGGCAGTTCTAAGGCTCTAAGCAGTGGGCACCAGAAGTCAGCTTATCTTCTCCCCTGCTCCATGCCCCTGTACTTGGCACTGGTGAGGCCACACCTCAAATACTGGCTTCACTTTGAGACCCCTCAGTACAAGAAAGACATTGAGGTGCTGGAGTGTGTCCAGAGAAGGCCAACAAGGCTGGTGAAGAGTCTAGAGAACACGTTTTATGAGGAACAATGGAGGGAACTGGGATTGTCTGGAGAAGAGGAGGCTGAGAGGAGACCCCATTGCTCTCCACAACTCCCTGAAAGGAGGTTGCAGTGAGGTGGGATTTGACCTCTTCTCCCTAGTACCAGGTGACAGGATGAGAGGAAGTGACCTGAAATTGTGATTTGAAAAAAATTCTTTATGGAAAGAATGGTCAGACCTTGCAACAGGCTGCCCAGGGAGGTGGTGAAGTCACCATCCCTGGAGGTGTTCAAGAAACCTGTGGATTTGGCTCTTGGGAATGTAATTTAGTGGCTATGGCAGTGTTAGGTTGATGGTTGGACTTGATGATCTTAGAGGTCTTCTGCAACCCAAACATTTCTGTGATTCTATGATTCTGTAACTGTGTGATTCTATGATCAGTGACTGTCACCTCATGCCACTCTCCCAACCTTTGCCCTGCACACAGGCAGCAATGCCCAGCCCTTGCCTTCAGGCAGCCTCCTCATTTCTTTCTTTCCAAAGCAAACCTAGGCAGATGTCCTCCTTTCCTGAGCAAATCTGTAGCATATGTCATTCCTCTCATCATCACTCAGGCCGCTGCTCATAAACTTCCCCACTTTCCCTCCCTCCAGTCACTCCTGTGAGGCACTGGCACCTTTACAGCCTCCAGCCAGCGCTTCCTTGCAGGGAGCTGATAAGCAAAGTTAAAGTTTAATGGGGGCGATGGGGCAGAGGCAGCTTCATTCTGATCCTGTGAGATATTTGCTCTGCAGAATAGCACTGCCCTTAACGAAATAGGGTGGCGTGGCTGCCGAAAGATTACCTAATAATCAGTTGGTGACTCCAGAGCTGCTTGATTTTAAACACTTCTGAAAAGCCAGCTCCATTTTCTGCTTTGGTGCATACCAATTCCACATGCTGGCACAGGAGAATAAATCAGCTCTGTCGGCAGGGCATTGTTATCCAGTTCCCAACTATTATGACATAGTTTCTATCAGAGCAGTTTTCTTCTTAGCCAGTTGAGTGGAATGATCCCTGAAAGCAGCAGTTTGTGGCAGAAATACACTTGGCTTCCTCCCCCCCAAAGTCTCAGAGTTGTCATAAATTTGTGATTGCCCACACACACACCAACGGCTGGCCGGGCGGCTTGGGGAGCCCATGCCTGGATATCAAGGACGTGGTAAAGTGCCTGGAAAGAGAGCAGGACTTTCAAGTGCTGGGGAAGGATGAAGCAGCAAAAAAAAACAGAGGGGAAGACAAAAATCATATCATGAACTCCTATGAGGCAAGCAAGCCTAAGGTAGCAGGTCTTCCCTTCCCTTCCCTTCCCTTCCCTTCCCTTCCCTTCCCTTCCCTTCCCTTCCCTTCCCTTCCCTTCCCTTCCCTTCCCTTCCCTTCCCTTCCCTTCCCCAAAGCTGCTTTTCAACCCTTGATGAAGGAGTGAGCTGCAGTGCTAGCAACTGGGTGTCATCTGCTGGATCTTTGTGCACGTTAATACAGACGAAGCTGATAAACTCTGGCTTGTTTTCAGTGGATACATCTGGACCAGCATTGGTACAGAAGCAATCTGACATCTGACCACTGGAACATCTTGAAGTTGTTCATTTGTTTGGATTTTTTTTTTCCACTGGAAGAAGAAATCTTGAGTTTTAAAAAAGCTCAATTTTAGAACCACAGAGTCATAAAATGGTTTAGGTTGGAAAGGACCTGTGAGATCAAGGACCTTTAAGATCATCTAGCTCCAACACCCCTGCCATGAACAGGGACATCTTCTGCTAGTCCAGGTTGCTCAAGGCCCCATCCAACTCGATCTTGAATACCTCCAAGGAGAGGACATCCACAACCAAATTGGGCAAGCTGTTCCAGTGTCTCACTGCCCTCACTGTTAGGAATTTCATTCCAATCCCCAATCTAAATCTGCCCTCCTCAAGCTTCAATCCATTCCCTCTCATCCTA
Source organism: Tricholaema leucomelas (assembly GCA_013400475.1). Lineage (NCBI taxonomy): Eukaryota > Metazoa > Chordata > Aves > Piciformes > Lybiidae > Tricholaema lacrymosa > Tricholaema leucomelas. Next base: position 219,834 of record WAAF01016893.1, read on the forward strand.
CTACTCCTATCCACTCCTTAGTTCATGGATAACAAACACCTGGCCACTTTTGCCCTCACTTAGGTTCACAGCTAACTTGCCAGCCACTTGTAGCTCATCAGTATCAGGCCCCAGCAGAAGCTTCTCTGAGCTGGCTCCTGCTACCCCATGTTAATGCTCCCTATGTTTTCTCTGCATCCATCATTATTCACAGCACGGTGTCTGAAACCCACATGAAATACCATTCTCACTTCTCTGCAAGTGGTCTGTGTTTCGTGATGCGGAGTGCTAAACCAGGATAAAGCAGTGACTGCTTAGAGAAGAAAACTGGAAGATGGCAGCACGCACACCTCCAGCACTCTCCTGCCACCTCAGCCCCAGGAAACAATGTCCCCATGCTGTGCCACCACCGAACTCCTGACCCATGGGCAGCTACGCCTTCAAATGAGAAAATTCTCTTTTTATAGCTGCTGATGGGTAGCTTGGCTAGTTAAAGCCAGGGATGTTGCTGGTGCTCTGCAACATGCATGCAACAGAGATACCTCCACTGGTGGGACTGGTTGGCTAAGTCTTTGCTGTGGGTCTTCCCCAAACCGTGGGCAGCTTTTCACTTTGAAACCACCTCATGCTAGATCAGGCTGCTCACAGCTGCATCCAGCCTGGCCTTCAAAACTGCCAGGGGCAAGAAGGTGGAGATGTTACCTAAAAACCCCAAAGAAATAAAAGAAAGAAAAGATGACTTTTTAGACTGAAAGTGGGCCTCCCTGCAAGCAGCAAGGCAAGGACACGTGTTGGCCGCAGTTGGGTGTTTGTGTGGAGCTCAGCAGGCAGCTTACAAGCAGGGCTAAACACTGGCAGTGGCCAGAGCAGCCATGCACACGACCATGAAAGGGAGGGCAGGGAACCTGCCTAGGTCACCCGGCGCTGCTCAAACAGGATTGCTGCTGGTGATGGACAGATCCTTATTTGTAAGTATTTAATGTTTCTTAGGAAGCACTTCTGAAAGAAATTGGTATGTAATGACAGCACTCGCTGGAAAACAGGCCGATTATAGAATGCACTAACTTATCTGGTATTCATTTGAAAAGTAAATGGATGCAAGTAAAGGTGAGAGTTCACTACCAATTCAAATATTTTGCTCTAACAGGCTCTAGCACTCCTACTTTAATTCAAGCAGAAGCACAAGTATGAATAATCAAACTGGATGATGCTCATCAAAACCTTTGTGCCTTGCACCATTTCAAATGGTCATTGAAGCTTAATGGCAAAAAATTTACATTATTCCTTTAATTTGTATTCTGTTCCTTCCTTCTGAGTGATGTGATTGTGATTTTCTGTTGCTGGCTGTATTATTTTGATGCAAATGTTATGTGCTGCTACAGTCCAATTTCCTGCTTTGCCCTCCCTTTTTCTTCCCCCGGTAAAGAAATGACAGCTAAAATAGTTCAAAATTGGGGAGGGATTTTGAAATAGTTCCTTAACTACTGTTCCTAATTAAAGCAAACAATGCAAGTTCTTGAAGCACCCTGAAAAGCCGAAAATTAATTATTAGTTGAAGGGGGAGGGAAGTGGCTTTGGTCCCCAGACCTTCAAAAAAACCCAAAAAAAAACCCAAAACAAACCCCAAACAAAAACCCCAAACCAAACCAGGAGAGAAGGGGACAAAAAAGTGAGGGATCCCAATTCTGCCTACAAAAGAATTAGAGAAGAAAATTTATAATTCAGTTAAAAACTCCTTTTGCTGGCACATAATCACCTAGGGATGAATGCTTTATTGAGAGGCATGGGGTTGCAAACTAAAGCCTTGCAAACAGGAGGCCTCCGGGGTGCTCCCGGCACGTAATATATGCAGCGGCTAATTTATTGCGCTGTGACTAATTTCCATTCCTTGTGCTCGGAGTTGCCTCGCTAATTACAGGGATGTTTTCTTAACTTGGGTAATTGTGCTGCTGCGCCGCCGCCACCCTCTCAGCCCCACCAAGCACGCCCCACGTGGGCTTTGATGGGCCCCCACGGGGTGGCTGCAGTGGGGCGCCGCCCTAATTAGATTGGCTCTCTTAATTAAAGGGAGATGTGGGGGTGCAAAGAAGGGTGTCGGCGCTGAGCCCCCTGCTACGGAGGCACGTGTGGAGTGTCCCCAGCCTGCCCAGATGTGCGAGGTGGTCAGTCCTGAGATAGGCACTCCGGGACTTGCCGGGATGGAACCAAAACCAGAGGAGCACTGTACCCTGAATACTGGCATCTGAGCATCTGTCCCATCCAAACATCCATTGATTGGAGTATACTTCCCATCCAAGCACCCAGCCCATCCAAGAATCCAGCTCATCCAAGCATCCATCCAATCTCAGCATCCATTCCACTTCAGCATTCTTCCCATCTGGGCATCCATGCCACTTCAACAACCATCCCTTCAGAGCATCCATCCAATTTGAGCATCTGTCCCATCCAAGCATCCATCTCACACAAACATCCTTCCCATCTGGGCATCCATTCCACCCAAGCATCCATCCTATCTAAGCATCCTTCCCACTGGAACATTTTTCCCACCTCAGCATCTATCCCACCCAAGCATCCTTCTCATCATACCATCCTTCCCATCTCAGCATCTACCCCATCCAAGCATCCTTCCCATTGAAGCATCCTTCCCATCTCAGTATCCATTTCACCTAAGCATCTATCCCAGCACTTGTTCAATCCCAATATTCATCACCACCAGCTCTACCCCATCAGGCTGCCTGCACAGTGCAGGGCTCCTACCAGGAGCATCCCCAAACACAAACCCTGGTGGCTGAGCCCTGAGCACTCATGTCCCCATGTCACCTGTCATGCATTAAGCCCTATCTCCAAATCTGCTGGCTTCATTTTCCATGTGGAAGTCACTCATGCATTTAAAATTATTAGAGAGATAATCACTTCCTTGCAATAATTCCAGCACTCATCTGTAATAAAAAAGATTTCTTTCAAAGGACCCTCAGTTAAATGGGCTCAGTGCTACTTTCTGTATCGCACGGGTCAATTTGATTCTGCTCCAGCCTCTCTATACAGCTAAACAATTGCTTTTCATAAACTGAAGAGCGGAGTGAAAGCAGCCTTTAATATCTACCCAGAGATGGCCTTGAACACTTTTCCTTAATAACAGCTTGACATCTGAAATTCCATGTCTTTATTCCTCCCTTATCAAAGAGTTGGTCAAGATTTCAGAAAATTAATGTCCTATTAATAAATACTAATAACCCAACAGCCAATGGCAGCAGGAGGATGAAGAAAATACCCCAGTCCCCAGCTATGGAGACCACATGAGAAGCACCACTTCCAGATGAGACTGGCACATACCTGCAGGACTGGACCACAGCCACCTCATTCACATCCAGTAGGACCTTGCTAGGGAGATGCAGTGAGGCCGGTGAGGTGTTTGGATGGCATCTTGCATGAGGAGTGGCTGGGGGAACTGGGGTTGTTTAATGTGGAGAAGTAAAGGCTAAGGGGAGATCTTAGCTCTACAGATACATGAAAGGAGATGGGATTGAGGCCAGTGTCAGTGTCTCCTCCCAAGTAACTAGTGATAGGACAAGAGGAAATGATCTTAAGTTGTGCCAGGGGAGGTCTAGGTTGAATATCATAGAATCAACCAGCTTGGAAGAGACCTCCAAGTTCCTCCAGTCCAACCAGACCATGGCACTAAGTGCCCCATCCAGGCTTTGCTTGAATACCTCCAGGCACAGTGACTCCACCACCTCCCTGGGCAGCCCATTCTAATGCCAATCACTCTCTCGGTGAAGAACATCCTCCTAACATCCAGCCTAGACCTCCCCTGGCACAACATGAGGCTGTGTGCCCTTGTTCTGGAACAGTTTGTTTCCTGCAAGAGTGGTGAGGCATTGAAACAGGCTGCCCAGGGAGGTGGTGGAGTCGCCATCCCTGGAAGTGTTTAAGAGGAGGCTGGATGAGGCACTTAGTGCCATGGTTTAGTTAATTAGAAGGTGTTAGGTGATAGGTTGGACTCGATGATCTTAGAGGTCTCTCCCAGCCTGATTGATTCTGTGACTCAATGATCTTACAGGTCTTTTTGAACTTTAATGATTTTGTGATTCTGTGCCAGAGAGAGACTATTCCGGCAGTGTGCAGAGCTCCTGGATTTGACCCAACCAATAGAATTCTACCCTGACAGACCCTGCGCTGCTCCAAAATGACTTTAAACCCTCACTGAGCCTGAAGATGCGTTTCTCCATGAATTTGGGACCTCTGAGAGCTTGAAGGAATGTCATTAGTCCCTTTCTACAGTAAAATAAACAAATAACGCATTTTAGCTCATGTGTAAGGTCTAGGATGAGACCTGGCTTCAGACACCGCTTACACCAGACTTGAGAAGGGAAGAAACTGAGTATCTCTACCACAAAGTTAATTGAAACCAAAACACAGGAATCATGTGTGAATCCTGCACCTCATGCACCTCTCTATCGCTGGCCAGCCTTTGGCATGTGTCTCCCACGCACTTCTTTTCCCAGTCATTAAGCCTGCACTTCAGCAGCCTGGGGGGACTGACCATGTTTTCTAAGAGGTTCTGGCACTTGATTTTTGAAGTTGGACATACCTGAAGCTCCTTGCAGCCTGTTGTGCAAACAACAGAGATGCACATGTGCATTTTGCATACACTAGTCTGAGCAGGAACGTTTTCTTCTACCTGGGGACAGTTTTAGTCTTTGTGATTTGCCCATGGAGGAACAAGGTGCTCTGAGCTGGAATTTTTAAAGGAAAAGACAACAGCTCTGACATGGCCCATTTATGGCCTGAATGGCTGCTCCTGTGCAGTCCTGAGCCAGCACTCCTGCTCCCCTCGCTCTCGCCCATGCTGCAGTACTGCTCAGCTGTCCCTTGGGCTAGTAAACAGAGGCAAATCAAAATCAGAATCAGCACAGCTCCTACTCAGCAATGCAGCAAGAACCCTCCACAAGAGCCTGGGGGTTTTCTTGAAGGCTGCCTAGAGAGGTTGTGGAGTCTCCTCTAGAGACTTTTGAGACCTGTGTGTGTGACCTGTCCTAGGTCATATTGCTTTGGCAGAGGGGTTGGACTCTATGATCTCAATGACCCCTACCTACCCTTCTGTAATTCAGCAGCCAGCCCTGCCCTGCCCCCCAGAGTCATAGAATCATAGAATGGTTTAGGTTGGAAGGGACCTCAAGGATCATCCAGTTCCAACCCCCTGCCATAGGCAGGGACACCTCCCACTAGAGCAGGCTGCTCAGGGCCTCATCCAACCTGGCTTAGAACACCTCCAGGAAGGGAGCAGCCACAACCTCCCTGGGCAACCTGTGCCAGTGCCTCACCATCCTCACTGGAAAGAACCCTTTCCTAACATCCAGTTTCAATCTCCCCTTTGCCAGTTTAAACCCACTACTCCTCATCCTGTCATTACAAGACCTTGTCAATAGTTCCTCCTCATCCCTCCTGTAGGCTCCCTTCAGATACTGCAAGGCCACTCCAAAGTCTCACGGAAGCCTTCTCTTCTCCAGGCTGCAGAGCCCCAACTCTCTCAGCCTGTCCTCATAGCAGAGCTGCTGCAGCCCTCTGAGCATCTTGGTGGCCTCTTCTGGGCTGGCTCAAACACTTCCATGTCCTTCTTGTGTTGGGGGCTCCAGAACTGCACACAAGACTCCAGGTGGGGTCTGAGAAGAGCAAAGGGGCAGAATCCCCTCCCTTTCCCTGCTGGCCACACTGCTCTTGCTGCAGCCCAGCACAGGGTTGCTGTCTGGACTGCACTCACACTGCAGGCTCATGTTGAGCTTTTCATCACCCCAGACCCTCAGGTCCTTTTTCTCAGGGCTGCTCTCAGCCACTGAGCCTGGAATTGTGTTTGGATTTGCACCGACCCAGATCTAGCAACCCGTTTCAGTGCTTTGGACAGAGATGGGTGTAACCCACTGGCACCAAACCAGCTGCCAGCTGGCATGACTGAACATCACCAGCACAAGATGAGGGGGTCTCCCACCCACTCCCACTCTGCTGTCACATCACACTTTACTCAAGAAGGTAGCAAGGAGTGAGGCGTGAGCATGGCACCATGCTGTCGGGGCTGGGGATGCGCCTGCTTCACGCTGCTGGGGACCAGGCAGTCATGCAAGATGCTCACACACATAAAGCACCTTCTGAGGCTTTGCTGCCAGAGAGGAAAAAAAAAAAAAGAAGGCATCTCCCCCCACGAAGCTGCCTTCAGTGCCTCGCTTCTAATAACTTGGCATATTCACTTAATACAGCCTGACTCCTTCCAAGTCGTTAGCAGCGGCAGGAGACACAGCCTGAACATTGACCTGGTTTGCTTGCCAAGACAGAGCAAAGAGAAACCTTCACATAATCATTTCCAAACATTAAAATGGCTCCATTGTCATTATAGCTGAGAGATTGAATTCGCCTCATCAAAGCGGCGTGTGACAGGTGACTCAATAGGATGGTGCCAAGCGCGGAGGCAAGGAGATTAGCAGGGCACTGATATCATTATTTCCGCCTATCACAGATTCGGCAGGGAGGCAATTGTAATTTCTGGGCTTATTAGTCTGCATTCGCAGGAAAAAACCTAGTGATAAAGCTCAGTGTGACAGCCAGGCATTTGTGCAGCAAGTGCTGTCATAGTGACACTTAGAAAATGCCAATGTGCCTGCGTTCTCATAATCCCCCCTAATGGAGGTTAAGGCATGGCACAAAGGCACTCTTATCAATGATCGGGACACTAATAACATTTGCATTTTTAAGTTAAATATAGTAAGTAAAGACTAAGGCTCCTCTCTGTGGCTTTGACAATTAACTCGCCACTGGAAGAACAAAAGCAAAGCAGCAATTTCATCTGGAACCCATCTCCTCTGTGGTTGGTGAGGATCCTTGGTGGGTTGGCGTTCCAGGACAACCCACAGCCTCCCACCTCACAGATCCAGAGATTTGCATATTGTATCAAGCTGGAAGGGACCTACAAAGGTCATCTTTGTCCCTTGCAAGCAGCAGGGACACCTCCAACTAGATCAGGTCATCCAGGGCCACATCAAGTCTCATCTTGAATGTGTTCAGGGATGGTGTCTCAATCACATCCCTGGGCAAACTCTTCCAGTATTTTATCACTCTCATAGTAAAGAACTTTCTCTTCATGTCCAATGTAAATCTCCCCTGCCCCTCATCCTATCACTGCAAGCCCTTCCAAACAGTCCTTCCCCATCCTTCCTGTAGGAACCCTTCAGATAATGCATCACAGAATCACAGCACCATCCAGGCTGGCAAAGCCTGCCATGACCACCAAGTCCAGCCTAGAGCCCTACTCTACAAGATTCACCTTAAACCATAGCTCTAAGCACCACATCCAAACCACCCTTAAACACGGCCAGATTGGGTGACTCCAGCACCTCCCTGGGCAGCTCATTCCAGTCTCTGACCACTCCCTCCATGAAAAACTTTTTCCTAATGTTCTATCTGAACCTCCCCAGCCTCAGTTTGAGGCCATTCCCTCTTGTTCTGTCTCCAATTCCCTGTGAGAAGAGACCAGCAGCCTCTCCACAATGTTCCTTCAGGTAGTTGTGGACAGCAATGAGGTCTTCCCTCAGCCTCCTCTTCCTCCAAGTACATAGCCCCAGCTCCCTCAGTCATTCCTCATAAGATTTATTCTCTAGGGCCTGAAATCTAGCTCTAAGGTCTCCCCAGAGCCTTCTCTTCTCTAGGCTGAACAGACTGAACTCTTTCACCCTGTCTTCATAGAAGAGGTGCTCCTGTCCTCTTCTGGTCATCTTTGTGGCCTTCATCTGGATCCGCTCCAGAAGGTCTGTGTCTCTCTTATGTTAGGCTTTCATAACTGGACACAATACTCCAGGTGAGGTCTCACCAAAGCGTAGTAACTGTCCATGTCAGTGGGGCTGGGATGGAGCTGGCCAAGACAGGGGATCATAGAATCATAGAATCATAGATGCTCACAGGGATCATAGACTCATAAAATGGTAGGGGTTGGAAGAGATCTCCAGAGATCATCCAGTCCAACCCCCTTGCCAAAGCAGGATCACCTAGGGCAGCTTGCACAGGAACACATCCAGATGGGTCTTGAAAGTCTCTAGAAAAGAGACTCCTCAATCTCTCTGGGCAATCTGATTTAAGGCTCCATCACAGAATCACAGAATCACAGAATGTCAGGGGCTGGAAGGAACCTCGAAAGCTCATCCAGCCCAAACCCCCTGCAGAGCAGGATCACCTAGACCAGATCACACAGGAGCCCATCCAGGCAGTTTTGAATATCTCCACAGAGGGAGACTCCATAACCCCCCCGGGCATCCTGTTCCAGTGTTCTGTCACCCTCACAGTGGAAAAATTCCTCCTCATGTTTACATGAAACTTCCTATGCTTCACAGTCACCCTCAGAGTAAAGAGATGCTCATCCCCAGCACGAGACTGCCAGGAGCTGGGAATGTTGCCCTCATCACTGAGGAGGGGAGATTGCTCAGGTGCCTTTGTAGACTTCCACAAGTGGTTGCATTTTGGAGAGCCAAAACTTCAGAGGGGATTTTTTTTCTTCTCTGCAGGCTTGGGTTCTCCACATGGCCCCTGGCCATGACTCCAGCTCACCGCAGGAATTTTTGTAAGGGAGGGGAAGAAATTACAGGTGGCAAACTGTTACTTTTCCACATTTAAATAAGAGACCAATTAAGAAGACTATGCAATTCAATTCTTGAGTGAGTGCCACTGAATTCAATTTGTTTCAGGTCAATGAATATAATGTGAAGTTATTAACAAAAAGGTCAGGGACTGCATATAAAATATACACACATGACACAGGCAGCAGTAATTAGTACACATTTCACATGTTCTGTGGCGCAGACATATGGTGTAGAAAATCTTAACAGGATTAGATGTTAATAAATGTTCCACTCTTTCCCCTCCCCCTCCCTATTTAAATGAGGTTTAGAGCTATTCCCCTCGGAGTTCCTGGGATCTGTGGGAGGTTAAGGACCCACAGCTCACTCAGCAGCCCCAGCACTGGGATCCTTGGGCAAGAGAATGCACCCAAGTGGCCAAACCCAGGGTTATTTTTGATGTGTCCTGGACGTCATCTCCTAGAAGCTAGTTAACAGCATCTCCCACGTGTGGAAGGTGTGTGAGGTGGACTCCAGCATCCAGAGCTCCACCAGCTCCTGCACAGCCAGTGTGGGCAATATTTTAACATCATTTCTGCAGCAAAGGGGAAGAACAGTGCCTGGCTCCTGCAGCCTGTCTATGGCATTGCCTATTGCCTGCAGCCAGCAGGTCAAGGGAGGTTGTCCTCCTCCTTCTACACTGCCCTGGTGAGACCACATGTGCAGTAGTGTGTTCAGTTCTGGGCTCCCCAGTTCAAGAGGGACAGGGATATATTAGTGTCCAGTGGAGGCTATGAGGATGATGAAGGGACTGGAACTGATGAGAAAAGGCTGAGAGATCTGGGGTAGACAGGGAGGACCTGACAGACTGGGAGGAGATGTTACTAATGTTTATAAATATCTAAAGGGTGGGTGTCAAGGGGAAGGGGCCAGGCTGTTTTCTGTCATGTCCTGTGATAGGATAAGGGGCAATGGATGCAAACTGGAACACAGGAAATTCCACCTCAGCATGAGGAAGAACTTCTGTACTGCAAGGGCGATGGAGCCCTGGAGCAGGCTGCATAGAGAGGTTGTGGAGTCTCCTTCTCTAGAAACTTTCAAAAGTGGCCTAGACGTGTTCCTGTGTGACCTGCTCTAGATGATCCTGCTTTGGCAGGGGTTTGGGCTGCTCAAGCCAGCTCTCACAGCTCCTCCCAGGTAGTGGGGTGCCTTGGGAATTAGCAGACCAGAGCACACCTCTCGGGATGGCCTTTTTAAAGAGAAAAGGCCAGAGGCCCAGTCTGCCTGCAGGACAATTCACCAAAATGCTGCCCTAAGCCATGGCATGGACATGAATTTCTTTTGTATTTAGAATCACAAAATTGGTTTGGTTGGAAAAGACTTCTAAGATTGTTGAGTCCAACCATCAACCTAACACCACCACGGCCATTAAACTATGTCAAGGAGTGCCATGTCCACAGGTTTCTTGAACACCTCCAGGGATGGTAGCTCCACCACTTCCCTGGGCAGCCTGTGCCAATGCCTGACCACTTTTGCAGGAAAGAATGTTTTCCTAATATTCAATCTAAACTTCCCCTGGCACAATTTCAGGCCATTTCCTCTCATAATGAATTCCATAAATTCACTCATGACTACCACAGATCTCTCATGACTGCCATAAATCTTTTCCATCAGCATAGTGCACAGACCCAGAGAGCTGACACAGTTTGGCTGAAAGGTCCTCTGCTGAGGAAGACATAATAAAAGAAAACAATAATCACAGAATCACAGAGTGTTAGGGGTTGGAAGAGACCTTGAAAGATCATCTAGACCAACCTCCCTGCCAGAGCAGGGCCACCTAGAGTGGGCCACACAGGAAAAGGTCTTGTTGATGATCTCTCCAGTAAATGAGCTTGCTGTGTTGAGGGCCAACTGTATTCCCTCTCCTCTTCCAGCCCTGACACAAGAGGGAAAGCCTTATCTCCGGGGATTGAATTGTCCTTTGGGAAAGCCTTGCAAGATCCTCCCTGCATCGATCAAGACTTGGGGCTGTTCAGCCTGGAGCAGAGAAGATCCCAGGGAGACCTTATAACAACATTTCGGTATCTGAAGGGGACCTACAGGAGGGCTGGGGAAGGACTGTTGAGAAGGGTTGCGGTGACAGGTTGAAGGACAATGGTTTGAAACGAGCAGGGCAGATTTAGATTGGACATTGAGAGGAAGCTCTGCACAGTGAGAGTGTTAAAATACTGGAACAGGCTGCCCAGGGGTGTGGTTGAGGCCCTGTCCCTGGAGACCTCCAAGACCAGACTTGATGTGTCCCTGAGCAGCCTGATGTAGTTGGAGGTGTCCCTGCTGACTGCAGGTGGGTTGGACAAGATGAGGTGACAAGGTCCCTGCCAACCTGATGCGATCTGTGACTATGTGAGTATGTACAACATGGCACATACCCCACTGGACAGATCCTTCCATTTAAGCCACTACTCACCCCCTGCCAGTAAATACAGAAACACTCGGGTTGGAAGAGCCCCTCAGGATCACCAAGTCCAGCAGATATCCCTACTCTATGAGGTTCACGCTAAACCAAGCACCACATCCAAACAACTTCAAAACATATCCCGAGTTGGTGACTCCACCACCTCCCTGGGCAGCCCATTACAGTGCCCAACCACTCTTGCTGGGGAAAAAATGTTTCCTAATGTCCAGCTGCAGCTTGAGGCCATTCCCTCTTGTTCTGAAACTATCTATTTTTTCTACTTACAGAGATTTAAACACCCCTTTTTTTTTCCCCCTCACTGGCTGCTGGAAGCTTAATGCTTGCCTGATTCCAGCACAGGCTTTGGACTGTGGAAACATCTTTCCATGCTGGATGGCTGCAGTGTTTCTGGAATGAGCAGAAATGTTTTGAAGGGCAGGTTAACTGATGCCTGGCAGCTTCCCCAGCACTTGCTGCAGGGAACTAAATCTGATTTATAGAGATGCTCTGGTGTCCATTCAAATCTGCTCGAAGTTCTTTACTGGGAAAAGATAATCACATTAATGAGCCAGATGTGTTTGCTTGCTCTGACATTTTTTTCTCCACATCCTCTGTTCAGAGTGAAATATGCAACCAATTTTCCAAGTTATACTTTATCTCCAGTGTTGCCTGGTGTGTTAAAGGAATTAAGTCATTTGTATATATTGACTAATAATTGTCATTTATTACTAAACTTGTTAACATAACCCTCCACTGCAGATAGCTGTTTGCTCTGCTCGTGCCCTGCCTTGTGTTGTTGTGTAACTGATGGCAGAAAGCAAGAAGTGGAGAGCTCCAGGAGTGGGTATGAATCATGCTACCATATGGGTACAAGGCCAAATGTATATAGGTCTAATATTTCATAGAATCATACAATGCTAGGGGTTGGAAGTGACCTCCAGAGATCATTGAGTCCAACTCCTCCCTCCAAAGAGGACCACTTAGGGCAGGTCCCACACCTGGGTCGGTGCAATCCCAGGCACAGATACAGGCTGGGTGATGAATGGCTGAGAGCAGCCCTGAGGAAAAGGACCTGGGGGTCTGGGTTGATGAAAAGCTCAACATGAGCCTGCAGTGTGCACATGCAGCCCAGACAGCAACCCTGTGCTGGGCTGCATCAAGAGCAGTGTGGGCAGCAGGGCAAGGGAGGGGATTCTGCCCCTTTACCTCTCGTCAGACCCCACCTGGAGTACTGTGTGCAGTTCTGGAGCCCCCAGCACAAGAAGGACATGGAACTGCTGGAGCGGGTCCAGAGGAGAGCCACGAAGATGCTCAGAGGGCTGCAGCAGCTCTGCTATGAGGACAGGCTGAGAGAGTTGGGGCTCTGCAGCCTGGAGAGGAGAAGGCTTCAAGGAGACCTTAGAGTGGCTTTCCAGTATCTGAAGGGAGCCTACAGGAAAGCTGTGGAGGGACTATTGACAAGGTCTGGTAATGTCAGGACGAGGGGGAATGGGTTTAAGCTGGCAGAGGGGAGATTCCGACTGGATGTTAGGAGGAAGTTCTTTACAGTGAGGGTGGTAAGGCACTGGAACGGGTTGCCCAGGGAGGTTGTGGATGCTTCCTCCCTGGAGGTGTTTAAGGCCAGGCTGGATGAGGCCTTGAGCAGCCTGCTCTAGTGGGAGGTGTCCCTGCCTATGGCAGGGGGTTGGAGCTGGATGATCCTTGAGGTCCCTTCCAACCTAAACCATTCTATGATTCTATGATTTGTCTATAAAGAGCAAACTCCAAAGTGAGACTGGATGATAGAGTCAAGGGTGAATTAAACCCAAGATGAGTGTGCTAATTAACACTTCCTAGGGATCTTAGTAATGTTTACAGAAGTCTGAAGGGTGGGTGTCAAGAAGGAGGGGTCACTCTCTTTTTCATGGTGTCCTCTGATAGGACAGGGGGCAAGGGCTACAAACTGGAATGCAGAAAGTGCCACTTCAACAGAAGGAAAGACTTCTTTACTCTGAGGGTGATGGAACCCTGAGGCAAGCTGCCCAGAGAGGTTGTGGAGTTTCATTTCTAGAGACTTCCAAGACCTATCTGGATGCTTTCCTGTGGGACCTGTCCTAGGTGACCCTGCTTTGGCATGGGGGTTGGACTCAATCCTCAGAGGTCCCTTCCAATGACCACCATCATTCTATGATTCTATAGTTAGGTTGAAACTGGATCCTAGTTCCAGAGTCATCTGCAGCTGCCCAGCTTTACCCCAGAACCCTTGCCACATGCCAGCCTCCAGGCATGGCAGGAGGTACAAAGTGTACCCAGGATAGGATGAAGTTTTGACTGATGCTACCAAAACAGATTACAGGATCACAAAATGTTAGGGCTTAGAAGGGACCCAAAGAGATCACTGAGTCCAATCCCCCTGCCAGAGCAGGACCATACAATCTAGCTCATGTCACAAAGGAACATATCCAGACAGGCCTGGAAAGTCTCCAGAGAAGGAGACTCCACAACCTCTCTGGGGAGCCTGTTCCAGTGCTCTGTGACCCGTACAGTGAAGAAGTTCCCCCTTGTGCTGAGCTGGAACTTGCTGTGCTGCAGCTTCCATCCATTCTGGTTGATTCTGTGATTTCTCCCTGTCCTATCGCAGGCAGCAAGTGAGCAAGTGCTCACTGCCTCCAAAACCTGCAACATGCCTTGTTCATCTGTAGGAAGTGGGCAGGGGAAGGGCCAGCTCAACACTTTACTGGATATACCCAGTGGAGAGGCAAGAAGCAAACAAATAAAAAAATAGTAATAATATTTTTTTTAAATCTACTTTCTTTTTAGTTAAAAAGTGATCACCCCTCCAAGGGCCCTTTTCCTCTCTCCATGATTCCCTGCTTTGAAGAAGAACTGACACTCCTTTAATTTTACTGTTTGGCTTGCACATTGGAATAAAAATGGATAAAAAAGAAGGGAAATATCTATCTGAAGCCTTTTAGTTTTGTTTTACCCCTTTTCTTTTGTGCTTGCTCTTTCTCTTCTCACTGAAAAACATGACCAGCTTTCCTCTAACGAACAACCCCTGAAAGCTCTCCATGACTGACCATTTTTGACACCACTAACTGGATTTTTCAGTAATGCTACCAGGATTTGCTCAGCATTTCTGCAAAATAGCCTTAAAAAAATACAACAACCCACCCCAGCCAAGCCAGCAGCAGACAGAGGTGAGGGCAGACCTCCCAGGCTTGGGCCATCGCAGCCTGGCTGCCAGCAGGGCTCCTAAGCCCCTTGGGCGGCCCCGCAGCACGCGCGCTGTGGTCAGGGATTGGGGGGGAGGAGGGTTGGGGTCTGAGGGTTGGGGGCTCTCAGCTTCCTGCGGCAGTGGGGTCAGTGCCTCCCAGCTCAGCAGCCTCTTAGGCTCCCATTCCCTGGCGTTTTCATTAACTGGAGATTGCGAATGGGTCAGCAGATCTATAGACTTTTTGTGTCGCCTGCGCAGGGTTTATTTCTTTCTTTTTCTGGCGGGATGCTGAATAACTAACCTGCTCCTCAATAGACAGATTTAACAACAAAATGGGATCCATCGCACAGCAGCAGGGTAGCCTTGCTCTGGTTTGACCTTTCTGAAATTAATTTCCCAATCTGAGCTTTCAAAATCAGAGGCTGAAAAGACCTATTAGATCAGCCAATCCATCTTATCACCAGCACGGCGGTGAGCGGAGACCCCAGCTAAGTGCTTCCTCTACACGGCAAAAACATTCTGGAGTGAGAACAGGGCAGGAATTTAAAGGCAAATACCTGTTCTAGAATATTCTGCACATGGGCTGTTTAGGAGAGCTTGGAGTGATAGGACAAGGGGCTTGGAACTGGAGCAGGGGAGCCTTAGGTTGGACATCAGGAGGAAGTTCTTTACTACGAGAGTGGTGAAATACTGGAAGAGGTTGCTCAAGGATGTGCTTGAGTCCAAATTCCTGGAGACATTCAAGATGAGATTTCACAGAATCACAGAATTAACCAGGTTGGAAGAGACCTCTAGGATCATCAAGTTCGACCTGTCACCTAACCCTTCTAATTAACTAAACCATGGCACTAAGTGCCTCGTCCAGCCTTCTTTTAAACACCTTCAGGGACGGTGACTCCATCGCCTTCCTGGGCAGCCCATTCCAACGGAAAACCACTCTTCCAGTGAAGAATTTCTTCCTGATGTCCAGCCTAAAACCGCCCTGGTGCAGTTTGAGACTGTGTCTTCTTGTTTGATGTAGCTCTGGGCAGTCTGATGTAGTTGGAGGTGTCCCTTCTGAGTGCAGCAGAGGGTTGAACAAGGTAACCTTCAAGGGTTCCTTCCAACCTGATGCCATATGTGAATCTGTGACACCTACTCTGAAGTTACTGCAGCTTTTTCTGAGTTCGTCAGCTGACACCTAAAGCCAAGCACTGTAACAGGAGAGGGAGAAAAACACCCTCAATTTAGGATGAGTGCCCACTTTTGCAGTGCTTTTCTGGGGACTAATTCACCCTGATTTTTTTCCCCATGCAAGGGTCCTGCTAACAGTGAACACGCACCTAGAAGCAGAGGAGATGGAAGGATGAAAACCAAATTTCCCAGGGGTGAGCTTCCCCTGGCTTCTGCAGGAAAATTCACTTTCCACTTCCAGAATCAGTGATGGGCTCAAAGAATTTGGGCCAGAGGATGACATTCTAGTCTGCAGGTACTTGAAGTTAAAACACACCTCTGCCAGGTGGCACAGGTCTTCCCAGAGGACTGGTGCTTTCCTGGATGGCAAATAACTCAGCACTTTGGAGTGAACCCCCCAAAGCTCAAGGACCTACACCACATGTGCCAGGAGCTCAAGCGCATGGCCAGGTCTAGCTGCCCTGAGCAGCACCCCCAGTCACAGATTCACAGAATGCCAGGTGGCAGGGATGCCAAGGATCATCTGCTCCAACCTTTCTAGCTGATAGTGTATTTGAAATAAGCTGTCCCAGCAGCCTGTCAAGCTGAGGCTTAAAAGTGACCAATGCAGGGGAATCCCCTGCTTTCCTTTGGAGATGATTCCAATCTCTTAAATGTTCTCATGGTGAAACATTTTCTTCTGGAATCCCATTGGAATCTCCCCAGGAGAACTTGTACCCATTGCTCCTTGTCTTTTCTGCGTGACTCTTTGCAAAAAGGGAGTCTCCATCATTCTGGAAGCCACCTTTTATGTACTGGTATGTGCTAACAAGGTCTCTCCTATGCCTTCTCCATGGTGGGAGTCCCCAGGGAAGCACTGGCAGGGCCCCACGTCCCTCTGCTCCCATTCTGTTTTGTTTCACCCAATACCTGGTGATGCTGTTTTTATGCTGTTGCTCATTCTGCAGTTAGCACTGCTCTGTCCCAGCCCAAGGCTCTGGGAGTTGTGTTTTAATGCCAGCACTGCCAACATTCACAGAGCAGCACCCCAAAAAGCAGCTCTGACCTGGTGAGGGCAGGGGCAAGGTGAAAGCACCTGACAGAACAGGCTCTGAGGGACAGTGGTGATAGATTTCATAGGGGACAATCAGAAAAGAAGTCACCTAAAAGAGATTTCTGGGTGGTTGGCTGCCAGAACAATGATGGTTTAATGCTTTTAGCCATATCTAACATAACTATCTAATCCTTTTGTGGCAAACCCTGCAGAACTCTGCTCCAGTTACACTGTGTGTCACAAGTGAATCACCACGATATAAACCAGCCTCTTCCTACAAATCCTCAGATGTCATCACTTTTCACATTGTTATTGCACATGTAGGGGTGTCCATCAGTGGGATCTGGGAAGGATGATATCACAAGATCTCATTAGGTTAAGCTGGGAAGAATGAAACCACAAAATCTCATTAGGTCAAGCTGGGAAGGACGAAATTGCTAGGTCTTGTAGAAGAAAAATTAGGGAGGCAAAAGCCCATTTAGAACTTAGGCTGGCTACAGCTGTCAAGGAGAATAAAAAATGTTTCTACAAATATATCAATGGCAAGAGAAGGGTCAAGGACAACCTCCAGTCCCTATTAGATAGAGAGGGGAACATAGTGACAAAGGATGAGGAAAAGGCAGAGGTGCTTAACACCTTCTTTGCCTCAGTCTTCAATAGTGGGACAGGTTGTCTCCAGGACAACTGGCCTCCTGAGCTGGCAGGTGGAGCCAGGGACCAGTATAGTCCCCCTCTAATCCATGAGGAGGAGGTAAGGGACCTGCTGAGCCACTTGGATCCTCATAAGTCCATGGGGCCAGATGGGATCCATCCTAGGGTTCTGAGAGAGCTGGCAGATGAGCTGGCCAAGCCACTCTCCATCATTTATCAACAGTCCTGGCTCACTGGAGAGGTCCCTGAAGACTGGAAGCTGCCAATGTGATGCCATCCACAAGAAGGGTCGAAAGGAGGAGCCAGAAAACTCCAGAGCTGTCAGCCTGACCTCAGTGCCAGGCAAGGTCATGGAAAAGGTCATCTTGAGTGCCATCACAAAGCACCTACAGGATGGCCAAGGGATCAGGCCCAGCCAGCATGGGTTTAGGAAGGGCAGGTCCTGCCTGACCAACCTGATCTCCTTTTATGATCAGGTTACCTGCCAGGTGAATGTGGGGAAGGCTGTGGATGTAGTCTACCTGGACTTCAGCAAAGCCTTTGACACTGTCTGCCACAACAAGCTCCTGGCTAAACTGGCAGCTCGTGGCTTGGACAAATTCACTCTGTGCTGGGTCAGGAACTGGCTGGAAGGCCGAGCCCAGAGAGTGGTGGTGAATGGTGCCACATCCAGTTGGCAGCTGGCACTAGTGGTGTTCCCCAGGGATCAGTGCTGGGCCCAGTCCTGTTCAATATCTTTATTGATGATCTGGATGAGGGGATTGAGTCCAGCATCATTAAGTTTGCAGATGACACCAAGCTAGGAGCAGGTGTTGATCTGTTGGAAGGTAGGAGAGCCCTGCAGAGGGACCTGGACAGGCTGGATGGGTGGGCAGAGGCCAATGGGATGAAATTTAACAAGGCCAAGTGCAGGGTTCTGCACTTTGGCCACAACAACCCCAAGCAACGCTACAGGCTGGGGACAGAGTGGCTGGAGAGCAGCCAGGAGGAAAGGGACCTGGGGGTACTGGTGGATAGTAGGCTGAAGATGAGCCAGCAGTGTGCCCAGGTGGCCAAGAGGGCCAATGGCATCCTGGCCTGTATCAGGAACAGTGTGGCCAGTAGGACGAGGGAGGTTATTCTTCCCCTGTACTCAACACTGGTCAGGCCACACCTTGAGTACTGTGTCCAGTTCTGGGCTCCTCAACTCAAGAGAGATGTTGAGGTGCTGGAACGTGTCCAGAGAAGGGCAACAAAGCTGGTGAGGGGCCTGGAACACAAACCCTATGAGGAGAGGCTGAGGGAGCTGGGGTTGTTTAGCCTGGAGAAGAGGAGGCTCAGGGCAGACCTCATTGCTGTCTACAACTACCTGAAGGGAGGTTGTAGCCAGGTGGGGGTTGGTCTCTTCTCCCAGGCAACCAGCAACAGGACAAGGGGACACAGCCTCAAGTTGTGCCGAGGGAAGTATAGGCTGGATGTTAGGAGGAAGTTCTTCCCAGAGAGAGTGATTGGCATTGGAATGGGCTGCCCAGGGAGGTGGTGGAGTCACTGTCCCTGGGGGTGTTGAGGAAAAGACTGGATGAGGCACTTAGTGCCATGGTCTGGTTGACTGGATAGGGCTGGGTGCTAGGTTGGACTGGATGATCTTGGAGGTCTCTTCCAACCTGCTTGATTCTATTCTATTCTAAATCACAAGATCTCATTGGGCTAGGCTGGAAAGAATCACAATTCACCACCCAGGATGCTACACCTCGGGTGAGGTGGAAAGGAAGCTTGATGGACATGTCCATTGGGTACTCACACCAGCTGAGGACGACGAAGCTCTCTCCAGCCCATGGCATGGAGATTGTCTCGTTGTCAAAAGGGGAGTACAGTGCCTGCAGACAGCAGTAGATGGGTGCTCACCAAGAGTCTGGAGGGGATGGATTGCTCTCTGCGAATCTCAGTCTTCATCTTCAGGCTCTGCAAACACACCATCCATCCTAGATGGCCATGGCTGAAATTAAACATGCCCCTCCCTGCTCAGCCATGCCTGCAAGGTTCAGACCCTTAGGATGTGGCATTCCTAGACAGTCAGTCTCTCCCAGCTCTTGGGAAGTGGCTGGGGATGTCTGATGGTGTTGCATTCGTGAAGACTTTCAGAAGAGCAAAGCAGTGCCCTTGCAAAAGGCACAATGAACCAGGCCAACACAGTGTTGTGGTAAATCTACTCAAACCAATTGTTTTTCCCACAATAATAAAAATACACACACACCCCCGCCAGACCACAGCAGGTTTGCATGAAGCATTTTGCTGCAGCTTTGGGGTTTTCCACTTGTACTGTAAGGAACTGACACACTGTGTGCTGTGCTGACTGGAACCCAGATATCCACCAGACCTCGAAAAGTCGTTGAAGGGAGAAAACTGTCAGCAGGTCAGTGCCTTCTGGAGGGTCCTGGGGAATCAGCACCGAGGCTGAGGCCAGGGATGGCTTCACTCAGGCTGGAGGGAAATCCCTTGGTGGCAGCAGAGATCCCTCCAGCAGCACCAGAGCGAGCCCCAGCGTGGCTTTTCCTCGTCTAAGGGATTCACAGACACATAGAGAAGGGAGCCACCAGCGATGCCAGTTTTGCTGCTGGTAGTAAATGACCCCAATGCCACGAGGAGCTTCGGCTTTGGACAGAGGAGAGCACACTCAAAAGCGTTAGAAAACGAGTTTCTTGCTATCAAACTCAAGGGCAACGCGTCTCTGCCTGAACCTGCAGAATGTCTTTCCCCAAAGAAATGGAACAGTTCTACAAATACCTGTCAGTTTAAAGCCCTTCTTACATTTCTCTCAAACACTGCAGTTTGGTCGACAACTGTAAGTCTTTTTCCGTCAAAATGCCTCTATTATGCCTCCGCTGCTGCTGCCCTTCTCAAACATCACTACATTGTGAGAAGCTGCCACTACAGCCGCACAATGGGGAGAATGGAGAGCACACAGATAAACCCAGAGCTGCAAACTTTGCCCACTCAACAAGTCCTCTCCGCAGACAATTAGGGCCCAAAAGGATAAATATTGACACATTAGGCGATTTCCCTCAATTTGTTTTTTTGTTGATGGTCTGAACGATCTGATGGGGCAAAATTCCACTTTCCTCATATCTGGGGTTCTTGGCTAATAGAAACAAATAAAGTGAAAGCTTCTGTCCACAATGGGTTAGGAGCATCTATTGTTGGCAGGCACTAATCGGATTAAATTGGCTCCTGGCTCTATTGCTAGGAGGCTAACTCAGTCCTAAATTTTTCCCTTCTCAAGGGGATGTGCCATTGTTGCCTTTTATTTTATTTTTTTTTAAACTATTTAAATCTGAAGGATAGAAAGGAATAAGGAACAGCTCAAGATGACGGCGGTGCCCGCCAGCCTGCACACAAAGTGCAGGGCTGGCAGAGACACAGCCGTGGCGCAGGGCGGTGGCTTGGGATAAATATTAATTTATTCTCCCCTCTTTATTCTTTCTTTATTCTGTATTTAATTGCTATTTATTATTTACTCCTGGCAGATTTTGACTGGAATCCAGAAGAAAAAAAATGTTTCACCATGAGAACACTCAAGACATTGGAATCATCTCCCAAGGGAAGCAGAGGATTCCCCTGCATGGGACAGTTTTAAGGCTCAGCTTGACAGGCTGCTGGGACAGCCCATTTCAACTCCACCAGCACCTAGAAAGGTTGGACCAAATGATCCTTGGGGGTTCCTTCTAACCGTGCAATCTGCAATTAATCATTCTAATAGTTGTTTATTATTTATTTTTAACGTTTATAGCCACAATTAATACATAAATTCTCCTCTAATTTAACTCATCTTATTTTACCAATTGCCCTTTCTCCGCTTTGCCACAGAGATTGGCACATCTCTTAAGATGAGGACTCATGTTCACAGTGCTTAGTGTTAAATTGTGGGAAGAAAGGAGGCACCCAGCTCTGAGGAGAGGTCTCAACATTCTTGATGGTTGGACTCGATGATCTTAGGGGTTTTTTCCCAACCAAAACAATTCTATGATTGTTTCATGCAGTCATGAAGCAAAGGGAAAGAGGAAGCACTGGGCTAGTGCTTGCTTTATGTTTCTTTAAAGAGCACTAGGAACAATCTTCTCTACTGCACACACTTCACTTTACCAACCAACCCAACAATAAAAACTTTGAAACAAACAAACAAACAAAAACAAAAAACAACAAAACCCTGTAAGATCTGTAAGATCTAGGGAGCATCGGCTCCCCCGAGCCCTTTCTCCTGCCTGGAGCCCGTCTGGCATCTCCATTGTCACGGCTCCCGTCTGGAAAGGGCATTTAAAACCAAGCAGTAAAGCGCCCGGGCAGGGAAAAGCCTTCCTCCTTCCACGCCGGGCTGTGCTCAGGTTGCTTCCCATTAGCATTTTAATCCCTACCCCCGGTACCAGCCCCTTAAAAGGCAGCAGAGGCGTTTATGCAAGCAGCCGAAAAAGACAGCCTTAAATAATGTCGCCTTTGCAGGGAGGCCCGCGAGCCGCCAGCTACATTTTTTGCCCACACTCTGATAATTTTCAAAGCTATTGGCAACCTGGGAATTTTCCTGCCTTATCACCAGGGCTCAGCTAACTTCACTAACACTAATCAGAGCTGGAATCATTCATTCAAGGATTGCATGATCATGTTTTTCTTTAGCAGTGACAGCTGCCTGAGCCGTATTAGCAATGCAGATGAGTCAGCCTAATAGGTTAATGCAGAACACGCGAAAATTAGGTTTAATCCCCAGTGAAATAATCTAACATTTTCACATTTCTTGATGTTGGGATAGAGACATTGGTGGTGACTCAATTAGGTGTAATGTAGATCAAAGCAAATTTACCTTCTGGCTGAACCTTCCCCGTAGTTTAGATAGAAGAATATAAGGGTTCTTTACTAATTGGCCAAAGGCTGTGGGGAACATCGCATTAAAAGCCTGCGTACCGCAAGAACTGCGCTTCGGATTCGGATCGAGAAGAGGCTGGGGCTTTGCAAATACCCCAGCACGTCCTTTTGCCAGGACCCAGCTTTCTGTTGCAAAGCCCCGTCCCGGGCGCGCCTCTTCGCAATGCAACGTTTACAAATGAAGGCGTTTGGGGGACGGTTTGTTTATGGTTCTTTTTGTTCTTTTAAAAAACTCTATCCATTTTTAATGCCCTGTGCTTAAATATTCCCGCTGAGGTTTGAAAGGGCTTGGATTATAAAAGAAGCATAAAGGAAAAAAAAAAGGGGGGGTGGGGGGGGTGGGGGGGTGCCGGGGGGGACGACGACACGACACCCACAACCAAAGGAAAATAAACAAAACCCCAACAACCCACCCACCACTGTGTGGCTATCTAATGTTTTCATTCGCGGGGAATAACATATCAAACAGCAATCGCTCTCAGTCATAAAGGGACGGAAACAAAAAATTACATGCCCTCGGCTGCCAAATTATTTTTTTGCCTTGACATCTTAATTCTTAATCCTTGTGTGTGGCCAAATCAGTCTACTATAGACAACCAATCAAGCAATTATTCCCAAATTATATTTGCCCAACTCACATTGATTGGTTATTCTTTTCTTATTGGGTAAGCTCATTAATTCTGAGCAGCTTGCTTATTATGCTTTCCACATCATTTTCTTTCTGAGCCTATCTACTCACACCAGCCTGCTGATGTTTCAAGATGCCATACAGAAAAAAAAGGCCGAGTGATCTATTGCATTGTCTCTTCCAGCAATTACAATTCACATTGCTGATTAACTTTGATGTGAAAACTAATGAGATAAGGCAAGTTATCAAGGCGGACCTGATCGTCATCTCATTTATAGAGCGTTTGCCATCAGTGAATGACAAAAACTAATGAAGATGTATCTGACAGCAGGCTGAGCCGAGGCAGAATTTCGTTTCTCATCAGCAAGTGCTCTGCTTCCAACTCATCAGTCTATCTGAAACATGTGGAAATTAGCTTAATAATGAAAACACTTCATCCAAATAGACAAATGTTTACATTAAAATAGCTACATGATAAATAGATGTTAAAGATTTTATGCCTTCTTGAGTCTAAACAATGGAGCACAAAATATGCTCTGTTATTCACTAAATCATCCCCATAAACCTCCTCACGTGCTGCCGTACCTGCGAGCTCCCCGCTTCACGGCTCAGAAACATTTCTGGGCTGAGGCTTTTCCTTTCAGAAACACAGAGCCCGGAGCTGTAATTAATTAATGCCTGTGCCGTGGTAGCCGGCAGGAAAAAGGCAGGAGCACCCCAGAGTCAGCGACGAGGGGAATTTGTCCCTGTTTGGTGAGGACCGGGAGGATGTCCTGGTACAGGGAGCTCCCAAAAACCAGATTTTTAACAGCACCAGCAAGGAAGCAAAAGATGCTGATGCACGTTGTGCCCCGGGGACAGATTTATACCATGTATACAATGGATCTGAGGTTGTTTGTTTGTTTTTTTCCCAGACAAAAATATAAAGTACAGATATAATTCATGTAAATACATCAGCATTTCATGCCTGAGCCAGAGCTGCCAAAAAGTCTCCTGTGGTATCAATCTGGCTTAGAAATGTCCCTGATACAGGGAGGTGGGCAGAGCTGCTCCCATTTTTAATAGTGTGGCTTCAGTATCTTTATTTATGAGAGACTATTTCATATTTGCTGTGCATTATTTCACGGGCTTACGCTATCCCCAGTGCGGGTTTTGTATCTGAAATATTCATTAATCGACTGGGATCAAAAATACTGTTTTTAATAAAGAGAAAGAGGTAAGGCAGAAAGTGAAGGCAGGATGGTGAAACTTTCATCTTAAAACATATTTCAATTAAAATAAACAGTTCGTATAAGATTTTCCCATGCTTTTCGTGATTTGTTTTCTCCTCTCTGAAAAATAAAAATATATATGGACAGCACATACTGCTGCCTCCTCCAGGAAAAAAAGAAACCAAACCAAACGAAAAAAAAAAAACAACAGAGGAAAAAAAAAAAACCAAACCCGAATGTTACTACAAATGTAAGAGGAATTTTAAAAGGGATCTAAAAAATTATTATCTGATTAGACTGGGGCGGGGCGGGGGGAAGAATGAGGAAAAAAAAGGGGCAGATTGTGGGGGAAAAGCTGCAGGAACTTCTGTAAATTTAACACACCAGCAGCTCCAAGCACGCACGTAGAAAAGGTTCAGATCCTGACCAAGTTCCGTGCGCCAGGAATCACGACGGTGCTGAGGCTCTCCAAGCCGCCGCCGGCGGCGGCAGCCCCTCCGAGCGCCGCCGCCGCCGCTGCTGCTGCAAACAATTCCCATCTCACTTCCCATCCCAACTTCCATTCCCCGTGTTTGGAGGAGATGTGAGGTGTACTCCTGCGATACCCCGAGCAGATTGGCATTGTGCGTGGTAGATTAGCCAGCACAAAGAGCCTGCAGCCCGGCGAAGTTAAAAGAAAAGCCTGTTAGAAAGCACCAGCAACAAATTACTACTTCAACGCTGGATTAAATTTAAAAGCTCTTCACAGAGCTGCAGATAAATCCTATATATTAGAAGAAACCATAAAAGTACTTGTTCAAGAGCTAAAGGCACAAGTGGAAAGTTGACCCCAAAGATTTTTTTTTTTAATAGCCTGCTAAGTTTATAAAATTCCCGAGCTGTGGAGAGGGTTACACCTTCCTCCGGTGTAATACTCCCCAGCACCCAGCTAACACGTGCGGGCTGGGCAGCTAATGAAGCCAGACAGATCTGAAGCAAGCAGCACAATTCATTAATTAAAAGGACAGCAAGCTTTGCTTTTGGGGGTTTGTAAGGTTTGATGTTTGCTTGCTTGGTTGGTTGTGGGTTTTATTTTTTTTTGGGGGGGGGGGAGGGGGGGGGGGACTGGGTGTGGCATTTATTTTTTTCTGGGGTTGTTTTTGGGGGTTTTTTCTGCTTTTACCCAGCCAGTGAAGCAGGATGGGTTCTCCTGCACCACTCTCACACGCAGCAGGGAAAAACATTGAGCCCATCCTATGTCCCTTGCTGTAAGGACAGGTACACAGTCACATTCCTCCCAGCCTGGAGCTTGTATGAGAACCCCTGCAGCCACACTGCAGGGCAAGGATGCTCAGATGGGGTCAGAACTCAGAGCTTTTGGTTCATAACAACACGTGTGATCGGGTGATCGGGTCAGGTTTTCTCCTTCCTTTCTGCACACCCATTATTCCACATCTCTAAAAACCAGCACTTGGACACTTTAATTGCCTGGTTTGCTTGCTGTCTATATGAGGATACCTATATCTGCACAGAGGGACCTATAGAGAAAGGAATGCTGCTTCTCCCTCCCCCTCCTCATCCTTTATCCTGGCACCCTATTTTAATAAATAATTACAGGCAGCTAAAGGATTTGTTCATTCCAAAAGGTCTCCCCTTCACATTTCTCAGAGGTTTGGCTCAAGGAGACACCACAATAATAAGGCTGAGTTGGGATTCCTACTTCACAATGTCATTATGAGCTAGCATTTAAAGGCGGGGGGGGGATATGTATATTATACCTAAAAGCATTACAAGGTTACAGTCTTGTCTCTGAGAATATTTAATGCTGCCAGGAAAGCAGAGCTGCTGCACCGAGGAGGAGGTAAGGGGCGGGGCGGGGGGGGAAGCCTACCAAGAGAAAAATCCTTTCTGAAATACAAGCTTGGAAAAAAGAGATGTTGGGAGTGGGCACGGAGCTAATTTGCATTTCCAATAACTAGGACTAATCCTCTGCTGCCACGTTTATATTTTCTTATTACTTTTCCTAATTACCTTCTTTTTTCACTTGTAGCTTTTTCTTCTCTCTCCATTCCCTACTCCTTCTCCCTGCTCCCAAACACCAAATGTTGTTGAATGATCAAGGGCTATGATAGCCTGTTCATACAGCCTCCTAAAAAATAATGGGGTGGGGGCAGATGGGTGCCTCTGTGCCCTCAAACCACCAGGGCACTCGTAGCAGCCCCCATGGAGCATGGGTGCTGCATTGCTTTGTCAGGGCCTGGTAGGGGATGCTTCTGCAGTGAAGAGCAGAGAGATTTTTGGCAGGTCCTTGGGGCATGCTGCAGGCAGCGGGTCCTACCCCGATGGGGTTGTGGGGTGCGTGTGGGATGACCCCTTGGCAAGGGGTATGCGTACGCAGGTCTTGGAGCTTCTAATCATCCCCTGAAAGGCACCGCTGCCCCAAGGGCTGCCCCAGTAACTGCAGGTGGCACCAGCGTCTGAGACAGGAAAATCAAACAGACCAAACCAAACCTGCCACAAAAGAGACAGCCATCCAACACGGCTTTTACTGACAAATTTGGCTTTATCATCGCATCAAGACCTTTCCAAAAACCAACACAATTAATCTTTAAAGCTCTGTTCACAATGGCACTTAGCAAAGAGTTAAGGCATGAAACTGGGGCTGTATCTCAACGGTAATAAACATTCTCTGTCTTTGACAAGTAATTTACTTTACTAAATGCCTGCCTGAGACCAGCCACTAAACTGCTATTTCAGTATTATCCTAAAATTTGTTAATAGAGGCTCTTTCAAATAAATTATTAAGTGATAATGAAAAAAGTCCTGCTTTGAATTTATATATATTTCAGCAGAGAAGAATGTTTTATTTAAAATAGTTCCAGCATGTCTTTTGATTTAGAGTTTAAAGTAAATAATATTTGTACATCTAAAACATACTCAAGACAAATGAAAAGCCTCTAGATGCTTTTGTATGAGATGCTGAAGAGCTCTACAAACTTAAAAGCACAACCTCAATTAAGCCCATCTTCATCTGGAAAAAAAATTAGCAACTGAAAGCTGAATATATTAGATAATGCACACTTGCAGAAGAGCATTCTCTTAGCAAAAAATTCTTGATAACCAACCTAAAGCTGGCCTTAGAGTTGCTCAATGCTAATTTTGTTTGAAACTGTTTAACTAACTATGAATAGATATCCATATTCAACAAAGACATAATTAATGGCAACCTTTTCTTCTGCTCAGAAGACATCATAACAAGCAGAAAAGTACAAAAAGATTTTTATAGCAACTAATTTAAGGACAAAGGGTTGACCTCTAGCATTTCATTAAATAAACTGAGCGAATAAAAGAAGAGTGACAGTATTCATCCTTGTTCAATTCAAGCAGCCAATTTCAAAATGCAAATCATAATCTGCAGATGTTGGAGCCTGATATATATATATATATATATATGTTTAGTCTAACTATCATTTGTTCAATTTAAGAACATCAGACATTTGAATTTTAAATAAAAATCAACCCCCCAATCCCCAGCCTCAGTTTTAGGCGGAGCGTGCCTGGGCGCAGAGGTCTGCGGGTGACCAGGGCTCCCCTCCCTCCCCAGTCATGTGAAACTCACAGGGTGAACCATTCATTTCATACATTAGTTCCAAAACCTTTTAATGGAGAACTTCTGCTAAGCCACGCATTAATTCTGGTTAGCACAGCCCACAAGTACTGCTGCATTTACAGCCCAGGTACGGAAGATGAGAAAAGCCATGGGCCAAGCCCACTGAGCTACTCATCCTCCCCACCCATGGAGATTCAGCACCCGAGCCCAGGTAGCACAGGGAGTGATGCATACAGCCTGCAATCCGTGACGCAATGGGGCAGCTCTGCCTATGGAGTAGAGCATATTCACAAAGGCCACAGGAGCCTGAGGCAAGGGCTGGTGGTGCACCTTGACCAGGGCAAAGCAGGGAAAACACAACAGGAAATGAATTTACTTTGGAATGCAAATCGCAGCAGCCTGGTGGTTGTTTTGTTTTGTTTTGTTTTGTTTTTCCTGGGTGACAGGGGAGAAAGCAAGGAGATTTTGGCTGGAGTCTGGCTGACCTGCAGCCTTTCACCTCTAGAGGAAATAATTCTCATTCCAGATGAACATTTCACACACACTTGCCTTCCCCACTGATATAGGGGAGGTTGAACATGTGCTGGAGCATCCCACTCAGAGAAGAGAGCCATAGGGAGGCAGCTTCAATTCAGGAGATATTCCACACTTGTCAGACTATTGATCCACACCTTAAAGTTCATCATATCTTTGAAGAGTCTTCTTCATTTTCACATTAGTAATACTATTTTAGCATTTATCTTAACAATCTGAGGTTACATAAGAAATGCTAAGAGGTGCTTTTAACAAGTCTATACAGACCAGGAAGGGACCTGGGGGTAGATAGTAGCTAAAGATGAGGCAGCAGTGTGCCCAGGGGGGCAGGAGAGTCAATGGCATCCTGGCCTGTATCAGGAGCAGTGTGGGCAGCAGGACAAGGGAGGTTATTCTTCCCCTATACTCAGCACTGGTCAGGCCACACCTTGAGTGCTGTGTCCAGTTCTGGGCTCCTCAACTCAAGAGAGATGTTGAGGTGCTGGAACATGTCCAAAGAAGGGCGACGAAGCTGGTGAGAGGCCTGGAGCACAGCCCTGTGAGGAGAGGCTGAGGGAGCTGGGGGTGTGCAGCCTGCAGAAGAGGAGGCTCAGGGCAGAGCTCATTGCTGTCTGCAGCTACCTGCAGGGAGGCTGTAGCCAGGTGGGGTTGGGCTCTTCTGCCAGGCAACCAGCAACAGAACAAGGGGACACAGTCTCAAGCTGTGCCAGGGCAGGTCTAGGCTGGATGTTAGGAGGAAGTTGTTGTCAGAGAGAGTGATTGGCATTGGAATGGGCTGCCCAGGGAGGTGGTGGAGTCACTGTGCCTGGAGGTGCTCAAGAAAAGCCTGGATGGAGCACTTAGTGCCATGGTCTGGTTGACTGGATAGGGCTGGGTGCTAGGTTGGACTTGATGAGCTTGGAGGTCTCTTCCAACCTGTTTGATTCTATGATTCTATGATTTTAAGATGCCTTGCTGCATCTGATAAAATGGTAGCACGAGTTCCTCCCCTCTCCCATTTCCACGTTGAACTTGATAGTTGTTTGCAAGTTTGTGGAGGATAATCCACAGAGCACAACATTGTATCAGCCTTCAAACCCACAGAATTTCTCTTAGGGATTTACTTGGGGGTGTTTGGAAGCGTTTTGGGGGAAGGAAGAGATTTTCCTTGTTTACTTTGACCATCTAAACACACAGATTTGTGGGGTGAATTTCTGGCTTCGCTGAAGTTGGCTGTAGGTGACTAAAGCCTCCTCAGACAGTAATTTCCTTCCTGTAATAAAGGGAAAATATCCCAGGTATCCACCACAGGGATCTGAGCTACTGCTAAGTTACAATGAAAATCATCTGAGCAAGCATATATATTAACTAAATTGCTGTTGATTAGGACAGGAGCTGAAATAAACATTCAGAAGCACCACTTGGGAGAAGATAGCAGGATCACACTGTGGCTGGCATTCTGTGCTGCTTGAGCCTGAGCAGAGTAGAGTAATTTCTGGGAGTCATAGATTCATAGGATGGTTTGGGTTGGAAGGAACCTTAAAGATCATCTAGTTCCAACCCCCCCCTGCTATAGGCAGGGACACCTTCCACTAGCCCAGGTTGCTCAAGGCCTCATCCAACCTGGCCTTCAACACCTTCAGAGAAGGGGCATCCACAACCAAAACAGGAAACCCCTTCCAGTGTATCCCCATCCTTACTCTAAGGAATTTCCTCCTAATACCCATACTAAATCTGCCCTCCTCAAGCTTTAATCCAGATTCTGGGATGCAAAGCACAGGGGTTTTGCAAGACCCTTCCAAAAGGATTGCTCAGGAGCGGTTACTAGCCCCCACCCCACTGGCACTGGGCATGGGGAGCGAGGAAGGGCCGAGGTCTTGCCAAGCGCCTGCAACCCTCCTACACAAACAGACCCTGCAGCTGTCGCGGGGCAAAATAAATGACTTCCGGAGGTTGCAGGGAATAAATGAATTCATTCATGCAAAAGTGAAGGGGACATTGTTTTCCTTCTCCTCCTCCTCCTCGAGAGAGAGGGAGAGAGAAAAAAAAAATCCCCAACAACCTATATATTAAGGTATCAATGAACAACAAATTCATTCTGTTATGACACAGGAAATCTAAAACAGAATAGGCTGCAAAACAAACTCGATTTCTCTTCAGCACACATGCAAAATGGGGAAAGAAAAAGAAGAAAAGAAAAATTCCTCTTGTTAGCTGTTCTGACTAGAGAGCTGCTTTGACTGGCGGGTTTGGCTCACAAGCCTCTTGACTGGTGCTTAGAATTCGAGCCACACATGGAGAATTTTTTTTTCTTGCCAGTGCTTTAACAGTTGATGCTAACTTCTTAGATTAAGGCTGTTTCCTTAGGTTTATCCTCTTCAGCAACACTGTGTGTACAATACACCTTCAGAGCACGGTTAAAAGCAGGCTGCAGATGCGCATAATCTCTGGCTTCCTGCATGACAAACGGGAGATGTGGAGGTTTGGTCTGTTGGGCTCTCTGGGTTGGGTTTGGTTTTTTTTTTTTTGGTTGGTTGGTTGTTGTTTTCTGCTTTCCTTTTTAAAGGGAGAGGAATTGCTTTTTAAAGAACCCAAGCTTTTAATTTTTATGTTGGCAGCCTTCATCTTTAGACTAAAAAAGGTTTTAAAAAAAGGGAAAATTGGAAAGGCAGGTTCTGACCAGACTCTATTTATCAAAATCAGACAAAAAGCAAGACTCTGAGCCCCCACCACCAGCCCTTCACCCTTTCCTCCTGTCTGCTGCGAAGCCTCCATCCAGCACTCCTTAGCTCCATCCTCCTCTCACCTCTCACCAGCAGCCCTATCCCAGGCAGGGACCCCCATCAGCTTCACAACAGGTTTTCAGGTACACATTTGGCCTCTGTAGATGTGGCATTCCCAGACCTGACCCTGGAATGGACAGAGGTGCACAGAGGTGCAGGGGGTGCTTCTGGCACAGCACCTTGCTACATCCACATCTCCAGAACAAACATCCTGTCACAGAAGCTCTAGGGGCACAGGAGGGTAGGAACCAGATGAGACCTTCACTCTGGCTGTTAAACAGCTCCCTTGGGCTTACGTTTTTGCTATCTGCAGGGTTACAACCCAGTGCAGCAGCTCTACTTCCCACTCCTGAAGATTTGCTCACTCCTGCCCTTCCACGTGCCCCACTCAGCATGGCAACGTGCCCATACTTCTCTGAAAGTGCTCTGACCTTTTGTTTCACACTATTAAACCCGAAGTGTGGCTGAGATAGAAGGCCCATATTGCTCTTATTTCTAAAACATTTGTGCTGAACTATTTTCTCCAAGTAACATTAAGGAAAAAAAAAAAATCTGTTAAAAATGAGTGTAACAGGTCAGTCCTGCCATAGGAAGGGAATTTGTACGCTTGTATGCAGCTGCAAGAAGCACTCAGCTTGCAGGGGAATAATCCAAAAGCTTTTAATTGGGGAAAGCAACAATAAATGAAAGAATATGAGCTTGGATGAGAACACTTGAAAAGCAAAAAAATAACTCAGAGATACGAGACACAGTTGTGCTTGGAAGGGAAATTGCCCTCTTCAGAAAGGTGGTTTTTGACTTGCCTGGCAACCCTGAAAGAAGGCACAAAGCAGTGCCCAGCACCAGCGTGCCCTCCCCAGTCAAAGGGGCTTTTCAGGGGCAGCAGCCCGGCCATGCCCAGCGCATTAATGCGGAGCACATCGCTGAACTCGAGCGGGGAGCTCAACCCCTTCCGTCAGCTGGTGACTTCCTCAGCGTCCCGGACAGCTGCATGTCTGTCCGTGGCTCGCCGAGACACCTCGTCCTGCCCGGATTTCTTGGGAGCACTGGCTCCAGAGAGGGTCCCCGAAAAAAAAAAGGCAGGATGCCGCCGGGCTGAGGGGCCGAGGCCAAGCAGTGGGGTCCTCCCCGGGTGCTTCTTTACACCCATGTCACGCTCCCACCACAACCGCTTCTCTGTGCTTGTTTGAACTGTCCCTCCCAATTAGCGGTAATAAGTGACTCTGTAAAGATGAGCAAACACAGCGCATTCATTAGACCCTGCAGCCCCCTCCCTCCCAGCAGCCCCCGGAGATCCCCAGGGCCCTGCTCCAGCAGCGCCCCGAGGATGCTGAGCACATCTCCCCCGGCCTCAACGAGCCCTGGCAAAAGGCAAATTAATGACAAGTCGTTCCAGTTTGCCTGAAATTATTTTATTCTGCCCATCCACCCAAGAATTGATTACTCTCTGCCTGAAAGTATGTCCAAATCAATACGCTAAAGCTAGAAGCAAAAAAGACATGCTCTAGCCCCATTTATTTAGCCCACTTTTTTGAGGAATGGCACATAATTTACCGGGCAGGAACGGCTGAGCCTTTCCAGAGCCGGGACTAATGACAAGCTATGGGAAGCCTGCGCCTCCATCCATCTCCTGAGCGAGCTGCGGGTGCCTGCGCCTGCCGCTGACAGCCTTGAAGACCCTCACAGTGCCAGGCTCTGTGCTCTGGCCATCTCACCATCCTTGTTGGGCAGAAAGAGGTGGATGTGAAGCATATTGTGCAGGATGCCAATCAAGGAAACCGTTTCAAAGCCCTCCTTCAGTGGAATCTTTTTAAAACAAGAAAAACACCCACCAAAAGGGCTGACTGGCTGCTGCCCAGCTGGCACACCCTGCTTCACCCATATTTGTGCATCCTAGGCCATTTCTACAGATAACCTGGCTTGCAGACTAATACTTTCTCCAAGCTGTTAAAGCACATAATTGATATTCCAAAACCTCCTAGGAACAGCCCCACATGCTGTTTTAGGGCAGTAAACTCTAGGGAGGACAACAACCCTGCAACTGTTGCGGGCATAGGTAGTGCAAATGTCTCACTCCCACCTGGCATCCAAAAAACAAGGTAACTTCTCAGAGAAGCAGGAACACACACCAGCATTAAAATGCTATGAAATGTCTGTTCAGGAGAGACCCTGGGCTCTACAGCAGGGCCAGTTGTTAAGGCAGACACCTTCCTGCAGCTAGAAGGCAGCTCAGTTTGGGGAGGAGATAGGCAGGTTCTCCCTGCAGACCTGGCCCTGCTTTGGTGAGCTAAACCAATTGTGGAGTAAACACCAGTTTGGGAGTGTGCTAAAGGTGAGGCTGAACGTACACAACAGGAACACTGAAATGACTCGAGCAACGTTTAAGGCGGAACAATATCATTAGCAGGACAATACATTCCCCAGAGTGCCTGAATCCAGCTCCCAGAAATAAATGGCATGAAGGACACTTGGCAGGACAGGGATGTGCCACCTTGTCATACGACTGGGACCTGGATCTGGGGAAATTTCAGCACCACGTGCTGCTTTCCACTGAAAATGCTCAAACCTACCTTGCAGATGACACACAACCTGCTAACTGACCAATGGAGCAGCATCCTCAACACATCCCATTTACGAATCCTCTGCATGCTCTGCAGGGTCCTGGATTTTCCAGGGCATTAAACTCTATCCCCCCCCCTCAAAAAGCTTCATGGCAGCTGTCATCCTCCTTGAGGGGGGTGGACGGATGGGCTTCTTGCTGGAGACCATCAGTGTCACTCTCGAGCCATCGGTGGGTGAAGGACAAGAGGGCACAGTCAGCCCCAGCAGCCCCACCATGCCTAGAGGGCACAGCAGCAACCAGCCTGTTCCCGGGAGTTTGTCATTGCTTGCCTGAAATGGAGGTGCAAGAGCAGCATCTGTCACTGAAGTGCAGAGGAAAACCAGCACATCTGTGCGTACACAGATCTGTATGGGCTCATATATGGCTTCCCATGCACTGTCATGGGAAGGTTCAAGGAACAATTCAAACTGCTTTGAACAAGTGAATCCAAGCTTTTCTGTTTGCTACCATCCCTTAAAGTGAGCATCTTCATGTAAAACAAAGGAATAAGGAAGCAGAACACCGTAGAAATCAAAATCCATGATTTGCTGTCTTCTCCTGTCAGGTTGTAACTTGGGCAAATCCTTTCTCTGCCTCTGGGCGGACAGAGCAAGGAAAAAAAAATGCCCAAGGGCATCCCATCCCCACACCCATGACAGTTCCAGGCTGGAAGAGAATTACTGTTGGCCCCATTTCACTGATGAGACACTCTCACCCGAGGAGATGCCAGGGTGGGAGAGAGAATGCAAGGAAAGAACAAAACAAGACAGAGCTTGAAGCAAGACTTGCTGAAGCCCAGCCCAGCTCCCCTGAGTGAGGGGAGGGGAGAAGAAGTGACTTTGTGTTCTAAGAGAGGTTGTCCGTGCTCTGCATTTCTGGTGCCACAGTGAGCCCAGGGCTGCCTTGGCTGGGAGAAGAGCTCCTCACCAGGCGGCTGCAGCCCAGCTGATGCACTGCCTTCATCTGCAGTTGGCTTTAGTTAGAGGGGATTTTTCTAGACTAAAAATGCTGCTTCTCTCCCGTTCAGAATGAGACCATCCATGAAAAAGAGTTAGTTATTATGAATTTATGAGTGCTGGATGGAAAATTAAATAAATAAATCC
This sequence comes from Tricholaema leucomelas, assembly GCA_013400475.1. NCBI lineage: Eukaryota > Metazoa > Chordata > Aves > Piciformes > Lybiidae > Tricholaema lacrymosa > Tricholaema leucomelas. Next base: position 254,234 of record WAAF01016893.1, read on the forward strand.
AGCCCAGAAAACAACAAGGCCCTTATTGTTTTGGCCAGAAGCTCCTCCATGGGTGATGCACCTCATGCAGCAGCTTCAGCAAGGGCATTAGAGGGCTCAGCACAGCCCAGGCTGCACCCAGCCTTCAGCAATTTCATTTGCACAGCGTTACAGGCACAAGGCAGGGAGATCAGAATCACAAAGTGAAAACCGTCGATGCCAGGCCACTGATTACTTCACTCATCTCCTTTACATTTAAACAGGCACAAATCCCCATATGTGGCAGCAATGTATATTTGTTTTATTACTCATTAAAATATTTAAAACAAAACAAATTGTTTTGTCAAACAACTACATCTCCTCAAATAATAATGCAGCAGCTTACCAAAGAAAAAACAACCCACATTCATATTCTATTGCAAAGTTTTATTTCCCCTCCCAGAGGAGAGAGAGGAAAGCAGGCATCTCAATTCTGAATTCAAATACTGTACAGGAGTACAGTAACTATAGTTCTCAGAGGGTTTGTGCAAATGCCAGCAAAACAAACCCCAAATCAAATTTATTAGCTGGTGGAGATGGCTAACAATTTTACACAGTGACTGATAAAGCCGTCTGGGAATTCCTTTCAGCATTAAGTGATTTAAAGCCCCTACAGAAACTTCATTGTCTGTGACAATGTAGGAAGAGTTTCTCAGTGCTGAGGAAGGCTAGAGCAGCAGTGGCTGGCTTGGGTGTTACTGCCACTCTATGTTTTCCTTCATCTGGAAAGCTTACCAGGAATCCTAACAGCCAGAGGACTATAAAGGGAGAAAGTGAAAATTAATTAAGCCCCCCTCCCCAGCCTGTGTTTCAAAGGAACTATCTGTGCTTTGATGGCAAGGCTGGGATGCTCACTTCTGCTCTAAGTGTGCTCGTAGAAAAAGATGCATGGCATGTTCCCTCTGTAGGATCAGCCCTTAAATGCTCCCAATTTGCTCTGCACGGAGTGCACTTGCACGAAGAGGACTCCCAGCCTGGCAGGTTTTGGACAGCACCAAATCCCACCAAAATAAGCAGAAGGCAGAACACTGGCTACTGTGATGCCAATGCAAACACAGCCCAGCTCCTGCTCTGGGATGAGAAATGCCCCTTCCCAGGATGCATGGGGAGGAGAGTGAAGGCATAGCCAGTGCCTCCAGCAGCCTGCAAGAAAGCCAAAAAGAGACTTTTGACAAGGGATAGTGATATAATGAAGGGGAATGGATTGAAGCTTGAAGAGGGCAGTTTGGGGCTGGCATTTGAAATTCTTTACAGTGAAGGTGAAATAGGTTGCCTTGGGAGGTTGTGGATACGCCCTCCCAGGAAGGGAGACCAGGTTGGATGGGATCTTGAACAGCCAGGTCTATTGGAAGGTGTCCCTGCCTATGGCAGGGGGGGTGCAACTAGATGATCTTTAAGATCCCCTCCAACCCAAACCATTCTGTGACTCTATGAATCACAGCATTAACCAGACTGCAAAAGAACTTTGAGGTCATTGAGTCCAACCTATCACCTAACACCTTCTAATTAACTAAACCCTGGCACCAAGTGCCTCATCCAGGCTCCTTTTAAACACCTTCAGGGATGGGGACTCCACCACCTTCCCGAGCAGCCTATCCCAATGCCAGTCACTCTTGCTGTGAAGAACTTCTTCTAACATCCAGCCTGAACCTGTCCTGGCACAGCTTGAGGCTGTGTCCTCTTGTTCTGTCCCTGAGTGCCTGGGAGAAGAGACCAACCCCACCTGTCCACAACATCCCTTCAGGTAGTTGTAGAGAGCATGAGGTCCAGCCTGAGCCTCCTCTTCTGCAGGCTGCACACTCCCAGCTCCCTCAGCCTCTCCTCCTGAACTCAGGCAGGGGAACAGCCACATCCACACCACCCTGCCCCGCTCCTCTGCAACTGTTCTGAAAAGCAAACCCATAAATGCACAACTCCAATTGCTAGATTTGGATCAGCACATCCCTAACTGCGCCATTTGCATTTTAGTTGTTAAAATATCGGGGCGGGAGGGGAGTGGTGGTGGTGCCATTTAATCAATCATCACAGCTTACAAAGTCCTAAGTGAGAGAATATTTTTTGATTGCCTCTGCTCATATCTGAACGTTTCCCAAACCCGACAGACAGTTCTTCATTTCAATTAGGGGAATGCTGATCGTTAGCTAACTAATAAGGACCAATTTTCTGTCACAACTATTTCCTAATTAAATTCAAAACAGAGATTTCTAACCCAGATGGTCAGTGATGCTACAGATTTGTTTAAATTTGGTATCACAGTAACAAACTACTAATTAGGGTTTGTAAATACACCAATTCCCTTATGACTTAGTTGTTAGTAATGCATACAACCGGTTTATTAAAGCACTAATTGTGTCTGGCTTTACTTGGGCCTAACACATAATCCACTTATCACATACTGGTACCAACTCATTTTGAAGGGATTATGAATGGAATCATAAATGAGGTCTCGCATCCAGTTCTCTGGTGCTGTTAATAAAGGTTTGGTGTCATATTTAGATTATTTTCTGCATCTGACAGAGAGCAGCCTTGCAACGATGCTGGTCCTCTCTTCTCCAAGAGGTATTTAATGGGAAAAAAAGTTCTGGATACCACCCCAGTGCAGGTCTTTCTGCCCCACTCTGTTAGCCAGCAAATCATAGAATGGTCTGGGTTGGAAGAGTCCTTTAAAAGTCATCTAGTACAAGCCCCCATACAGTGAGTAGAGACAAACAGAATCACAGAAACATTCAGGTTGGAAAAGACCCTCAGGATCACAAAGTCCAGGACAAGGAGCAGTGGATGGAAGCTGCAGCTCAGGAGGTTCCAGCTCAACACAAGGGGGAACTTCTTTACTGTAGGGGTCACAGAGCACTGGAATATGCTCCCCAGAGANTCTAGTCTCAGTTTGAGGCCATTGCCCCTTGTTCTGCCTCCAATTACCTGTGAGAAGACACCAGCAGCAGCCTCTCCACAATGTCCCTTCAGGTAGTTGTAGACATCTCCTACTTGATTGGGTTGCTCACCACATCAGCCAAGTTCTTCAAAAGGATCCTCAGCGTTTTCCAGAGGAAGCATCAAATTAACACCTAATCTCTGCTCATTTCCTGTTGGGGTCAAGCTTAGCGCCTCTATGGGCCTGAGTTCACATGAAGCTCAGGAGACCCCCAGCCCTCTGCCTGAAGACCCTCAGCAGCGTGTCTTGATTATCAGGAGATCTCCTGGTGCCACCAAACCGCCCCCTGCTGGATTTCCTCTCACTCTTGCAGAGGGACAGCCCTCCCCAAAGACCCCCCTGGGCACCCCTTGTTATGAGGAACACAAATCAGCAGCGCACTGCTGCCAGCCCGTGTCAGCAGAACACCCCGCGGCTGCCCAGGCTTTATCGAGTGCGTGTAAAGTAGGAAATAAATGATAGATAACTGTGAATTGCAAGGTTATGTAAACATGGGGGGTTTGAGAAGAATCCTATTAAACCATAAAAGAAAAGCATGGATGTTTTATCACATCACTAAGACCCAAGAATGCATTAATAAATAGAATAATAGATAATGAACCATGGAGTACAAGGCTAAACTATCAGCTATTGTGAGGATCCTGTGACAGTATAAACAATGAAGGGGAAGAAAAAGCTTTGTTGCTCTGTCACCAGAACCTTTTAGTGTATCTTTTATGGCCCATTTTAATGAATTCACAGCACCTATCAGTTATTCTCCTCCCCAGTCCCTCATTTTCCCCTCTTTTGAATGTAAATTCCCATGCTTGGCTCTTCCCTCACCATGACTTCCCACATTAAACTTGGGGGTTCTGAGGTTTCAGCAGCACAGCAAAATCAGATTCCTGCTTTCATATTTCCAAAGGCTTACTAGGATATTAGCAGTAGTGGCTTTTAATGCAAAGCAGGAGTACCTCTCAGCCCTGTTACAGCCCTTGCTGCTTCTCCAACAGGAGCAGAAATAATCAGATAGGTTTAATTCAGCCTGAAGTGATGATGCCCACAGACACGCCTGCAAGAGAGAAAAAAAGCCCATCAAAGCTGCTGCTTCTCTTCCTGTTCTCCAGCCTTCTGCAAGCCACACAGAGCTATTGGAGGGGACTCAAAATTAATTCAAGAGATAGTCTCCTCATTGTAGACACTACTGAGACTCACTAACACTTTATTTTCATTGCACTGAGGTGCTTTTGTCATGAATTAGGTACCCAGGATACATTCACTGTAGATTACTTTTATTTTTACAACAGTGTTGTTAGGTACAGAGGACTGAGGATACAGGGATGGCCACAGCAAGCTCAGCTGCAATAAAACTCCCCAGTCTTACTGCTGCTAGAACCTGATCTGATTTCCACGTAAAAACTGGAAAGGTTTTTTGCTGTTGTGCTGGCAGCTTTCATACATCCATACAATGGCTTAGGTTGGAAGATCATCCACTTCCAACCCCCTTGCCGTGGGCAGGGACATCTTCCACCAGCCCAGGTTGTTCAAGGCCTCATCCAGCCTGGCCTTGGACACCTCCAGGGAGGGGGAGCATCCATAACATCCCTGGGAAACCTGTGCCAGTGTCTCACCACCCTCACTGCAAAGAATTTTTAATATCCACTCTAAATCTACTCTCCTACTCTGTGGTAGTTGGTGCTGCACCAGCATCTTGTGTGACTGCAGTCTCAGCCAGAAAGTATCAAGAGGGACTATATTAATTATAGAATCAGTCAGGGTTGGAAGGGACCAGGATCATCCAGTTCCACCCCCACTGCCACGGGCAGGGACACCCTACCCTAGATCAGGCTGACTAGAGCCTCAGCCAGCCTGGCCTTAAACACCTCCAGGGATGGGGCTTCAACCACCTCCCTGGGCAACCCATTCCAGGCTCTCACCACTCTCATGGTGAAGAACTTCCTCCTCACGTTCTGCCTGAACCTACCCACCTCCAGCTTTGCTGCATATTAAACACAGAGAAACTGGATACAGCAAGACAAATGGTCCTAAACCCCAAATTATATAGGTGGCAAATCCCACCTGCAGCGAAAGGTCACACAAGGAGTCTGCCCTGGATCCAGGCTTTGCATTGGTAGCTACTATAAACTTCTGATTACTCCTTACATTTCAGTAAGGTGCTGCAAATAGCTGTGAAAAGCCAGAGAACTGCTGGCTTGCTCCTTACACTAAAAAACACAGTGATGCACTGATGAGTAAGAGACAGGAACATAACCCAAGCAGCAATCAGTTGCTTGGACTTGCCTTTATTTTTTTTGTTTTACTATTTGCACCCAAGTCCATAGCAACCTTTTACACCAGTCCCATGCTCACAGGTATCCTGCAGAACAGCTGCACCAGAGGGTTACTGTCCCCAGGGGTTGGATGGGATGGGTGACCACCTTGCCAAGGCACAGGCAGGGAGGTGGCTACTCTCACTCTCAGGCTGGAGAAACCTTACTCCTGACTGCAGAGAAGGCAGAAAGCAGACAGCTGCTCTGGCAGGAACACACTTCAGGCCAGTGAGGAGCACAGCCATGTACTCAACAGGCTCTGGAAATAAGTGGAAGTCAAATAAGTTTGCCACTCTTTGTCCCCTCTTTCGATATCCAGCTTTGATCAATTCCTTGTATGCTCAAGTGGTTGTTGACTTAATGTAGTAATGAGACATAGCCTTAAGTGAGGCTATTTCTGTGCCCATTCAGCCTCTCCAAGAGCAAGAAATGCAGGAGGAAAAAACTCTTCTGGTTTCTGCAAGCTAGAGAGAGCACAGCAGAGCCTGGAGTAGAGGCCTGGCTCCAACTACCATGTGATGCAGCAGGATCTATATAGCCATCGCTAACACAAGACACTTAACTGCATCTTCTCTTAGCACACCACAGCCTTAATAGTTGTAATGGAGCTGTAATAGAGCAATGGTGCTGGGCAACATGAAGAAATCAACTGAGAATGCCTCCTCAGAAAGCTGCACCATGCTCAGAGCATTTCCAGAGATGGCCTAGGAGGAACCTATTTAGAGACCAAGCCATGACTTTGCAGATGTCAAACACATGACATCAGACTGTCCCTCAAGGGAGAGATGTATTGCAAGATTTGGGCAGTGAGGGTCCTTTGGCTGGGGCCAGGGCTGTGGTCTTCTGGCAGCATGTCTGGTCTGGATAAAGCCATGCAACACCAGAGAAAGCCACTCTCTCCATTTTCACAGTGGAGTCAAGCCCTATATGCACTGATGAGTAGCACTGCACACCAGTGAGGTGTCACTGTACAACCACCAACTCCACTTTGGGGAGTGATGCTTGAGCAATGCACAGAAACTGCCTTTTCAGGGTGCACCTGCAAGGGTTTCCTGGCATGGGAGGACAACCCCATAGCTTTGGACCCTGCAGGTGATGTGGGATGTGCTATAGACTATGCCCAGCCAGTGGCACAGCCCTTTACATTCTGCCTCAGAAGAAACCTGCAGCAAGCTTTTAAGATCTAGAGGGTTGAAATTCAAACTAGTTTTGTTCTTCCCTGTACACAGCTGGAAAAAGGCAGCAGAAAGCAGAGAGCACAGGTGAAGTTTTTCCAGGGAAGCATTTAATGAGCCAGCTCATTGCAAGAAAAGCTATGATGGTGCCTTCAGAGCATTGTGGGTTGCAGCACAGAGCAGGACTGATGTTTCACTCACACGTTGTCTTTCAGGCAAGTGCTTTTTCCAACTTTAATACAGCGACCAAGCTCTAGTTTTGTGCAGATGTAGAAAGCCAAGCAAAATTCACTCTAGAAGGGAGAACAAATTCCAGTCTACACAAGTGCCACTGCAAGGGACATGCTCCCTGCTCTGGGAGGTGGCTCACCAAGTGGCTTGCACCCCATGTAACTGTTCTATTCTCATCCCTTGCTAGACAACCAGCCCTAAGCATCAAACTCCAGATGGGGTCTGGACACCAGACACCATGAACATTGCTGCTTCCTCCTCCAGATCACTGGTGAAGATGATGGCATAATCCCAAGGAGATGGGCAGGCTTTCTACAGTTACATTTCAGGCTCATAAACCAGAAACAGAAACAGCAAGGTAGGAGGGAGTGGAAAGAGCCTAGAAGCCTCGCTAAAAACATCCAGCCATGAGCAAGGTAAGAATTCTCAAACTGACAGGGAGCAGCTCAGCCAATTAGCTTTTTAATTCCCCTCGTTATGCACAGTTGGTCAATAAATTCTGCACCAAGCAGCTGCTCTAATTCTTAAGCCCATTAAACCCTACATCTGATAGGCAGCAGGGAGGGGCTGCCGGGGGGCACATACGGCACTCCTTGAGATATGAAACATCTCCTCTCGTGCATCTGGGTCACCCCCACCTAGCCCTGCTTCTTAACGGGTATTTTATGAAGCCAGAAAATAAGAATTTATATAAATATACATGCCAGAGGCACACACACCACATATGGAGAGAATAAATAGGTGACTGGATTGGCTGTACTTAAGGAATTTTTTTGTTGGCATAATAATAAAGCAGGAGAGCAAAGCCAGAGGGATCAGGGGATGTCCCTTGACCATCAGCAGTACTTGCACCCTGCAAGGTGCCAGTAGAGGGGCCAGGATGGCTCCAGCACCATCAGTGTCCTCAGTTCTGAGCTGACCACAACATGAGCTGCGGACATCAGCACTCACATCAGTCTCTTGCCATCAGTGCCAAGACAGATGTTCTAAGTGGAAAAATTCTCTGACCTGCTCGGTTCCTCTCCTTTGTGGCTGAATGAACCATGCCCATTTCCATTCTTTTCCAACAAAGGGCAGTGCAGACAAGCCATCACCTGCAACTGTATCAAGAGAGAGGTCTGCTTGGACAAGTCCTGTCCCACATGCCCCATGCAGTCCCCACTCTGACGAGGACAGCCTGCCATGGTCAGGGGCTGTACCAGATGTGTGCTGTCACAACAACAGTGCCCACTATGAGCAAGTTTCTTGCCTCAGAGCCAAAAGGCAAATGGAGACACAATCTGAAAGCCTTGTCAGCCTTGATGATGTCTATGACTCATTGCTATTGGAAGGACATGACCATACTCACTTTCAGTTCCTCGCCACACTTCAACCCAAGCTTCAGTGAAGCCATTGCTCAAGCTGGGCTGCAGGCTTTATATCTCCACAGCAGTGCACAACCTTTTGGGACAGGACAGTTAACCTCCCTTCTTGCTCCCACCATCAGCTTCTCAACTACATAGGAGTGTCCTCCTCACCCTCCCAGCAAACCTGTACAAGAGTAGGCCACCATTGGCCTCAAAGAGCTAATAATGCCTTTGGAGGAAGAGGAGAAAGACCCTTCTCAACCACCAACAAAGCATGGGGAACTGTTTGAAAAGGGGAGTCTGGGACGGAGCAACAGGATGGCTATGTCTGAAGTGGAGGGAAAGGATCCCAAAGAGATAGACAGCCAAAAATAGGGAAAAGCAGGATGAGAGATGAAGGGAGGAAGGAAAGTCACAAAGCAGTAAGGCAAGTCCCAAGAGGGCTGGATCCGACACAGTAAGGGACCAGAAGCTATGACAGCAATTCCCAGAGCAAAGGGGCAGATGGCTTTAGCGGTGGTATCTGGCTGACTGCAGAGATGAAAGGCAGTGGGGGAAAAAAGGAATATATTGGGAGTGGAGAAGCAGTCAGCAGCTAAGGCAATTTTTCTTGCTAATTGGCAATCAGCTAACACATTAATTACAAAGTTACTGTACAGTCAAGAAAAAATTGGCAGCAGAACAATTTGTATTCCTTCTGACACACACTCCTTGCTGCACAGACCTCGCTTCTGCTGCCACCACCATGCAGCACTTCTAGCACCCAAAATCTTGGGAGCCTCCCCAAAAATGCGAATATGGCACCAGCCACGTCCAATCCAACCCAATGAGCAGCTTGAACCCTGGACTTCCCTTCTTCCATGCTCTGGATTAAACCATGGCCATCAAAAACCTCATCGTTTGATGAACAGGGGCTTGTCGTGCCAGTCCCATCACCCCTCACACTCTTGGCTGCAGAAGCCTGACCACAGCCATGCAGGCAGATGTGCTTCTGGCAGGGCTTTGACTACTGGCGAAGGATTTTGTGCTACAGCGCAAACCACACTTTGCTAAATGCACAGAATTGTCAGGGTTGGAATGGACATTGAGGACCATCTAGTTCCAGCTACCCTGCCATGGGCAGGGATGCTTTCCACTAGGGCACTTTTTGCTAACTGGCTATGATCCAGATCTGTGACAGCATTTTCACACCTGGCACTCACTGATAGGAATGGGGACCTAAATATTTCACAGATTCACAGATTGCATCGAGTTGGAAGGGACCCTCAAAGGTCATCTTGTCCAACCCTTCTGCAGTCAGCAGGGACACCTCCAAATACATTAGGCTGCCCAGAGACACATCAAGTCTCATGTTGAATGTTTTCAGGGACAGGGCCTCAAACACATCCCTGGGCAACCTGTGCCAGTATTTTGCCACTCTCATTGTAAAGGACTGCCTCCTGATGTCCAACCCACATCTCCCTTTCTCCAGTTTCAAACCATTGTCCCTCATTTTGTTGCTACAAGCTCTTCCAAACAGTCCCTTTCCAGCCTTCCTGTAGGTCCTCTTCAGATATGGAAATGTAGTTATAAGCTCTCCCTGGAGCCTTCTCTTCTCCAGGCTGAACAGCCCCAATTCTTTCAGCTTGTCTTTGTGAGAGAGGTGCTTCAACCCTCTGATTATCTCTGTGGTCCTCCTCTGGATCCAGTCCAGCAGGTCTATGTCTCTCTTGTGTTGAGGCACAGTACTCCAGGCAAGGTCTCACCATCATTTGTCAACTGGTTATGACCCAGACCTGTGACAACATTTTCACACCTGGCACCCACTGATAGGAATGGGGGACCTAAATTTTTCCCAAGTTTGGACTTGGTTTTGGTGATTAGAAGAAGTGATCCTGCTTCCAGCTGTTTAGCTCTTAGTATTAGATTGGTTTGCAAGGCAATTTGCAGAGCATGTGCACCTAGCCAGAGTGTATTCTTAATTCATTCTTAGATGATATATGAAAATTGATGACATGAAACCAAGCTACACCCTGGAAATTGCACACCTACTGCCCAGCAAGTAAACAACAGTCCTCCTGCATCGGTCTTCTTTCCCTATCAGCACAAAAAGGCACTAGAGACTAAGCAGTGACAAGCCCTTAAGCTTTAGTCAAGGCAAAGGGCATAAATGAAAGTTTGCTTGACTTCTGTGAAAATACAGCCTGCAAAGAGGCTGTTACTATAATCCTATCCAGCCTAAAAATGTAATTTCCTCACTTGGAAGGCTGACTGGAGCTGCTATTCATGTTGCAGCCTCCAGCCAACGCCTGATTTCTCGCCAGAGGCGGTTTCTAGACTGGAAGTCAAACACAGGTTTTATTGTGGGGAATCAAATGGAGCCATCGGCACGTGCTGAAGTTGTGGCAATCAAAGCCTTCCCGCAGTGCCCTGCTATCTCCCACCTGCCACACACGGCTCTTGAAAGGCAGAGACACAGCCTTGGTTTGAAGAAGAATGCCAAGCCAGGGGCCTGGAAGCTCAGCCAGGCACATAGAAGCCCCCAGCCCTGCTCCGTGCTGTGTTACAGACCAAGCACAACCCACTGTGCCCCTCCAAACCTGCCAACAGCCAAGCATGGCAGAACTCCAGGCTGCTGGACAGCTGCTATCAGTGCCCCACATTTATCTCAAATGAAAGAATATTTCTTGTTCCCCTGGACTTGCCAACAGCTGGAGTCTGTTGGTGTTCTTTGCTTTTAGCGCTGGTTCTCACAGCTGCCTTCCCTCTAGCTGAAAAGACTTCACTTTGGGTTTTTGTGTACTGCTTAAGAGCAAGACTCAGACGTGGACCTCTGAACCTTTGCTTTCACCCCAAGGACAGTGATTTACCACGAGGTAGGACAGAATGCTGCCAGGCAGGGCACAGCAGTGGTGAACTCCCACCCCAGTAAACCAGCAGTTTAATGTGAAGGCATCAAAACACCCCAGGAGGAACTAGGATTACAAAAGGCTCCTGGCCTCTCTGCATCAGGAGAGAGAGAACAGATAATTACTTGAAACACAATATTTGCATGTTGGAGCTTTGATTTAACCTTTTCTTCCTGCACCAGCAGAATATTCATTCTATGTTGGAAGAGATCCTGACAACTCTGAAGCCTCTTCTAGCAGGACTTCCTTTCTCCAAGCTTTGCAGAGGGGTGTGTAAAGGTTATTTTTGTACAGGGCAAGGCAAGACTGCCACAAGTCTGGGGGCTCTAAGAGTCTCCTTCGACTTCAGCAGCCACCTCTTTACCTCTGCATTGGCAGAGCAGCTGGGGAGGTGTTTTCATGTGCAGCACAGTTTGCAGGCAGAAAATTCTTGGATTCATCCCACATGCAGCACTGGAAGGTGTTGGGCCCTAGAAGTTTAATTTGTTATCCTATTGCTGTAGGAGCACACAGAATTTACCCAAAAGGAGAAGCAGGGTTGTAAATCTTCACCACTGAACTTCAGCACATGCTAAAAGAGACCATGTAAAACAGCAGCAAGCCTGCTGCCCTGGGAAAGGCAAGATTTCTTGATGACTGCTACCAGTACACAGGCACTAAGTCGACACCAGCAGCCAGCTGCAGGAAAGCCACTCTCCAACCCACTCCAGGCAGTTAATGAGATTCGCTGTAATTAGCTCTGTAAGAGATGGGAAACTAATAAATGGAACTAGCCACTGAGTCAGTAAATAATTTTTATGCTTTCCTCCTTTTGGTTCTCATACTGCTGGAGTAAGCATCAATTTTATGCTTGAAATGGTCTGGCACACGTCTGTCTTGGGAAGGCACCGGCCTGTGAGCCAGCAGCCTGACAGCTACCCAGGGCACAGGAGTTCAGAGGTGGGCATGCAGCACCACAGGATCCACACCTGAGGAACAACCAACAGAGCTCAGAAAGCCTCAGGAAAGAGCTCGTGGCTTCAAATCTCCCTATATTCACACTTGGCTGGTAAATTTAGTGCCTGTGCTAACAAAAGAATCCATCCTATCAGTTACAGAGGCTGCAGTTACGGGGCAGAGCTGGAGATAAAGGAGTGCAGAAATCCCCTTGCCATGGGTACGTGAACCTGGAGGTCCACAGCCAAGATAGGAGCAGCTGCCTAGGGTGGCATTGAGCTCCAGGGATTGCACTACATGCAAGGGAAGAGCAGCCAGTGCCTGCTCCAGCAGGTACCATGCCCACACCGTGCAGGCATTTCTGCATACTTATTGCAGCTCCTGCAAACAGCAGCAGCTCACCAATACTGGCACAGATCAGCAGTTGCTGCTCCAAGTAAATTAATCACAAATGGCGCTGCTGTGACCAGACTAGTTGCCATCTCCCCACCTTGTAGACGGACATAGAGTTTTGTTGCCAGCCTTGCCAGGTCTGCCTGCTCATTTTTCAAACTCCATTAGAAAGATTTGAGCAAGTTTATACACGACAGGAAGATCTGCAGTACCAGGTACATATTCAGTACCAGGAGAACATGAAGTCTTGGCAAGTTTGTCCAGGCCACTTCATTCAATGTAATTAATCGCTCATTTTAAGAGCTCACCAAAGATGTTCCCCAGAACATCTCCTCTGCCCCTTCAGAACAGGGCTACACACAACTGAGCTGGTGTCAGTAGAGTGTGGGGCTAGAACATGAGCCAGCCCAGGGGACTAAAGCCTTTGGAGATAGTAATCTTAAAGGGATCCAAAACAGTCTGAAGAGCAGATTCTGTTTCAGTGTTTTCCCTTCCCTGGCTGCACATTGCCACCTCCCTTCCTGATGCATCAAGAAGGTGAAATCCTTTGTGACCAGGAGGCAGGGACCATTTTCCTTTAAGGAGCTGCACTACCAGAGTGAATTACAACAAAAATTAGCAAGTCTTCTCTCTTGCCTTACTCATTTCCTCCACAAATCAGCTGACAATAGAATGCCTCCTGCAGAAACATTTCTGTACTGCCAGCCTCAGCTTTCCTCCTCTCAAAACCATTGCAGCAGCTGAAAACTAACGATTTATAGAGGTTGGCTTCTCTCACTTGCCTTCTAGGCTTTGAACATGGAGCTCTCCATTTCTTCTCATTTGAGAATCAGGAATAAAGTGGAAGTTTAAATGCAGGACAAAGCACTTAACACTCCAGATGTGAAGAATACACCTCAAAAGACCCAGGGCAGCAGTCACAGGAGTCAACACTCCCAACCTTTAATTGTCATATTTCACTTGTGGTAGCAACAACAGATTTGAGGACAGAAGTATCTCTATCACTTCGGATTATTTAGACTCATAATTTATCAGGTTCCTGGTGGTCATTAGCATTAATTATTCTGAAATGCTCCACCCCTGAGAAGAGGAAATGAACAAAGATGCTGCGATACGCCAAGTGATTCACTGATACACTACCTGCCTGTCAATTAGCTGTCTGCAGCAGAGAGCATTTTAATTAAACATAAGCAAAGCCCCCCCTTTTGAAGTTCCAAGCAAGCAATTGTTGAGGACAGTTCAAATGCAGCTGTGCACCCGCTGTACAATATTCACACTGTGTTACACTGCTGCTGATTATGACAAACAAAGCTGGAGTTCAAAAGGGACAATAGTCTCTAATCAAAGATATCTGCATAATAGTTTTCCTGAAGGATGTTTGTGCAGGTGAGAAAGGAGTAAAGCATTGTCTCAACAAATGGTAATTTCCTTCTATCTCAAAGTATGAATCCCATTTGCTAGCAGAGGCATAATTCAATTAAGAGGGAGAACCCTAGGAGGGGGAATGAAATATATTGGCTTGGCTGGGTTGCTGTAAACCACACCAACAGAGAAAGCGGCATTTGGGCCTGACATTATGATTTATTTCCTGCTCAGCATCTTGTAATTCCTACAAGATAAGCCAAGACTAGAAATTATCCTCTGTACGTGGGGGCTGTGTCTGATCCTCTTTATTTTCTCTTCTCGACTGCAGGACTGCATGTTTCAGCCTTATCTTTTAAGAGGCCAGTAAAATAAATAGTAATATTTTCACAAAGGCAAAGCAACCCCTGCTCTGCATCCAAGGCAAGATCAGCTGGTGTAAGCCTACCCCATGGACTCAGAGGAGATTCACAGGGCTGCTCAGAGCCATGCCAAGGTCCCGCCCCAGTGATGCTCACCCACACATCGCACTGCTTGGGGCACCTGGGGAGCTCTGTTAGCTTCATCCTGGACTCCCCATGCCTGCTTCTTCCTGCAGTCCCTCTGGAAACAGCAACTCTGGGCCAGAAATCAGGCTCCTGAGCTTGGAGCTGAGCAGGACCTTCTTCCAAGGAAGACCAACCTCCTGAGATGCTGGCAGCTCATCAGCCGCACTGCTGAGTTTGGAGATGAGCTGCCTTCCCAGTATGGGAACAGAGGGCCTAACTGTCAGGCCCTGATCCCAGGCCAGGTTCTCTTTCCTCTACCCCACACCCCAAAATCCATACCCAAGAGGGCTGAGATACACCCAAAGAATATTTTGCTCAGTGAGGATGTCTCTGTTAGAGGCAAATGGTCCCCATGGGCAACCTCAGATGATTTCTATCTGAGCTGGCTATTAGTAGCAGGTGCCCTCAGCAGAGTGCCTTAGTGTTGGAAGCCTTCCCCAAAGGCAAATGCCCATGAGGCAGGCCAAGGCTGCTGCATTCCAGTCTGTGTCAGAGTTTAGTGTTACCTCTTTGCACAAGGCTGCACCTGAATCACTGCAATTCCCATAAGAGCACAGGAACGTTTAGGGATTGCTAGGAGCAGCCAAGTGGGAGACTCCAAGCCAGTGTCCAAAGCTCAAGCTTTGGGCTCCTGCTCTAGCAGTGGATGAGCAGTGAATTGGCAATTTGGAGACTCCATTGTTGCCACAACTCATAAATCTGCTCAGAGCTGAGGATGCCAACCAGGCCCTCATAAAAAATAGTGTATCAGCTGCAGTGAATATCTGCCAACTCAGCAAGGCAACTTTCCTACAACCACAGCAGAACTGTGTATTTGAGGACAGAACTGGAGCAGAACCACAGTAGAACTGGAGCTTGTTGAGGTCCGAGGCTGTGAAACGCAAAGATGGGCAGTAGAACTCAAACAAGCTGCCACTGACTCCAGGCCATCAAACAGGACACATGGTCCCCCTCAGACCCTCCAGAACAGCCCTTGTCTCTGACTGGGCTTGGATAAGGAATTAAAGCCCTCAGTCAATGACTTAGCAGGCATGATGCTTTTGTGAAGTGTGGTGCTCTGTGAGGCTGGGGACATGCCTCAGCCTTGCAGAGACCTGCACACCAGAAACAGGAGGAAAGAGGGCACGCAGGCTGCCAGCCACCCTATCCCAGCATGCAGCACAGCACCAAGTGGGTCCCAAAACCTGGCATAGGACAGATACCACCTCCAAAAACACCTGCAAGCACCCGTGCTAGCTAGGAGAGAAAAAGAGATGCGTACCTCCCAGGCATCCCTGCCCTCCTGCAGCACTCCCCAGCATCCCAGCACAGGAGAATCCTCAGCAGGTGGGAAATCATGAGATAAGGTGTCAGCCATCCCCACTGGACAAAACCCAGGCTCGGGAGCCCTGCCTGGGTGAAGCACACTGCCTGGGCCATGCTCACCCTACAGAGCCTGCCTGCATTTTTCTCTCCTCCCTCGGCACCGGCCTTTAAGGGATCCTCAGCTCATCTCCTTGGCCACCAGCAGGAATGCCTGGGAGGGGGGAGGTGTTTTGATGCCTTTGACCTTCCCAGAAAGATGTCAGGCACCCCTGGTCTGCTAACAATTTGTGAATTCATTAATCTGGCTAATGTAGCTCATTTCTTGTGCTATTTCACAGCTGCCTTTTTCAGGGCAGTTGCAAGAAGCCATGTGCAGTATTCCCAGCAAGACTCAGTCACCTCTGGAGATATTCCTAGTTAACTGGCTCTGCTGCTGCTTTTCCTCCCTTCACTTTGCTTGAAGGAGCTTAAAACCTCTCCCTTCGTGCCTTCAAGGGAAGGTCTCTTCCTCTGTAGGCCCTTAGTCACACTTCAAATGCCCAAGCACAAGTAAACACACATTAATTCTGGCCTGTTAGGAGGCAAAAAAAATGGGGGAAAAAAAGCTAATTTAAGTACCTGTAGCACTGCTGTGTAGTACTGCAGTCCTCTGCAGCTGGGCAGCAAGTTTCACTTCAAGTTGTTGTAGTTCTTTTATGCAGTTCCGTTTACCGTTACCTCCGTAACACTCCCATGAAAATATCACCACTCCACATCAGTCTTTCTTCTCCTTGCCTCAGCCTCTCCCATGTGCCCACACAA
Source organism: Tricholaema leucomelas (assembly GCA_013400475.1). Lineage (NCBI taxonomy): Eukaryota > Metazoa > Chordata > Aves > Piciformes > Lybiidae > Tricholaema lacrymosa > Tricholaema leucomelas. The sequence goes on from WAAF01016893.1 coordinate 270,478, forward strand.
CGTGCCTGATTCACAAAGCCCTCTTGCTCAAGCCTATTTTCTCCTAGCTGCAACTGAGGAATTCAAGGATGCTTCCACCTCTGCCGGGTGTGAATGGACAAGCTGGGGATGCTGCAGCAGAGAAGCCACCCAGGCAGAAATTGAAGCAGAAGGCAATTTTGAAGATCTTATGCTTCACACTTCATCCCCCACCTCTCCCTGCCTGTGCTGTCCCTCACTTGCTGCCTGGAGAAGCACTTCCAGGAGCTCAGGGGCCATAAACTGCAGGCTTGTGTTGTGGGGACCACTGGGAGATGAGGGTGAACCAACTTGAAGTTTTACTCCTGAAGTGAAAGTTGATCCAAATTCGAGAACAAAAGCATTCCTGTATGTCCTCACACATTGAGGATTAGGACTATTGAAAGTGTTTTCCATTATCATCTTGTCGCTTTCTCAGCTGCTTAATCTCCTTCTCCTTGCTGCTGCTTCTGCCTCACGCTCACAGGCTCTCCCACTGCCCTCGGGATGCTCAGGGCTGGCAGGGTGCTCCCGGCAATGCTCGGTGGGCTGGCTGGTGGTCCATTCAGCTCCCTAACGAGATCATTACCACAGGCTAAACACCGGCCTGACCCCACTGCCCTGCAGGAAATGAGGCAGGATCAGCACAAGGCATTCAGAGGCCACTGGGACCACCAGGCAGCTCACTAGAATCCCCAGGCAAGGCAGGGCTGGGGCAGCCACAGCAGTCTCCCACCCCAGCAGGGCCATGGGAGCAATTGTCTGTAGGTCTAGAAGAAAAGATGGCAAATCATTTCCCTTTGGAAGCAGCTAACACCCTCATCTCTTTCCACCCAGGAGAACCTCAGAATCACAGAAACATGCAGGTTGGAAAAGCCCCTCAGGACCACCAAGTCCAACCTATAATCCTACTCTAAAAGATTCACCTTAAACCATAGCCCTAAGCACCACATCCAAACGACCCTTAAACACATCCAGGCTGGGTGACTCCACTACCTCCCTGGGCAGCTCATTCCTGACCCTGACCACTCTCTCCATGAAAAAACTTCTTCCTAATATCCTATCTAAACCTCCCCAATCTCAGCTTGAGGCCATTCCCTCTTATGCTATCTCCAAATACCTCTGTCCAACAAAATGCCATCCTGCACCCACAACACCTCAACCCCCTGCATCACACCCACAGTAGAACCTCCTCTTCATCACTGAGCTTGAATCCTGCCAGAGAAACAACATCCATCAAAAAAAGAATTGAAACCTCTAAAATCCTTTACTAGCGGAGTTTTGGCAGAGGCAGACATTTAGCAATACCAGTGAACACAAGTGGTCTAGGTCAAGCCTTCTTGTTTCATCCACCTCATTCTCATCTCCAAACACCACTCTGCAATTAAGTTTTCCCTTAACAAAGAATTATAACATTATTTGCTGTCAGATTGTGGCAAACTCCAGTTTTAAGCCCCCCTAAGTGCTTTGCAAACTTGGGTACCAGCATAGCACGCATTGATAGCCAGTGACAACCGAGTGCTGTCACAACAGTCAGCACTGCAGCAAACAAGCATTATTTGGCCATCAGCCCCTGACAGCCATCACCACGACCTGGGAAAAAGACAGGAGACATTTAACACATGACTTGGACGAAGTCCCCACCCAGCATTATTATCTCCGAGTGAAAGGAAAGCAGTTTGGGATTTTTAAACCTTCAGTGGAGGAATTCAGTGTTGTCTCCTGGCTAGCACCAGGAAAATCTTCACGCAGCCATTATCCAGGAGCAAACTGATTTTGAAGTTTGCAAAATTAATAGTATTTAGCCTGCTAGTTTCCGTAGTAACCGGCCCCACCATCCATCCCTGCCTGCCTGTGACAAGGTCTCTTAAGCATTTCACATAGTACTTATCCATTTTCTTGCTCTCACCTCGCTCTCACCTCTACTTTCAGAACAGAATGCAACACAATCCACTGCCACTAAAGACTAGGCTGAGAGTCAGATTAAAATTATCCCTGTTTGCCCTGACCTCTTTTCTCTGCAGGTGAGAGTGTCCCCATTCAGCAGCTAAATGAAGCAGAAATGATGGAGTGTTTGTTTTCCCTGACTTTTCCTCAGCTTGCCAGTAAATTTACAGCCACGAATATGAAGTGTTAATTTAATGTTCCCACTGAGCATCTCATTGTCAACAAAGGCTTCAAACCATAAGAGAGGAAAAGGTTAGCTCATGCAGAAAATGACCCTTATGGTTTGATTGTCTTCTGGTCCAGACTAGCAGCAAGCAAAAAGCTAAGGGCTTTGACTTCCAGCCTAATGCATTTGATGGCGATAAATGGAAGCTCTCTACCTCGGCGCAAAGCAAGAATCACCTGTAATGCTCATTTATTTGTCTGGGCTGGCAATCTCTGCAGAGCCAAAAGGGAAGCGGGCCTCTCTCCTCACTCCCACAACTAATTTGACAGAAGAGAAAAAAAAGTTAAACCCTTCATTATCCCAACCTTGACAGGAAGGGGCTTGTTCACTGGAGATTACAATAGAACGTTAATGGTGGCATGAAGCATGAAATTGCTTTCTTCACCTGGTGCTTCAAAACTTTCAAGGCTTCAGCTCTGGCGGTGCACAAGAAAGTTCTTCCAGTGACAAAGCAAGGGAGGAAGAAAAAAAATTGAAAAAATTAGGGTTTAAATAATCAAAAGCCGCTTGGGACTTCTGCTGGCAGAACTACATGTGCAGAAAGCTTTATTCTCAGCACATTTAGCTGCTTTATCTGCTAAAAGGAGCTTAACACTTGCTGAAAGTAATGTTTACAGCACTAATTTACAGACCAAATGGAGCATAAGCGAGTGCACAGTGGAATCACAGAATGCTAGGTTGGAAGGGACCCCACGGATCAGCTGCTCCAACCTTTCCAGGTGATAGTGCAGTTGAAATGAGCTGGCCCTGCACCCTGTCTAGCTGAGGCTTGAAACTGACCAGTGGGGGTAATCTACTACTTCCCTTGGGAGATGATTCCAATGTCTAAATGTTCTCATGGTGAAACATTTTTTTCTGGAGTCCAATGGGAATCTCCCCAGGAGAACTTGTCCCCATCACCCTTGTCTTTTCCTAGTGACTCTTAAGAAAAGGGATTCTCCACCCTCCTTGTAGCCACCCTTTATGTACCAGTCCTACCCTGTTTGGTACCTTTAGGATAAGAATAAAGCCCTGATGGTGTTGTGGAATAGTGCATCAAAACCAAGAAAATTCTCTCTATGTATTTTACATCAAAAACTCAACTTGGAAGCAAGATGGAGGTAACACAAGGTTACGCATATGGAGCTGGAATAGTCAATGAGAAGTGAAGAAAAGAGGTAAAAGTGGTGAAAAGGAGAATTTTTTCCCCATGAGAACAGTTAGAGATTGGAATCACCTCCCAAGGCAAGCAGGGGGTCCCCCTGCATTGGTCAGTTTTAAGCCTCAGCTTGACAGGCTGCTGGGCCAGCTCATTTTAACTGCATTATCACCTAGAGAGGTTGGAGCAGCTGATCCTTGGGGTCCCTTCCAACCTGGCATTCTGAGATTCTGTGAAGTCAATTCAGCAACTTTTTTGTACCCCAGCAAAGCCCACTAATTAAATTGGCAATTTCACAGGCTGCTCACTCATTCTGATTATCCCCAGACTAGTGCTCTGCAACACAATCAGTAATAATTACTCTAATAGAGCAAAGCCATTAAATTAATTGGTCATTTACTCATGAAGTCTGTGCTACCAGGAGAAATGTGCCAAGGCAGAGGCTGCTGCTCCTGCAGCAGCACCTCACCACAGGGCTCTGGACATTCAGTGCAGTAATGTGTGCAGTACACTGCAGCCAACTGAAAGCAAAGCACGACATGCAGTACGCCATAGCCAGGGACACCTCCCACTAGAGCAGGTCACTCAAAGCCTCATCCAACCTGTCCTTGAATACCTCGCTGGGCAACCTGCAGCAGTGTCTCACCACTCTCACTGTAAAGGACTTCTTCCTAACACCCAGTTTAACTCTCCCCTCTGCCAGTTCAAACCCACTACTTCTCATCCTCTTGTTACAAGACCTTATAAATAGCCCCTCCCCAGCCTTCCTGTAGGCCTCCTTTAGATACTTATTTTTCACTAGGAGTCCAGGATCCTTCTCTATGGAGCTCCTTCATAGAATGAACTGTGTTAGAAGCAACCTCCGAAGGTCATCTAGCACAACACACCTGCAAGTGAGCAGAGACATCTTCTACTGGATCATGTTGCTCAGAGCCTTGTTGAGCCTGACCTTGAATATCTCCAGGGATGGGGCCTCAACTACCTCCCTGGGCAACCCGTTTCAGTGATCCACCACCCTAAGTGAGAACAACTTGTTTCTAACATCCAGTCTAAATCTACTCTAATTTCAAACCACAGCCTACAGGTCTTTGTAGACAAGCTGCTTCCAAAACAGGTGGAGCTGATGGCTCTTGCAAGGAAATAGAACCATTTGCAAACAACAGTGGAAAATGAATTCCATAAGTTTCTTTTAAATGAACCTTCCTCAGCAGCAAACAGAGAATTCAGCATCTGGAATGTGTCTTTTTCCTTTTAAGTGCCTGCAAGACACACAGGTGTGTTTGAAGAGACAGTTGCTTTTAGTTCAAAATGTCTTATTCAGTGTTTAGAAGCACCCTGCCAGAGCTCACTAGCACTGCACAAAGCCCACCTTGCCTTCAGGAACCATTTGCTGGTCACATTGTCAGTTAGCAGGAGTCATTCTGAAATCAGCAATTCATTCCCTCCAGTCCTTCCTTCGCACCATTTTCAGCCTGCAATTTACATGATAGGAAAATTACAACCCTGCTGCACTGTATTATGTGATATAAATGTTATTGCAATTAAGCCAATGAGGAAAAATCCCACAGAACAAAGATGTTTAGGTCATGTTTTCTCCTTCATCTTTCCCCAAAATTCAAGCAGCTGTCAAAAGGGCAGAAAATTTTTCCATTAGCAGAAGGTCCCTGCAAACAGCAGGAGCTCAGAACCAAGACAATCTCATCAATGACATATTTCAAGAGCAGGACAATGGTGTCTACATATCAAGAGCAGAGCCACACAGCAACCAGACCTTCCTTTCAGTTCTGCCTCACTTGTTTCTTCCCACCCTCCAGCCACAGCTAACCATTATAGAAACTGGAATGGTTTTGGTTGGAAAAGCCCCCCAAGATCAAGTCCAACCATCAACCTAACACTACCAAGCCATTAGACTATGTCCCATGTCCACATGCTTCTTGAACAGCTCCCGTGTGACTCCACCATCTCTCCCTGGGCAGCCTGTTCCAATGCCTGACCACTCTTGCAGCAAAGAATTGTTTCCCGATATCCAACCTGTATCTCCCCCAGCACAATTTCAGGTCATTTACTCTTGTCCTACTACCAGATACTAGAGAGAGGGAACTAACCTTGTTAAGTGCCTTCCAACATTAAGGTCAATCAACTGTTTTGAACCCTTCTTAGCTGGCATTCTCTGGGTGAATTTTGCAAGGAAAAGAGACCTGCAAATTATTTTTGGTACTTTTAAACTGATGAAAAATACAGGGGCAGTATTTTTGACAGCTAGGCTAAAAGTCTAAACAATATATGGGGACAACTTAATTGCTACAGCAGCTCAGGGAAGTGAGCTGGGCTGCACTGAGGGCACACAGGAATGGACAGACTTTGGATTCAAAATGTTTGTCTGAAGCAGCCACAGGTTTCTGCTGAAATACAGATGTCTAACGAGCCCCAGAAGGCTGAAACATCCCGGCTGGCATCAGGAACCAGTGGCCATGGGAACAGCGAGTAAAAAAGACATTAAAACAAAAAATGACAATCAGCATTTTCTTCCAGGTTCCAGCCACTTGGGCAAGGCACTGGGGACACACCCATGTTATGCTCCGAGTTTCATGAATCCCCAGCTAAATAAAGATCTCACCAAAACATTCTTATTGATAAGAGTGCTAAGGCAAAAAAAAATTAACATATCCCAGACAAATTTCTCCCTCCTGATCATTTGGGACATGGCTTAATGGCCATGGTGGTGTTAGGTCAATGGTTGGACTCCATCTTAGAGGACTTTTCCAACCAAAACAATCCTTTGGTTTCCAGGATGTGACACAATTAGACAGAAGACCTTCCTGAGCCCTTACAGTCCTCAGTTTCACAGGTAACATCTGGCCACTGCTGCTGGCTGGGGCAGACTCAGGAAAAACACTTATCTGTGACATCAAGTTTGCATTGCAGACACCTTGTACCTCTTCTTCAGTGATCTCATAGAACAGATTAGGCTGGAAGGGAGCTGAGATATCATCTACTCCAACCTCCCTACCATGGGCAGTGACACCTCTCAGCTAGACTCAGCTGCTCAAGGCCTCATCCAGCCTGACCATCAACATTGCCAGGGAGGAGGCATGCACAAGTCTATTTCAGAGTCTCACCACCCTCATACTGAAGAACTTTGTCCTAAGATCCTGTCTGAACCTACTCCTCCTCGGCTTCAAACCACTCCCCCTTGTCCTATTGCTAGACACTATTATGAAAAGTCTCCAACCTTTCTGTAGGATCCCTTCAGGTATCTCAGCTGGGTGCCAAGCAAATGTTTAGTGTAATATAGTTGACACTGAAGAGGGGGAAAAACAGAATCAAAAGGTCCTAACATTCATCACTTACTCCAAGGCGCTGCAACCACGTGGAAGCTTGGCTTTCATATGCCACACTGCATTAATGCAAACACATTACATTGAAGTAGGCACTGTAGGAACCACACACATGATATTGACTTCACGCCATCACTAAGACTGGATACTTCAGTCATTTGAAGTTTGAAGAGAAAGATCAGCAGAGGAGACCTCAACTGCATCTTCCTCTGTCAGTTCAGTGTTTTTCGGAAATGCTCTGCAACAGCAAAGCTCCTGACAAAGGAAAGGCTACAAAGAAGTCCTTATGTCTTTGTAGCTTTGTCTCATTAAATAAGAACAAGGACTGGCAGTTGCTTGTACCCTTTGTGAAACCAGAGCAGCTGCTCAGTTGCTCCCAGAGAACCAAAAAGTCCTCAGTGGAGACACTCCTGTCAGGATGGTTGTGCTGCATAACAGGCTATTGGGTGAGGGCTTACCCTGGAAATGCAGCAATGTCAGCTGAGCTTCCAGAAAACAGAATACAACCTGAGCAGGTGTCCACACCATCACACAGAGCCCAGCTGGTGACATGCCAAAGTAGGTTTTTTCCCTTTGTATCACAGAATCAGAATGTCAGGAGCTGGAAGTGACCTTGAAAGATCATCTGGTCCAGCCCCCCTGCTGGAGCAGGATGACCCAGAGCAGATCACACAGGAACACATCCAGACCATTCTTGAATATCTCCCAAGAGGGAGACTCCACCACCTCCCTGGGCACCCTGTTCCAGTGCTCTGTCACCCTCACAGGTTAAAAATGCTTCCTCAGGTTCACATGGAACCTCCTATGCCTCAACTTCTACTGACTGCCCCTTCTCCTGGCACTGGGCATCACCCAGCAGAGCCTGGCTCCAGCCTCCTGCCACTCACCTGCACATATTTATAAATATTATTGAGGTCTCCCCTTGTTCTCCTCCTCTCTCATCAGCACAGCCCCAGCTCCCTCAGGCTCTCCTCGTAAGGAAGATATTCAACTTCCTTAATATTTCTTGTGGCTCTGTTCTGGACTCTCTCAGGCAGCTCCTCTTCTTCTTGAACTGGGGGACCCAGAACTGGACACAATACTCCAGATGAGGCCTCACCAGGGCAGAGTAGAGGGGCAGGAGAACCTCCCTGGACCTGCTAACCACAGCCCTTCTAATCCACCCCAGAATGGCATTGCCCTTCCTGGCCACAAGAGCACACTGCTGGCTCATGGCCATCCTGCCATCCACCAAGTCCTTCTCCCCTTCACTGCTCTCCAGCAGCTCAGTCCCCAGCCTATACTGATACGTGGGGTTGTTCTTCCCCAGGTGCACGACTCTCCACTTCCCCTGTTGAACTTCATTCCATTTCTCCCTGCCCAGCTCTCCAGCCTGTCTAAGTCTCTCTGAATGGCACACAACTCTCCGGTGTGTCAGCCGCTCAATCCAGCTTGGTGTAAGCCCACTTGTGTATGCCCAGCTTGTAGTCCCAAGCCCAGATTTCTCCAGAAAGCCAGATTTCTACAGAAGCTGGTTCCCAGTCCAGAACCCAACTGCCTTGCTGTCCAATGTGCTATAGATCACCTCACACTTGTACTTCAGTTAATTTCTTATCATTACTTCAGAAGGTTTTGCAGAACAAGATGTGTGTTATAACCCCATCCTGGGCAAAATCTGAGGTCGCTCCCAAAGGGGACCAAAATCTTCCTTACCAGGCTGCAGACACAAAGCCTGGGCAGCATGTGAGAAGAAATGTAATTTCTTCAGTCAAGCTCAAACACTTTAAGAAATATCCAGAGCAACTCTGCCACGCAGGAGAACTGAGAAGCAAGATAGCTTTCACTGCTATGGAAACCATCCCAGATTCACACATTGCACCAGGTTGCAAGGGACTCTCAAAGCTCATCTTGTCCAACCCCTCCGCATTCAGCAGGGACACAGAATCACAGAAACATTCAGGTTGGCAAAGCCCCTCAGGATCACCAAGTCCAACCTAGAACCCTACTCTACAAGTAGTAGATACCTTAAGCCATGGCCCTAAGCACCGCATCCAAACCACCCTTAAACACATCCAGGGTTGATGACTGAACCACCCTGGACACCTCCAACTAGATCAGGCTGTGACATAGATCAGGCTGGCCAGGGCCACATCAAGTCTGATCTTGAGTGTCTCCATGAATGTGGCCTCAACGTGGATGTGGCTTTTGCAGTTTGCAGTTAGTCAGATCATTTGGGGTGACACACAGAAGACCCTGTGGAAGATCTCCACAACTCCTGCCATTCAGGAGACTGAGAAAGGCTCTTGCAGAAGCTGGAAGGGAAGACTGGGTGCTGACCACACAGGCTATTCAAGAGCAGCTCCCACCCTCATGTCTGAATGCTCCCCAGCCTCTTGGAAAGCCTTCTTTCCTCTGCCAGGTGCTCAGGCAGCGAGGGTGTTCTGGCAGGTCACAGAGCAGCCCCAGCACTGCCTGGGCACACGGCGCTGCAGCCACATGTCCCTAATGGCTCTCCCCAATGTGCTGCCACGTCCTGCTGATTAGTTGTGGGTGATCTGAAATGTCAGACTATTAGCCTTGACAACTACTGCCAAGGTTACTATTAAAAAGAGATTTTCAGCCATAATGTAACTGTTTGTGAGTGGAAAAGGTGATGTTTAAAATACAAAGCAGTAATAAGTATGAATTACTGAAACAAACCAGAAAGAGGCTTTTGTTTTCACACAGCCATTCCTGTCTGGTTCACGAAGGGATCATGTCCTTGCAAGGCAATTTGCAATATCATAATTAAGACAGCAGAACCATTAAGGACAAAAAGCCTCCTGCTAGAGTGTGTGTCTCCCCCCAGCATACCTCTAATGCATGGCTACCTGCATGCCCATCCTGCTGCGCAGCTGTAACCTCTACTCACACAAAACTCCCATCCCCATCCCAGGCTGGGAATAATAAGAAGGAAAATATTTCCTCCAGCAGAGGGAAAGGGAGACAGCGGCTCTTCATAGCACTGAAAGAAATACCCACCTGGTCCAGGATGGAAGCCAATCAGTCAGCTCCTCCTCAGATGAGTTTTATCTGAGCAGTTTCTCCTGGCACACAGCAATTTGCTAAGATTTGCTTTCTCTCACTATTAGTGACCCTGGAACCAAGACTTTGAGAATATCCCTGTCCCCAAAGAAACCCATTTAGCTACTGTTATGCTTGACATTTCTTAATGGTTTTCCAAGAAATCCTGATTTCAAATATTTTTATGCTTCATACCAGTGCCACAGCAGGGAGTAATCACCACAGTTCAAATCCAGAGCAAGAGAGACACCAGAGAAAATTAAACATGGATAACAGTAAGAAACTGTTATTGGTCAAAAATATTTCTACTGCAGGTTCAACAACAAAGTCTGAAGGAGATAAGTCTGTGTGCACTAACATGGCATAAAAAAAGTGCTAATTCAGCCATTCATGGGAACAGAGCTATTGATTCAAGTAACAAAGGACACTATATATAAGCTACAGTGGGTTTGCTCATTTTAGCCTGGGGAAATTGATTTTCTTAAACTTTCCCTTGAACCTGCAGTAGGGTTTAATGTGAACCTAAAGGAGTCTTTTAAGAACTTCCATAAATTAAAAATATATCTTTTCATTTCACACATGTTGAGTTCCTGCTGTTACAGCAGAAAGTAAAGAGACATGGGAGAAGGAGGTGGGAGGAAGCGATAGTTGCATTTTGTTAGTGCTACCAGTAGATGTTTGTTTACATACAGTAAAATAACACAAGTATTGAACAGCAGTGAAGCAAGCATAAGACAGCTTAGTCTACTTTAGTCTACTGCTAGACTTAGAGACTGAAATTCAGTGAGCAAAGAGAGAGAAAAGCTGCAAGAGCACAGCAGGCTGATCATAAACAACCTGTGAGCAACCAAAAGCTGCACAACAGCCAGTGATCCATCTTTGTGTCCTCTGCTGACCAGGCAGAGAAGCAAAGATGCCCACAGCAGCCAGCATCAAAACCTCTGCACTTGCTTTCTGGCTACAGGCAGTTTGCATGTGGAAGCAGCACTCACGGTGAAGGTGTTGCACCAAGCCATGCTAGAGAAGCAAGAGGCAGCAGCAACTGAATGTAGGCTTGAAACTATCTTCAGTCTCAGATCCCACCCAGCCCATCCCCAAGACATCCACCTGCCCCTGCAGGATGATCTTCTGAGCCTGACAGGGACCTGCACCCTGCAGGAAACCCCAGGTAGGAGGCAGGGGTTAAACAGGAACATCTAGGGCAGCAAATACCATCTCCTTTAGCTGTTATTGACACCAAGTCTCAGTTTAACAAGGATGAGTTGTGGAAAATCTGCAGGTTAAATATTGGAAGTGCATATGGCAGGGAGCTATAGTTAGAACACCAGTAGATCACTACTCAAAGAACAGCCAACCTGTTCAAGACTTGTGCCCTTCCATCTTTCAATGGACCTTTGGGACCACCGGAGCTACAAGTGAGAGGGTTGCCCAGTTACAGTATGAACAAGCTACTTGTCAGCAAGCTCTTTAGGGAATGGCAGAGTAAACTTGTCCTGAGCCTGTGCCTGCAGGCTGCCAGTGCTTCAATTCAGCAGCCACATCCTTATCTCCAGGCATACACCACACCCCCATGCCAACAGCATCTGCACCTTACTAATCAAAGACCAAGCACTCAGCATCCACTGGACCCGAGCCCACTGAGGCACAAGAAGCTAAACACAGCAGTGCTAGCACCAAAGCCACTCAGGGCCAGGATGGGATGCCCATTGTTTGCTCTGCCTGGCAGCTCCTTTGCTCACCTCTCTGTGGTGCTGGGTCCCACAAAGGTGCCCTTGTCTCCTTGTACTTTGCTTCGGTGAGGCCACACCTTGAGTACTGTGTTCAGTTTTGGGCACTGCAATACAAGAGAGATGTGGAGGTGCTGGAGCAGGTCCAGACGAGGGCAAAGAAGCTGGGGAAGGGTCTGGAGAATAAAACTGATGAGTGACTGAGGGAGCTGGAGATGGTTAGTGTGAAAAAGAGGAGGCAGAGGGCAGACCTCATTGTTGTCTACATCTACCTGAAGAGACGTGGAGAGGCTGCTGCTGGGCTCTGCTTACAGGTAACTGGAGACAGAACAAGGGGGAATGGCCTCGAGCTGAGGCTGGGGAGGTTTAGATTGGACATCAGGAAAAAGTTTTTCACGGAGAGGGTGGTCAGGGACTGGAATGAGCTGCTCAGGGACGTGGTTGTGTCACCAACCCTGGATGTGTTTAAGGGTAGTTTGGATGTGGTGCTTAGGGCTGTGGTTTAAGGTGAATCTTTTAGAGTAGGGTTCTGGTTTGGACTTGGTGATCTTGAGGGGCTTTGCCAGCCTGGATGATTCTGTGATTGTGCTGAGCATCCTGCACATCCCATCTTTCTCTGCAGCGCTGGGTGCCCTGGAGGTGCTGAGTGCCCCATACATCCTGCTCAGCACCCACGCCTGACACAGCCACTTGTCCAGACATGAGGCTGTTTACAGCTCCTGCACACCACTTCCTTTGTGGAGCCGCTGAAAAAAGCCAGTGTGCTGTACACCACTGTACATTTACATTGTTGGCTTTTTTCCCCCTCAATAAGGCAGTAAATGACCTTTTATTCAAAACAATTCCTAAAACAAAACAAAAAACCCCACCACTGTCAGAAGATCTGTGAGCAGAGAGGGCTGGTTTGTTATTTAAGAAGCAGCAGCCAGCCCTGTGTGCTATGCAAACAAACCCCCATGCTCTCTGTTCTCACAAACCTCCTGCTGACTTCGCAACTAATTTTGTTAGCGAGGAGAACACACTGAGCTGACATCAATGCATCAAGGAGACCAGAGAGGTTTGTTCCTAACTTTGTTACAAACACTGATCAATCGATTCTTGCCCGTGTAGGGAGGGAAAAGCCCACAAACAAGACAACACATCTGGGGAGAGTTTTTTTAATGGCACAAAGGGCAATTAGGCACCCAACCTTCCAGTGAAATTAGGTTCCTCACGGAACCTCTGTGCTTTTAAAAGTCTTCCCCTCGTGCTCAATGAAAACAAAATCTACTGTCAAGCCTCCAAAACACGACAAAAACAGGAAAAAAGAAAAAAGGCACAAATCAGCTGCAACCAAAGGCATGGTCACTGGGCCTGCACAGAGCACTTCTGAACGCAGCACAAACAAAAGGCAGGTAAAGGCTCCTTGTAAAGTGAAGGAAACCCTACCCCACCTGAGCAGCCTTTTGTACCATGTCTGATATGAGAGCTAAAATGCCAAAATAGAGGAAAACACTAATCAGCTATCAAAAATAATTAAGTGTTCTGTAAACAGCAGAGCATGTGCCTATTTACTCAGACACAGCTCCCCAGCACTAATGCCCACTCCCTCAGCTGTCAGCACTACAGCAACACTGTTGGGCTGCATCTCAGACCTCGCAAAATCCAACATGGGCTACTCATGAGAGGCAGACTATGTCCCAAGAGGACTGTAGTCTGAGTACACAAGGAAAAGGCAGAAGGTAAACAGAGGATTTGGCTGAGGTGAATTGTGCAAGAGCAAGCCGAGGAAAAGCACTCCAGGTCGTGAAGTCCAACAGCTCATCCAGAGGCTCAGGTTGTTTAAATCCCATCCACCATGCTGCAGCCCAGCAGGATGAACCACACGAGCAAAGCTGTGCTGCTCTTCAGATGCTGTGCAGAACAGAGATGGTCATTTATAAAGCTCACAAATTAACTGCCAGAGCCAGCCACCGAGGGATGACCTCATGCCATCCTTGAGAGCCTCACTTGGAAGCACAGATGAGAAAAGTGAGTGACGCTGCCCTGTATTGTGGCCTGGTATTGGTCTCTCCTCACTCTCACAGTTGATTTTCTGTAACGTAATATCCAATGCATTTCAGATGTGAAATATTTGGGACAGGGATCTACTGGAGAGAGTCCAGCAGAGGGCTATGAAGATGATGAAGGGGCTGGAGCACTGCCCTATGAGGAGAGGCTGAGGGACCTGGGGCTATTTGGTCTGGTGAAAAGAAGACTTAGAGGGGATCTAATCAATGTTTAAAAATACCTGAGGGATGGGAGTCAAGAGGGAGGGGACAGGCTCTGCTCAGTTGCATCCTGTGATAGGGCAAGGGGCAATGGATATAAACTACAGCACAGGAAATTCCACCTCCACAGGAGAAAGAACTTCTTTACTCTAAGGGTCATGGACACTGGAACAGGCTCCCCAGGGAGGTTGTGGAGTCTCCTTCTCTGGAGACTTTCCAGACCCATCTGGATGTAATTCCTGTGTGACCCGCATTAGGTTATGGTCCTTCTCTGGCATGGGGGTTGGACATGATCTCTGGAGGTCCCTTCCAAGCCCTAACATCCTCTGATCCTGTGATCAATGACAATGTTGGAATTTCTAGCTGCAAGCTGTCAGGATGATGGCTACTTAATGGACTCACTGATGCTTCAGGACTCGCACACATCATTCTCCTTAGAGACCTTCCCTTGAAGACCCCTTCAGCTTTCTAGCTTTGTAAAAAGATCCAAAAGTTCAAAACAAACATCCTAAACCAAAGTACCCCAAAACCCCATACAGTTGTAAAACAAGTTACAGAGCCAGAGTTTTCCAACTAGTTCTTTCCAACACTTTGTAAAACAGAAATCTGGTGCCTGGATCTTTAGAGAAGATTGTGCTGCAGCAAAGAGAAATGTAGCTGCTGTGAGTGCTCCTCAAAGCTGAGGAAGTGGCTGTCTGGTGTGGGTTTTGGTGCTTTCCTAGCACGGCTGTGTTTGGAAATGTGTGGCTATGGTACTTCAGGCCATGGTTTAGTGGCCATGGCAGTGTCAGGTTGATGATTGGACTCTATCTTAGAGGTCTTTTCCAACCAAAACAATTCCGTGATTCCAAGGTTCAATGCGTCAGGGGAGGTTTAGATTAGACTTTAGAAGAAATTTCTTCACTGAAAAGGTTATCAAACACTGGAACAGGCTCCCCAGAGAGGCAGCTGAATCACTATCCTTGGAGGTGTTTACAAGATGAGTAGGTGTGCTACTAAGACATGGTTTAGCACCAGACTTGGCAGAGTTAGATAATGATTTGACTCCAAGATTTTTAAGGTCTTTTCCAACCAAAGCAATTCTGTGATTGTATTAGTCCAACACATACACACAACATATGGTCTGGGGAAGCTAACAAAAGCTTCAGTGGAGGCAATAATTCTACAGCTAACTTAAGAGGGGCTATACAAATAGCTTGTCTGAACATGAGGAAAAGCACATTTTTATTTACAGCAAAGTGACCATACTGAAGGCTGTGAGCATCTACCATTTTACTGTGGCTTTTCTGCACACAGATAGACGGCAGGGGCAGCACAGAGGAAACACCTGAGCCCCCCAACCCAGCTGATCCCACAGCAAGATTCACCCTGGCACAGCTGATTCTGCTTCTACTCTTTGCAATGCAAACATGCCCTCAGGTCTGTGACAAAAGCTGTATTTTTGCAGACACCCAGCCACCAACACCATGGCCCTCTTCTGAACAGAACAGATTTTGATCACAGTTCTAATCAGATTTTTATCTAAACATGTTTCACCTGGGCTGCAGCCCCCAGTGTGTGTGCCAGCAATGTTAAGATTTAATTTCCATGCCCAGAACTGCTGCCTGAGTCAGGGCAGCTCTCTGGGATCCCACTTGCCCCTTGCCTAATGAGTTCACCAATGCTTTGGAGACAAATTCCTCACACTACACGATTGCAGGGCACCTTGCACAGCGATGTAGGTGCAATCATTTAGATGCAAGGATGATGAAAATAGACACCACCATCTCTCAGATGAACTCACATATTGGGTTGTTGACCCCTTCAGGAAAAACACAGCCATGAAGCAGAACAGCTCAAACCCAGCACAAGCCCCCAGATAGAGAGGCCAGGGCTGCCAGAAAGAGCTTTGATTCAAGAGCTATGTGACAGAGACAGCCTAACAGAGAGCTGCAGCACATCTTCCACGGTTCACTGTTGCAGTTTAACTAACCCTTTCCAGCAATAGTTACTTGGCAAGTCTTTGCAACTTATTTTCCCTTTGGGAAGAGCGTGTCTGAGGTTGCTCTGAAACACAGTCACCTGCCCATTAATTGGCTCCCCGAGCAGGGAAATGCCACACAGACCAACGTCAGCTCTATCTCCCCACACACAGACCACTCAGAGAAGGTGCTCTGCATCCTTCCTGCAGCTGGGTGACATTTAGCTGGCCTCTAGAAGTCACAGAACTAGCACTCACCTCACTGTCAATCTCCACACCACATCTCTGGGGTTTTGCAAGAGCCAAGCTCACAGCAACCATCTCTTTGTAGTCAGTAGCCATCTCCCTGCCCTCTCCTGCCTATTTCCACAAAAATAGCAGAGCTCCTTTGCTTTGAGGCCAGCTCAGCCTGGAACTGGGAGGATGACAAGGAGGTGGCACTGGCTGCAGGCAGAGCAGGATTTTCAAGTCCTTCATGCTGAAATGAGTTCTCCTGGCAGTTCTGAGCTATACACAACTATAAGTATTTACTGGGTTTATTTGTAAGAATCAGCATAGCTAAAAAAACACCAGGAGGAAGCTGCCAAGAGAAAGCATGGATGCTTCATAGATTAACTAGACAAGCACTGGCATCCTATCTTTATTACAGCATCAGGTGCTCAGCTGCAGTGAACCAGCACAGCCACAGAACTGACACTGAAGCCATTCTGGTGTGCACAGCCTGAGGAGCCAGTCAATGAAGCACTAAGCAATATCAATCACTCATCATAAAGCAAGGGTCTTTGGGAGCCCTATATATGCCTTTACTGCAGAGCTCCTGGCCTCAGACAGTGCAGCACAGTTCATGCAGGCATCTGGCCCCCACCCAGGCTGGCTGCTTCAGCAGGAGCACAATATGTATTCTCCCCTTAGGCTATTTACTCACAGCTACAGATGTTGTCATAACAAAGAGCTAAAGACAGACGGACAGAAGGGAAATAGTGTTACAGCACAGACACTGAGGGCTCTATTCTTCAGCAAAGAGCCTCTGACTTCCCCACCCGGCCCTGCAATTCATTTGAAAAGCATCTGGGCTGGTGAAGCTTGCTTTCCTCTCTTGCAGGACACAGATGAATCTAAGTGAACATCATCTTTGCTGTTTGTTTCTCTGCTGAACCGAGCCCTTATAATTCCACAGAAAAAAACCCAATTGTTTCAAATCAAGTGGCTAAAGCTCGTGGCTGTATTGGGCAGTGTGCAGCTTCGCCTCCTGTTGACCTGCCTCTACCAAGTAGCTGTGCTGGGAGAGCAGAACTTCCACTAATACTATCTTCAGAGAGACAGATTAAAGAGATGACTTTTTCCATAGAAAAAATGAACCGAAAAAACAACATTAAATCCCAGGATGCCAGGTTGGAAGGGACCCCAAGGATTATCTGGTCCAATCTTTCTAGGTGATAGTACAGTTGAAATGAGCTGGTCCAGCACCCTGTGAAGCTGAGGCTTGAAACTGTCCTATGTAGGGTAATCCACTGCTTGCTGTGGGAGATGATTCCAATGTCTAGCTGTTCTCATGGGGCAACATTTTCTTCTAGAGTACAACGGAAATTTCCCCAGCAGTAACTTGTCCCCATCACTCCTTGTCTTTTACATGAGATTCCTTGTAAAAAAAGGAGTTTCCATCCTTCTGGTAGCTACCCCTTATGACCTGGTCCATGGTAATAAGGTCTGCCCTAAGCCTTCTCTTCTTAAGGCTAAACGAACCCAGTTCTCTCAGCCTTTCCTTACATGGCAGGTGGCATTAATATTATCTTCAGAGAGACAGATTTAAAGGGCTTTACCACAGGGAAAAAAACCCCAAACCTAAGTGTTTTCTGGGGGACAATGGCTTGCACTCCTGCAGCTCTGCAATGACACGAAAACACTCAAACACCAAAAGAACATAAGCATCCTGGCAAACACAACTAGAAAAACTGGGAGAATAAGAGTTGGGGCTAGCCTGGGGTTCAGCAGGGTGGGTTGCGGTGGCCTATGCCCAGCACAGCAGCAATGTACCCCGGTCCCAGTCTCTGCATCTTCCTTTCCGCTGCTGGAAGTCTGCTGCAGCAGCGCGGGTGAGTGAGTGCTGGAGTTTAGGACTGAAGAGCCAAGAGCTGGCTTTGTGAGCCACAGAAATCCCAGTGGATTTAGAGACAGGACTTTGGAATTGTCTGGTGGTATACTAGCTACAAGTCCCAAACATGATGCCTAATGGCCAGGTACACCCCCAGAGGGTGGGCAGCACTGGCTAGGTAGCAAGGCTTTGCAACAGTGCTCAAAGCTCTGCAGAATGTGCTCAGTGCTGCTTTGAGGTGTTTGGTCCTGCTCTCCATGTGGCCAAGACAAATGATAATGTCTTTAAAGTCCTGCTTGTCTCAGTGATGTAGGCAGTGACCCTGATATTAAGTCCATTTAGAAAAGCCCCAGGCCCACCAGGTTCAGAGAACCTATGCGCTTGTACATGGTCTCTTCACACACCACCAGCTGACTGGAAGCCTTTCACTGCAAACCAGCTCTCCCTCAAGCACCACACAAGCTAGAAAAGGGATTCTGTTTTTTAAACAGTTGCTTTTTTAAGCTTCTCAGGCAAACTACAGTTCAGATCCTTCACAACTGGTGGGAAAAGATATTATTGCCTGGAACCATGCCCAGAAAAACTCAAAAGTTGAGCCTCCTCCTGACTGCACTCAGTTGCTGGCTCACATCACTCGGACGTGATGCCATCTGGTGCTCACAGGCAGCAAATCCAGGCACTTCCCCAGCAGCGCTGAGGCTTCTCCTAGGCAAAGAGTTTAGGAGACATTAGGGGCGGGAGGGAGAATAAGCAGCTCCCAGCTTAGCAAACACAGACTCATTCACGGCATTTGTTCTGCCAGAAGATTAACATTCCCCTTGCAGCACACTGGCTCACAACCCATCAACGAGTCTTAATGCTTTCGGCTGGGCTTCAAGGAGAACGTAGCTAACGGTGAAACTTTTAATTTTGCTAATGTCTGCACTGGAAGGGTATTTGCAGGTCTGGACTGCAGTCGTTCCTTCTGCTGAAGAGCTGTCCTGGCACAGCACACAGCACTGGAGCAGCCTCCCATCCCAGAGCCACACGTTGCTGGTCCTGAAGGGGCTGTAAAGAGTCTTTGAAGAGCAAATAAATGAGCCAACTTCATTAAAAAAGCAAGAATCCAAGTACTCTTATTTCTCTGAGGGAAGAAGGACCAGAATGACCTAAGTCTGCTCTGAAAGAATGAAGAGTGGTTTTGCTGATAGTGTTTCCTCCTCCCCCCAAAAGACAGTTCTACTAGAAAGGATTGTTGACTTTTCATCTCAAAATTCCCTGTAGTTCATGTCTATGTTCCAGCACACCAAAGCTGGGAAATCTTTGTTTCACTTCTCACCAGCAATCACATATCAAGAGAAAAGTCTGACTCTTCCTTCTGAGGGATGCTCAATGTTTCCCAAGCCCAGTCCTGTTTGTTAACACACCTCCTCAGCACCCAGTCATCCCCTGAAGGCAGGCACCTTGAGGATTCTTCCACTGGATACTGCTTCAGCAGCAGGACAGAAATTTGTCTTCCCAAGCCAAACACTCCAACTGCTCCTCCGACCTGATGCTGCCCTTGAATTTGCCCTAGTTTTAGCCCACCTTGGCACATCAGAGGTCCAGTGGCCAGAACTCCAGAATAGCAGACATGGCTAACACAGGAGATGGCCAGTGGCCAGCAGACCTTGTGCAAGGACAACTTCCTGCAGGAGAGCTGCTTCGATGCACATCACCACCAGGGTCCCACCACATCACACCTCTTCCATGCTGCTAGGTAGTGTCACAGCTGGGCACACCATTGCCACAGTGCCAGGGTAACCCAGAAAATGAGTTTTGAACTGCATTCCCTTGAATCTAGCTAGTTTAGGCCTCCCCAAAGCAATACTGCAGGTGAACTTGGCATTATTTAGGAGGAAGCACTAATCAACCAGATCACCAAGTAGGAAACTGGCAGTGCAACAAAACATCTCCAAATATTGAATGGGGAACATGTGAATCTAAAGCAAACATTTACTGAAGATGAGCACTACCACTACCATGAGACAAAGTCATAAGGAGAGATCTTCCATTACAGACTGGATTTTTCTTGTCTTGGAAAACCTCATTCATATTCTTACACTTGTAAAATCTTTCTAAAAATGGAAAAGGTGCTCGAAATCCGCTAATGAGTCCTACAATAGGACCAGTGTCACAGTCGAACCTCAAGGGATGAATCCTTTGCTCCTGCAGGAGTGGCGCGGCTCGCAGGCAGGGCTGGGAGCTTTTTCATTCCCTTGTGCATATTGCCACCTTGTGGCTTTCCTTCCAGCTTCTAGAAGGGGCCTCAAAATTCAGAGCTGCAGTCAGAGCACACTAAAGTCTTTGGAAACGTTTTCATTTGCTCGATCATAACCTGCAGCTAGAGACACAGCAGGCTATGAAACCACACTACAGAGCTGCACAGTTCAGAGAAAGCTCCATCAGCCTTTAATTCTGTAGCAAAACTTCTCGTTCCAGTTCAAGCCAGCTGACATCGTGGCAGCAACAGACACCAGGGAACTAAGGAATTTTGCAGATGGGATTGTAAAAGCAGCTACTGCATGTTGTACATCTCCTGTTGATCTCCTAATTGTTAAGTTAAACAGGTATGTTAGCTGCATAATTATTTGTTTGCAGATAAGGTTGACACTGGTTTCTGGAGTACCCACAACCATGTAATTCCTCTGTAGCTACATGGTAATTATTGTGCTATTATAGAGTAATTAAACATTCAAATAAACATTAAATTAAGGATTCTGCATGGGAGCTGCCAACAACCATGGGCCAGAAAAGCAAATAGTAATTCAAATTACAGTGCACTACAGTGGTACCAGATACAGCAGGTACTTAAGAGCATATCACCTTTTACACTACAAATGACTTTTGTAGCTGTTTTGGCTGCACAAGAGTTTGGCTTAATGACCAAAGAGAGACCTAATTTGGCAAGTTCTCTGTGTGAGTTAATCACTTTGCCACTCAGTTATCCCTCTCCTTTTCCTAAGAACAGAGGCAAATACATTATTTATACTAAAACCAGGACAAACACTCCAGATAAGTGCTCTCCAGAAGGCCTTTCACAGTACACCTCCTAGCTCTCCAAAAAGCAAAGCCACAATTGCTGCTGCCACCAAAGGCAGGGATGCAGAAGCCTCACGTGGTAGTCAAGGTCCACATCAGTGCCCAACCCAGGACAGGCTACTGGAGCCTGTGTCCCGGCAGTACTTTGGTTACCACACAGCTCTATCCAGCACATCTACTGTGTTCGTGTTTTACTTCCTACCTGAGCCTAGCAGAATTCCCACATTCCCTCCAATGCTGGAGTTCTGCAGAATGCTTGTTTTGACATTTTAACATTGCACCCCATACAGCAGCATGTGCCTGTGGGTGCTGAACAAAGAAAACAGTCTGGCTTTCATTGAATCAGAGAATGGTTTAGGTTGGAAGGGACCTCAAAGGCCATCCACTTCCAACCCCCCTGCCATAGGCAGGGACACCTCCCAGTAGAACAGGGCACTCAAGGCCTCATCCAGCCTGGCCTTGAACACCTCCAGGGAGGGAGCAGCCACAGCTTCCCTGGGCAGCCTGTGCCAGTGTCTCACCACCCTCACTGCAAAGAACTTCCTCCTAACATCCAGTCTAAATCTCCCCTCTTCCAGCTTAAACCCATTCCCCCTCGTCCTGACATTACCAGACCTTGTCAATAGTCCCTCCCCAGCCTTCCTGTAGGCTCCCTTCAGATACTGGAAAGCCACTCTAAGGTCTCCTCGAAGCCTTCTCTTCTCCAGGCTGCAGAGCCCCAACTCTCTCAGCCTGTCCTCAGAGCAGAGCTGCTGCAGCCCTCTCAGCATCTTCGTGGCCCTCCTCTGGACTGGCTCCAGCAGTTCCATGTCCTTCTTGTGCTGGGGGCTCCAGAACTGCACACAGTACTCCAGGTGGGTTCTGAGGAGAGCAGAGCCAAGGGGCAGAATCCCCTCCCTTGCCCTGCTGCCCACACTGCTCTTGCTGCAGCCCAGCACAGGGTTGCTGTCTGGGCTGTACTCACACTGCAGGCTCATGTTGAGCTCTTCATCACCCCAGACCTCCAGGTCCTGTTCCTCAGGGCTGCTCTCAGCCTGGAGAACAGAAGGCTCTGGGAAGACCTTTTAGCTACATTTCAGTATCTGAAGAGGACTTACAGGAGGGCTGGGGAAGGACTGTTTACAAGGAGGTTTAGAGACAGAAGAGGCAATGGTTTAAAGCTGGAGCAGGAGGGATTTAAATTTGACACAGAAGGGAGTTATTGACAATGAGAGTGGTGAAATACTGGAACAGGTTGCCCACAGATGTGGTTGAGGCCCTGTATCGTGGTAGGCCTAAGCAGGCCAAAATAGGCTTATCTGTGTCCTGGCTTGCCCAGGCATGTTTTTCTGCTCTCCCTCCTTTTGTTCTGGGGAGAAGCAACTGCAGGAAAGAGGACAAAGAACTTGGAGCCACTGGGTCCAAGGACTCTGGCCTGCCCAGATTTGTTTGTATCCTGTGGTAAAGGTACACAGGCTTAGCTTGTGCCTGCCTTGTGCAAGGCCTGTGCGTTTCCCAAATTTGGGTAAAGCAAGCCTATGGCTTCACCTAATATGGTTAAACTTGGCTAACTGCCATTCTGCTTGGCTATTCTGTGTCCAAAGGCCCATTAGTCTCAGGCCACATTGATAAAAGAGATATGCAGGTAAACACAATGTTCTCTGCCATTGTATTGGTGCTTACTTGCTTGCTACTGCCTGTTGCCATGCCATGCTAAGATATAAGCTAGCTCTGCCACAAGTAACAAACTCTGATGCTCTGAGTTTGTTTGCCTGGAAACTGCCTGCCTCAAGTTTAGCAGGAACAGGCTCTTAATGCCTCCACGTGATCGGCCTGCATAGCCAGCATGACGTTGTGCTAAGACTGCACATCACAAGATATCCTGCCTGCACCCGAAAGTCTCCTGCCAAGACAGGATGTCCTGGAGATACACAGATCATCCAGAGAAGCAAAGACATAAGGTCAGAGATTGTCTGCCTCCTTTCCCAGCACTCTGTGAAGCCTGGGAAGAATCATAAGCTTCAGCAGCTGACAAGTAACAGAATTTCCTGAAAGCATTTGGGTACTGTCTGAAGCTGTAACTAGCCCCATAAGTCAGGAGATAATTTTGTGAGTAAATACTTCAAGCCTCTTGTAATTTACCACAGCCTTCTGCAATAAGCAGAAAGAAGCTCCTTGAGTCCATCTAGTGGGCAAGTGGTATATTGACCACAAGTGGTATTTGACCACAGGAACCTTCCCTTCCAGTTCAATTACTGCCCTGGAGTCCTGTATACCCCAAAACTCCTCTCCCTCTGTGGTGTGAATAGGAGAGGGAAAGGCACGAAAAGACCTATTCCCCCCACCTCATGCCCTGCAGGTGTGAAGGCGGGAAGCAAGGGGCCCTTCCGGCATGAGGGGTGCCCCGTGCAGTGCCCACACTGGAGTTGGGCTGGGGATTGGCTGTGGTCTTCATGCCTAGGAAGTGGTAACTTGGCTCTTTGTCTAGGAAGGGTATAAATATTGGGGGGACTTCCCGCCTTGGGGTTCCCACCTTAGAGTTCTCCCCCGCCTGGATAGCTTCTGCAGAAGGAGCCTCTGGCGCTCCAAAAGACAAGCTCCGAAGGATGGCTTCCACCTTAATCACCCTTTATGCAGGCTCAATAGGCCTTAACGATCCTCAGGGACTTCTGAAAGACAGTGAAGGGAGAAGCATCTGGACTGCCCTTCCTTTCAGCCAGCCTGACTCACCTGTGGGTAACTTTGGCTCAGCCTTACATTAATAAGGGGGACACTATATTTAATAGCTTAAGCCTTTTACAACTTCTGACATCCAAAATACTCAAATCTACCTATGGTGTCCTTGTAGAACTTCTCAACCAGCTGAATCTGCTAATTAAAACTAAATTAATTTCTGTATATAGTTTTGGGGGCAGTTTTCAGGGAAATAAAATAACTCTATTTTTATATATATTCCTGACTCAGCCACATTAATTCCCTGCCTCCATGACAATTACTGTTTATATACTTTTGCTAGTTATTGCTAGATCTAGGTATTCCTCTGTATAACATTTCCATGACATGAGAAGAACCAATTACTATTAAAAAGTAGTGGTCAGGGGTGGTGAGAGTTTTGAATATAAAAATTAATAAACAATACTGATTTAAAAAAATATCATCTTGCATAACACTGCCCCTGCAGACCTTCAAGATGAGAAATTATGTGACCGTGGGAGGTCTAGGCTGGATGTTAGGAGGAAGTTCTTCTCGGAGAGAGTGATTTGCCATTAGAATAGGCTGCTCAGGGAGGTGGTGGAGTCACCGTCCCTGGAGGTGTTCAAGAAAAGACTGGATGAGGCACTTAGTGCCATGGTCTGGTTGATTGGATAGGGCTGGGTGCTAGGTTGGACTGGATGAGCTTGGAGGACTTTTCCAACCTGGTTGATTCTATGATCCTGATGTAGTTGGAAGTATCCCTGCTGACTGCAGTGGGGTAGGACAAGACGATCTTTGAGGGTTCCAGTGCAACTCGTGAATACAGCTACCAGGGAAGTATGAGGGAAATCTCAGCCCTGGCGTGCTTGTTGAAAGGACTATGTGCTCCAAAATAGCAGCTCACTGAATTTAGGCTCCGACTTTAACTGCAGAAGTATTCCTGCTATGATGACGTGACTTCTTATGACTTCTACATTACTTCAGGAAGACGAAGAAAAAAAAATTTAGAGCAAGTCTGCACTATTTGTGGCAAAAGCATTTTCCATAGCTACTGAACACTCATTGAGGACTTCTCCAGCCATGGATCTTAACAGCTGATGAAGAGGGACAAGTGTCATTAAGCCGAAGGTCATACCACAAATCATTCGAGGCCATAACTAAAATACAACAATTTCCATTTCTTTGTCTCGTCTGATGAGCTCTTTGCTCAAGCTTGATCCTGTGCCTGCCGCAGTCAGAGGGAAGCTCTCTCCACCTCCGAGGAAGCTGGAGCAGGGCATAGATTCATTACAGTTATTTTTCTTGCTGTTCTTTGTCACAGTTCCCCCTTGTGATCACACCCTGCTATTGGCAAAGCACCCATGGGCACCTGGCAAAGAAAATTCTCCTTGCATATTTATAGGGGAGGGAGAGCAATGACCATCCTAGAGTAGCAAAACCAGATTTATTCTGACTATGGGCAGATGCATGCCAAGATTTTACTGATTATTGGTGCTCTGTGTTTGCAAACAAAGAAATCCTTGCGACACAGGAAGCTGCATAGTTCTGAAATTACCTTTTTTGTTACCTTAATGAGAGTATTTAAGGTAGCAACAGTAATCACAGCTACTGCTGCCCTTCTGCTGTGCCCCCTCTTAGCAACCAAGTTCAATATTGCCAGCATTACTCTTGGCTTGCCAAGGAAACTATTTCTGCTCCTTTAATTTGATATCCTAACAGTTTAATTTATATTTTGTGACCTTCTAGCTGTGATAACTTTCCCCCTCCCCCCCTTTCCCTGCTCATTACAAGCTATGCTGCAGTCTCCTCCCATCCAGCAGATCACCTGCTCTTGAGGGGCTGGAGGCACTACCTCCAGCCCTGGAACTGTTCACATTTTGTTGAGGACTACTTAAGCATGCACTCAAAAATAGGATCTTTCCAGATTTTTTCACTGCCATCTTGGAAGAGAACTCTCAGGAGAAAGGAAATTTTCTAGCTCTATCTGAAGATAAATCAGGACTAACAAGGCAGAAGCTCTCAGCAGAGCTTGGAGCAGACTTACCTATCACGTCTAGGGTGCTTCAGCCATTCAGCAGATGTGAGAAGAAATAATGCCCTCCTGATAAACATGTGGCATCTATCACCTTACTTATTTGGTAGACCTTGCCAACTCTGCCAAGGTAGCTTGCTCCATCAACGAAAATCAAACAGAATTGCACTCAGGGCTCCAGCATCACTAGCATGAAGCATGTCTGCAGAAGTAGGATATCACTTCCCCACACTGCTAAACTTCCCTAGAGTATTGCTCAGGTGATGTTTGGAACAAGGCCAAGGGACTTCAGAGGATCAGGCTATCTTATTGCTTCTCCATGGGTATCCTACACCAGAACATGCAGATTCACTTGGACGCCCACCAAAAAGGAATAAGCTCTCTCAACACAGATACTTATTTTTACATCTTACACCCCCCCTCCTGCCCAGAGCCAGGAATGCTGAGTCAGTACAACACTGCTGACACATCTCACCAAGCCTCACCACACTGCAGATACAAATGAGGGCTACCTGAATCACGGTCTCCAGAACTGCTGTTTTGCTTCCAGATAAAGACAAGGCTATACCAGTGGCATCACCACTGGTGCCAAGTGGGTATCAGAAGGATTTGTACCTTTCTTAGATGCCAGAAGGGAAGCACCTCTGTAACACGAGCCCAGCCCCACCAGCACAAGCCACACACAAACACTCACAGCCAGCACTGCACATAAGAGTACAGACACATGTTTAGGAACTACTAATAGCAGAACAACGTTTCCAAGAAGCTCCCAAGGAGTTCTTGAAGACTTTCTCCAGTCAGTCTAGACTTTCCTGCTGCTCCAGGGTGCTTTAGGGCTCCTCAAAGCCCCAAAATCTGCCTGTGTATGCTCTTTTGAATAAACTACAGAGCTGTTACTACAGCATTCAGTGTGTCTGGGGTTGGTTCTTCCTCCCAGCCAGCACAGACCAGAACAGATATGCAGCTCTGAAGCGGAAGTAGGTATCCCCACCCCACTGGAGTTAGGGGGACTGTTGAGCAAGAGGCTCAAAAGTTTTGGAACACAGAGAACACACAAAAGAGGAGAGCAGTAGCAGAGGGCACTCATTGCTCCCCAAGCAGGACCCCAGCCCAGGTGATGAGCTAGGGCTGGGAGAAGCAAACAGCCTAAGGCCCAAACAAGGACTAGCCTACAGCACAGGTCCAAGACTAAGCCAGGAAAACCATCAGCCGTGCTGAGCACAGAGACACCCCTAGCACTGCTCACCCCAGAGGAAGTAAAGACTGGCCCTGGCCCTGAGTTTAAATGGAGCTCACATGGGTGGGAGTCCAGGTGATGCTCCTCAGGGCAACTCAGTCTAATTGATGCCTGCAGTGCTCTCAAGTCATCTATCATTCAGGGGATTTGCAAACCTCTGCCTTTTCTGCATGCAACACAAAATGCTGACAAAGTTGGTGGAGGGGACAGTGGGAATGGAGCCCACAGCTTTCCCTGTAACAGGTCTATCCTGGGAGCATCTGCTCATTATTTGTCAAACACTGAACTGAAATTGTGGGTAAGAATCATGCATTTTGCCTAGAAAATTGAAAATGAAATAGTGTCTAAAACTGTAGCTATTACCCAGCACATTATCCTGAAGGACTATAGTATAATTTAGATAAAACAGCATATCTCTTCTTTCAGAAATGTCAACACCATTCTGAATGGTACAGCTGCTTTTCCATTGGGGCATCCTGGAGATGTATAACTCCAGGAGCCTCCTTCTCTTGTTCTCTCCATCTTCTTTTTAAATTGGCAAATGGATGTTCAATCTTTCAGCATTTCAGGTGCATTATTGTATGTGGGAAAAGTGCATGTTCAGAGATGCCCCTGAATGGCTCCATTACATATCTTATCAGCTGTGACATACTACTGGAAATAAAATCATCTGGATGCAATAGAAAGAATTAATATCAAGCTCCAGAAGGAGGATGAAATGTTTCACTTCCCTCCAATGCTCCTGATGTTTGTGCTGCACTTCATTCTACTGCTCTGCACCTACTACTCTGCATGCCTGCAGTAGTGAGGTGGGGCCTGAATTAGTGCCCCAGGTGTGGGGTCCTCAGCACTAGTCTGAAATAAAAAACCTCCCCAGAAACCTTCAGCACAAGCAGGCAATGTGACCAAATAAGCCAGCTGGTAATGGTCTGCAGGAACAGCCTCCCTAAGAGCTGTGTCCCATTGTAAAAGGTCCAGGCTGCAAGGGACCTCCAAAGGTCACCTAATCCAACCCCCCCTGCAGTCAGCAGGGACATCCTCCACTAGATCAGGTTGCCCACAGTCCTGTCAAGCCTCACCTTGAGTATCTCCAAGGATGGGGCCCCAACCACCTCCCTGGGCAACCTGTTCCAGTATTCCACTGCCCTCATAGGAAAGAACTTGTTCTTAACATCCAATCTAAATCTGCTCTTCTCTGATTTGAAGCCACTGCTCCTTGTCCTATCACCACAGTCTCTCTCCATCAGAGTTGCCTGCTGCCTCTTGGCTTCACACTGAACTCCTGTCTGGGTCTAGCACATCCCCAAGGACCCTCTGTGCACACTTGAGGCTATACAGGAACCCCAGGGTCTGAGCCTGGGGCTCCAGCAGAGAGCAGACAAGCTGGAGTTTGGTACCACAGAGCTCTTAGAGCTTTAGCTCCCAGCACATCCTAAACCTGTGGTGGTGTGGTCTGGTTGAGGCTCTGGTGGTTGAGCAGGAGTTGGACTGGATGATTCAAAGACTCACAGAGTGGTTTGGGTTGGAAGGGACCTTAAAGATTATCTAGTTCCAACCCCCTTGCCATGGCCAGGGACACCTTCCACTAGACCAGATTCCTCAAGGCCTCATCCAAACTGGACTCCTCTCCAGGGAGGAGAGGTCATCCACAACCCTTCTGGGTAACCTGTTCACTACCCTCACTGTCAAGGATTTCTTCCCAATCTCCAGTCTAAATCTGCCCTCTTCAAGCTTCAATCCATTCTCTCTCGTCCTATCACAACAAGCCTCTGTAAAAAATCCCTTCCTGGCTATCTGGTAGCCCCCTTTGATCTCTGCAGCTTTCTGCCAACATCAATCACCATGTGGGCTTACATTTCATTTATTAGCTCATAGGAAAATGTGTACATTTAATAGGAGGTTTATTCATGTTTTGCCATCTCCAGGCTCTGACTGGGTTTCAGGAGTGTATCAGATCACCTGCTAATTGCCCTCCAATGGTTTTGTACTGCTCTCCTGAAAGAAAAACCGCTTCTGTGATAGGAAGGGGAAAACAAGGTTTTGGCACAAAATACCACAGGGAATTGCCTCCTGGCAAATTCTGGGAAGAGGGAGGAATGATCTCAAAAGCAGAGCATGGTCACAGAATCACAGAAACACAGCATGTCAGGGGCTGGAAGGGACCTTGAAAGATCATCCAGTCCAATCTCCCTGATAAAGTAGGATCACCTAGAGTAGGTCACACAGGAATATGTCTAGTTGGGTTTTGAATATCTCCAGAGAAGAAGACTCCACAATCTCTCTGGGCAGCCTGCTCCAGGACTCCAGCACCCTCACAGTGACAAAGGTTTTCCCTATGTTCACATGGAACCTCCTCTGCTCCAGCTTATCCTCATAGCCCCTTGTCCTGCCACTGGGCATCTCTAAGCAGAGCCTGGCTACATCCTCCTGACACTGCTCTGCACACCTTAATCAGCAGCAATGAGGGCAGCCCTCAGACTCCTCTGCTCCAAGCTCCAGCCCCAGCTCTCTCACTCTGTCTTCACAGGAAGATGTTCCACTGCCTGCAGCATCTTTGTGGCTCTGTGATGGACTTTTTCAGGCAATTCCCCGAGGTCCTCCTTGAACCGAGGGGCCCAGAACGGGACACAATATTCCAGATGCAGCCTCATCAGGGCAGAGTAGAGGGGGAGGAGAACCTCTCTCCACCCACTCACCACAGCCCTTCTAATCCACCCTAGGATGCCACTGAGCTTCTGGGCCACCAGGTCATATTGCTGGCTCATGGTCATCCTTCTATCCACCAGGACCTCTGAGTCCCTCTCCTCTGCACTGCACTCCAACAGTTCATTCCTCAACCCATCCTGGTCCATGGAGTTGTTCTTTCTCAAACACAAGACTGCCTGAGTACCTGCTCCCCAGTGCAAAATGTCCACGCACGCCTGTTGTAGCTGATGGGCTCACAGCATGGCGGGCTATGGCTCTGTTTGCTTTGTACCACAGTTACCAGGGGGACAAAAAGAACATGATTTTCCCCCAGCACATTTACATTCCTGTTTATTTCTGTGCTATTTCCCCATTCTTCAGTGTGGGAGTACATCATGCAGCTCACCACTGCCGGAAACCATCAAGTACTACGGAGGAAGGTAGTGGTAGTAATTTACCCTAATTAAAATGTCCCTTAGAACACATGAAGGTGCAGATGGACCCAACTGATGCCTACCCTGAATTACTTGTGATTGTCTACCACTCTTAGCAGTGTACAACAGGAATAAAGAGGTTAAGAGGTTTGTAATTAGATTAAGGCTGATACCATTCTTCTTTTTTGCAGTGCCAAATATTTTGCAAGATGAATGCCATCCTAATTTAAACCCTCAGCTTAGTCTTCAGCAGTTGCCCATATTGTAAGACCTACTTGTAGCTTTGTAGTACTTAAAGGGGGACTATGAGAAAGATGGGGACAGGGCCTGGTGTGACAGAACAAGGAGTGATGGTTTGAAAGTAAAAGAGGGGATTTAGACTCCGTCTAAGGAAGAAATCTTACACAATGAGCTTGGGGAGGCACTGGCACAGGCTGCCCGGAGAAGTAGTGGATGACTCATCCCTCAAAATGCTCCAGGTCAGGTTGGACGAGGCTGGAGCAAACTGATCTAGTGGAAGATCACAGACTGATAGGGACTGGCAGGGTGGGAGGGGGGCTCTAAAGATCATCGAGTCCAGCCTCCCTGCCAGAGCAGGATTACCTAAAGCAGACCACATGGAACATGTTCAGACAAGTCTTGAAAGTCTCCAGAGACAGTGATTCCACCACTTCTCTGGGAAATGTTCCTGCCCACTGCAGGGGGTTAGACTAGAGGACCTTTACAGGTCCCTTCCAACCTAAATCATTCCATGATTAACTGTTGACATCTCCCAATTCTGAAGAGCAGTTGATAGCTCTGGTACTGAGAGGCCATCACCCCAAGGACATGCGGCAATGCAAGCCCTGGTCAGTGAGGATGGTGAGGCACTGGTGGGAAGGGATGGGCTGTGGTGGGCAAGGATAGACGTTGGCCAGCATTAAGCTGTATGGACACCTTGCTACATCTCCAATATAGAATCACAGAATGGCTTAGGTTGGAAGGGGCCTCAAGGATCATCCAGCTCCAACCCTCTGCCATAGGCAGGGACACCTCCCACTAGAATAGGTCGCTCAAGGTCTCATCCAACCTGGACTTGAACACCTCCAGGGAGGGAGCAGCCACAGACTCCCATGGCAATCTGGGCCAGTGTCTCACCATCCCCACTGCAAAGAACTTCTTCCTAACATCCAGTTTCAATCTCCTCTCTGCCAGTTTAACCCCCTTCCTCCTCATCCTGTCATTACAAGACCTTGTCAATAGTCCCTCTCCAGCCCTCCTGTAGCCACCTTCAGACACTGGAAGGCTACTACAAGGTCTCCTCAAAGCCTTCTCCTCCAGGCTGAAGCTCAGCTCAACATCCTGCCCCTGTTTGACAAAGGAGCTCTGACCCAAACTGTGGGCAGGGACCCTAAGGCACAGGTTTAACAAAGCCAAATACTGCACTTGGGTCACACCAATCCCATGCAACACTACAGGCTTGGGGCAGAGTCACTGGGTAGCTGCCTGTCAGAAAAGGTCCTGGGGATGTTGCCTCGCAGCTGAACATGAGTGTGTACAGGTGACCAAGAAAGCCAACAGCATGGCCTCGATTAGGAACAGGGTGGCCAGCATGACTAGGGTTGTGCCCCTGTGCTTGGCACTGGTGAGGCTCTACCCCAAATAATGGCTTCAGTTGTGGGCCCCTCACTACAAGAAGGACACTGAGGTGCTGGAGCATGTCCAAGAAAGGCAATGAAGCTGGTGAAAAGTCCAGAGAACAGGGCTGGTAAGGAGCAGCTGAGGGAACTGAGATTGTTTAGTCAGGAGAAAAGAAGGCTGTGGGGAGACCTTATTCCTCTCTACAACTCCCTGAAAGGGGGTCGTAGAGAGGTGGGGGTTGGTCTCTTCTCTCTAGTATCAGGTGATAGATGATATTAGGAAACATTTCTTTCCTGAAAGATTGGTCAGACATTGGAACAGGCTGCCTAGGGAGGTGGTGGAGTCACCATCCCTGAAGGTGTCCAAGAAACATGTGGCCATGGCACTTGGGGATATGGTTTAATGGCTATGGTGGTGTTAGGTCTGTGGTCGGCCTTAATGACCTTAGAGGTCTTTTCCAACCAAAACAATTCTATGGTTCTGCATGGAGAGGGCAGCCACTGCCACTGCTGCCTTTTGCATCCACTACTGCAACACACGCCATGAATGCTGCCATGCCATCTGTGCCCTCAGAGTGACCAGGCTGTGCAGCTAGCCCAGGCTGGGCTCCTGTGCCACTCCTGCATGCAAGCCAGCAGCCTTTGCTTGCCCTTCCTGCACACACAAATGGAATCAAGCCCAGGGAATGTTTATAGGGATGCAAGACTGTGACTGCAATTACAAGTTCATTGACGGTGCCCCTGCAGAGACCTTTTTTTTTAATTGGAGTCCTAATTAGCAATGAACTCTCATTATTTCTCATTGAAATCCCAAAGCGGCTTTGGCACATGCTCTTTGTTCTTTAGAAAATGGGGAAGTGGAGAAGCTGAAGGGAGATAAAGCAGCAGTGGATGATATAGTAGGAGGGTTGTTTACCCCTCGTGCCATTCCTTCAGTTTAATGCAGCACTTTTACTTATTATTTGTGGTCTGAAGAAATAAGTTTTTCCATAAAGAAACATTAACTTCTCCACAGCTGACTGCTGCTCTCCATCCTCCCCAGACACACATGTCACTAGGTTATCTTCTGTCTTCACTCAGGATACATCTCCATTGACTTCAAGAGGAGTGCTGGGACAAAGATCCCAAAAGTGGTGATGAGAAAAGGCTGGCCAGAGAAACATCAAAGCAGCAACACCCCCCTCCCCCTCAAGTTACAGCAGCTCTGAATAGGGAAATGTTAATCAGATGGAGAGGTTTGCCTTTGTTAAAATTGAGCCACCAAAAACTTGTGTAAGTTTTAGGAGGTTTATTCTGGCAAGGCAGAAGCAGCGCTGGGCGCAGGGGAGCTTCTCTCCGCAGCTGCGCACTGTGCACATGCAGCTGCAGGGGTTTTGTTTCCCACTCAGATCCATATTCACAAAGCAGTTCAATACTCTCTTTACAGTGAGGGTGGTGAGACACTGGCACAGGTTGCCCAGGGAGGTTGTGGATGCTTCCTCCCTGGAGGCGTTTAAGGCCAGGCTGGATGAGGCCTTGAGCAGCCTGCTCTAGTGGGAGGTGTCCCTGCCTATGGCAGGGGGTTGGAGCTGGATGATCCTTGAGGTCCCTTCCAACCTAAACCATTCTATGATTCTCTAATCAAACACTTCCCGAGGAGGCTGTGGTTTTTCCTGGCACTGTTGCTCATGCCTGCTGATCCTCCTGGGGGTCTCTCTGGTGGTCGTGAGGCTGAAGTAACGAGTCTTCCTCAGGTGTCATTTGTGACTTGGCTCTTTTGCGTCTTCACAGCCGCATGCTTTACGCTCTCTTATCTACCTTGCTCATGGCGTTTGCTGTTCTCCTTCGTCCCTAGCCTTGTTCAGTTAGCTCCAACACGCCCCTGTTTTGCTCACGTCCCCCACTGGCAGGGGCTAGCTCTTCACAGTGCTTTCTCTTATCGCCCACAGGTTCCACCGTCTCTGGCTTACTTAGCTCTGACACACCCTGCTCTGACACTCTCATCTTGACATAATTTTCTCATCATTCTATATTCTGCTTTGCCCTGTCCCTTACTGGCACGGGTACTACTTTTCACACCTTCATTAGCACCAGTGAGCTCAGGCCACAGAGTTGGGCTCTTGGCACCTCAGGGCTGTTTCAAGGATGGTTTGCCAGTGTCAGCCGAGGGACAGGCTATTCCTAAAGCAATAGGTGAGGTGTTTGGCAGCACTGAGGGCCCTCACCTCTCCCCAGAGAGTCATAGATTCATAGAATGGTTTGGGTTGAAAGGAGACCTTAAAGATCATCTAGTTCTGAATCCTGTGCCATGGGCAGGGATCCCTTCCACTAGACCAGGCTGCTTAGGGCCCTGACCAGCCCAGTCTTGAACACCTCCAGGGAGAGGCCATCCACAACCTCCCTAATGAAAGCTCTTGCTGAGATTTAGCTTTCCAGTCAGAGTAGCAGGTACCCAGGGCCGTGCTGGCTGCTGGGGAGGAAGAGAGGCTGAAGCAGTAGAGATGAGCTTCCCTGCAGGCTCATGTCTGGACAACATTCCCTCAGAACTCATAGTGTCTTTTGCAGGGTTCCTACAGCTGTACCAGCCTCTCTGACCATGAAGTCACAGCTCTGGGAG
This sequence comes from Tricholaema leucomelas, assembly GCA_013400475.1. NCBI lineage: Eukaryota > Metazoa > Chordata > Aves > Piciformes > Lybiidae > Tricholaema lacrymosa > Tricholaema leucomelas. The sequence continues at coordinate 304,530 of WAAF01016893.1, forward strand.
GCTGAGCTGGACCTTACTCCCAGCAGTCTCACTCCATTTGCTAGGCTGTGCTTATCTGAGATGTAAAAGTGAAAAGGAGCCCTTCAAGGAAGTATAAATGTATTTTTTTCCTGTGGTTTTCAACCCTGAGTGCCTTGAAAGGGCCACAGTAGAGAAAAGAATCAGCCTTAGTAAATTCAATCCCTCAGGTTTGTCACAGCTAACAAAAAAGTAATGAAAGAAGCTGAAAAAAAAATACTTGGTTTGCTCAGCAAAAGAAGAGTGCAGAGGAGAATTTCTGCACCAAGAAATGGGTCACCTAAACACACTGCAGTATCAAACAGACTCGGCACTGGGACAGAGGATCCAGTTGTCTGACCACACGAGCACCTCCAAACTCAGAAAAGCTTTGGGCTCTTGGGAAAACTTTGAGGTTATGTTTTTTTTTTCCAGAGGTCTGGATAATCATCACACTGCTTCCACAATCCTTCTACAAATTATTTTGATAATAAAGGACCTCCTGTGACATTGAGTACATTTTAATTACAACATTGTCTGTAATGCATATATCTAATTGCAAATAATTATTTTATCACATTTTTTGTCTGTGTGCCTGTTACATGCATCAGATATTATCTTCTGTCTCTGTGGTACAGGTTAATTAAAATTTCTCTTTTAATACTGTTTCAAAGCTCACCACATAATTTCATCTGAGCACCAGCTGTGTAGGGAAATAATATTTTTTATTATTATTATTTCTTTTTTTGTTTTGGTTCTGCTTGGCCATAGGGGAAAACCTGAGCCATTTCTGAAGGCTGTAATTACTGCACAGCTTTTCTGCAGACATTTATTTTCAAAAGAAGAAAAGAAGGAGGAATTTGTGTAACATCAGTGGCCAGCAGTTGCTTTGTGTGTTTGAAGGCTTTTTTTATTGTTGTCTTCCTTAGGTACAAGAGGATTGAGATCTTAGCTCGGAAGGAGAAGTTAGGATGTTACGCAGCCATTACATAAAGTCTGGTTTGTCCATGTGAACTGCACCCAGGGTTAAGGCAAACTGCATGATCATTCTTGATAGCAAAGATCAGCTTAAGGTGATCCCAGTCTACTGTTCTCTTCCTCATTTATTGTTCCTTAGAGTGGCAAAAAGCAGACGTGGTGTGAGAGAAAAATGAAAATAGGAACATAGAATCGTAGAATCAACCAGGTTGGAAGAGACCTCCAAGCTCATCCAGCCCAACCTAGCACCCAGCCCTATCCAGTCAACCAGACCATGGCACCAAGTGCCTCATCCAGGCTTTTCTTGAACACCTCCAGGGACAGTGACTCCACCACCTCTCTGGGCAGCCCATCCCAATGCCAATCACTCTCTCTGGGAAGAACTTCCTCCTAACATTCAGCCTAGACCTGCCCTGGCACAACTTGAGGCTGTGTCCCCTTGTCCTGTTGCTGGTTGCCTGGGAGAAGAGACCAACACCACCTGGCTACAACCTCCCTTCAGGTAGTTGTAGACAGCAATGAGGTTACCTCTCAGCCTCCTTTTCTCCAGGCTGCACACCCCCAGCTCCCTCAGCCTCTCCTCACAGGATTTGTGCTCCAGGCCCCTCACCAGCTTCGTCACCTTTCTCTGGACACCTTCCAGCACCTCAACATCTCTCTTGAGTTGAGGAGCCCAGAACTGGACACAGTACTCAAGGTGTGGCCTGACCAGTGTTGAGTACAGGGGAAGAAGAACCTCCTTCCTCCTACTGGCCACACTGTCCCTGATACAGGCCNACTCACTGATGCTGGACTCACTCCCCTCATCCAGATCATCAATAATGATGTTGAACAGGACTGGGCCCAGCACTGATCTTTAGGGAACACCACTGGTGACAGCTGCCAACTGGATGTGGCACCGTTCATCACCACTTTCTGGGCTCAGCCTTCCAGCCAGTTCCTGACCCAGCACAGAGTGAATCTGTCCAAGCCACGAGCTGCCAGCTTGGCCAGGAGCTTGTTGTGGCAGACAGTGTCAAAGGCTTTGCTGCAGTCCAGGTAGACTCCATCCACAGCCTGCCCCACATTCACCAGGTGGGTAACCTGATCACAAAAGGAGATCAGGTTGGTCAGGCAGGACCTGCCCTTCCTAACCCCATGCTGGCTGGGCCTGATCCCTTGGCCATCCTGTAGGTGCTGTGTGATGGCACTCAAGATGACCTTTTCCATGCCCTTGCATGCTGTTGACTAAAAGAAAAAGAGAGCTTAGGTTAAATAACTGGCAATATAAAACCCAAGACAAGAAAGCTGAGCAGAGGACAAGAGAAGAAAGAAGATTCTAATTTGTAACTTGTACTAAAAAAATCTCTGCTTCTTACCCTCCGTGCATTATGTCCTAGGACCAGAAATATTCTGTCAGTGCTCTTGCTGCTTCTTCAGACTGTACGGCTGATGTATTCTGCCTGTCTGTTCAGAGGCAGCTCCAGGGAAGGGAGGCTGGCAGGGAGAGGGTTAACACGTGTTCCCCCAAAGCCAGGATACAGCCGGGCAGCCGAAGGAGGGAAGCAGGCTGAGTCGATGCTGGGCGGGCAGAGGTGAACACTGCCAGGAGGAAACTGCTGGGGCTCTACGAGACCACGAGTGACCTCTCCTCTTGGAGAGGGGTGAAGTAAACACCACTTATCTCGGATTTAGGGCAGTTGAGACAAGCAGCACTTTATCTCTGCACCGCCGCACACAGAGCGGGGAAGCAGAGTAGTGATTTTCCTGTTTTTACAGCGCAAGCTATCTCTGCTTGCTTAGTCCAGTCTCAAGTTGAGCTGTAACTCCTCCTCACGGAAAGATCTTGGCAGGGGCAGTACGTTACAGGCTTTCACAACCTGCCATAAACCTCTGCAAGCAGTTCAACCTTTTGCAAGTGAAGTTTGATCTCTCTTTAGTGGGTTGATATTTTTACTCCATGAAATTTCCTCATCCTCTGTGCTGTTTCCTTTTGGAAGTCATCAAGGGACATGCAATCAGTGTTCCTTCTATTGTGGATTTTTTTTTCCCTTCATAGTCATAAATTCCTCCTTTTCCCTCCATACACATTTTGAAATTCTGGCATAAGGAAATCTGATGTCTGGTTTTGAAAGTAGTTTTCTCCTGACTACCACTCCCACTGTATGAATGACATCTTAATGCCTCATAGGCTACGATGGTTAGAAATTTTCCATTAAAATTTTCTTAAATATCCCATCATCCAGAAGTTCCATTCCCTTTTACTGCCAGATGTCCAGGGGTAGGAACTTCTGAAAATCCAGTTCCTGAGTGTAGGTCTGCTCAGGGACACTCCTACCCCCAGCTTTACATGTGGTTTATTTCAGCACCATTTATTTCACTGCTCTCATTCACTGTTCACCATCCTGCAGCCTACAAGAATAGGCAAGAATAGGGAGGTGATTCCCCCCCACTATTCTGTTCTTGTGAGAGCCTGCCTGGAGTACTGCATACAGTTCTGGTGCCCCCTGTATAAGAGGGACATCAAACTGCTGGGGCAGGTCCAGAGGAGGCCATGAAAATGGTCAGAGGGCTGAAGAACCTCCCCGTGGGAACAGGCTCAGGGAGTTGGGGTTGTTCAGTCTGAAGAAAGCTTCAGGAAGACCTTAAAGCAGCCTTCCAGTACCTACAAGAAGGCCTACAAGAAGGCTGGAAAATGACTTCTTACAAGGGCTGGTTGTGGTAAGATGAGAAGGAATGGACTGAAGCTTGAGTAGGGCAGATATAGGCTGGAGATTAGGAAGAAATTCCTGACAGTGAGGGTGGGGAGACACTGGACCAGGTTGCCCAGGGAGGTTGTGAATGCCCCTCTCTAGAGGTATTCAAGGCCAGGCTGAATGAGGCCTTGAGAAACCTGGGCTAGTGGAAGGTGTCCCTGCCCATGGCAGGGGTATTGGAACCAGAGCTTTAAGGTCCCCTCCAACCCAAACTGACTATGTACACAAGAATATGTGGATATAGCAGTTGTAACCAAAGCTGAAGCCATGTATTACTATAGCAGCAGTCTTTTTATATGTCATTCTACAATTTGTGGTAACTCTACCAGTTATGGAATACAGTGGTAGGGTAAAATACTGTTTTTAACATTGTTATTGGATAACAGTGAGATGTCTGCTATCTTGGCACAGACTATTTTCAGTTCTTTGTTCTAAGTTTGCTGTGCTTCTATGCAAATGTTACTCCAGGCAAGCATACCAGTTTACTATGTTTCTAACCCTAATCTTCCATCAAGGGTACACAGGGATGTGCTCTAGCTTACTCCCTTCCTTGGGTGCCACACCAAACCACTCTAGGAACCTGTGACACTCTGGAGGGCCACTGGCCTTCACCACACTACGCAGGTATCCAAGCGCAGGCTGAGCCCATATCTGATGCCTAGAAGTAAAATTTCAGTTTCTGACATTTGATTTATCCTCTTTTGTGAATGACCAGACATAGCAGACCACTCATGCTGATCCTTTGCCTGAAAATCATCATACACTATATGTATATGAAGAATGCTGCTGGTGGTCCCCAGCCCCTACCCTCACCCAGACCTGTGTGTTGCAGTGCAGACCACTTTCAGCTAAAACTAGAAATAAATCCCTCTGAGAAGGATGTATTTTGTGCATCAAAGGTGTGTGTGTCTGCCTTTACTAAAGTAAATATTCAACTCCTATGAAATAAAGACTAAATGAATAACTCACACTAAATAATTAACTGTTTTCTGGGAAGCCTGTGGCTGTAGTGCATTCCTCTGAGAAATCCTCTGCAGACACCTTTGGACTGCTCTTCTCCACCTGCCAGATAAGCTAGACACTGACTGCACCTCTCCTGACTTCCCTTGCATTGCCAGCCCTTTGGTGTCTCTTGTCACTCATTTATTCACCTGTAACGAAGGACTGTGAGAAAACTGGTGGCTGTTGAAAGGGAGTCACTAGGGGAGGTGCTCAGTGAGTGTAAATGGACGAGGAGCCTTTGCTTTCATAAAGTCAGCTAAATTCTGACCCTTTGCAGAAACCGATCCACAAAAAGCAGTCTGCAGGATTCAGAGCTAGGAAAAATCAGATGCATTAGAAATGAAGCACTAAGAGTCTGGAGCAGGGATCCATGTCTCTGCACCCTATAGGAACAATTAGGAAAACAAAGTTGTCAAACTGAAAGCCAGATGGAAAAAAAACCTTTACACATTCTTGGTCCTGCCAAGCAGAGTCTCATTTCCACACACAGCAAAATGGTTCTGCTAATAAGTGCACACTGCACCTAAACTGGTAAGCATCAAGTGAGTTGATTCAAATGTAGGACTAAGAAGCTCAGGTGCCAGACCAAGGACACACAAAAAAACCCACCTTTTTGAGGCATTTGGTTTGAAGGATAAATAATGAGTACCAGCATCCTCTGCTAAGGAAATCGTTATGTCACCTGTGCATTACTTAGGATCCAAGCCTCTTTTATTTACTCTTCCTCTACCCCTTTTTTCCAGGCTCATTATAAAGTGTTGTATTGACACAAGTAAGCAGAGAAGTTCCGTAATTTAATCCCTGTCATTAAAATTTCAGACTCAACAGGAAAAGTAGCCTTGCCTGTTCCTCAGGTTCAGTGAAATTCAGGTGGCTGTATTTACAATGGCAGCAGCAGGTTTCACCTTTCCAAACTCTGCAGCAAGAAGCAGAGTTTTTCATCACCTTCAGCCCTTGCTTACAGCAGGTAGGAAAACAGGACAGTGATTCCACCCTCCTGCAACCGAGGAGCTTAATGCATGAAAAGCACAGAAATGTGGGCCAAGCCCTGTGTCTCCCAGCCAAACCAAAGCTGAAGGATTAAAGCAAATGAGGCTCATACTGTTTTCACATTATTTTGACTATGGTTCTGTTGGATACATTTTGGGTTATGCTATAGTGAGTCACTGCTCTCTGACCATCAAAAGGAAATTTGTATCAGCCTTCTGATCTGAAATGTAGAAAGTAAGTGTGACTTCAAGCCAACAAATGAGACCCATAGCTAGCCTTCACTGCTCTGAATCACACACAGAAACATTCTAGTTGGAAAAGACCTTCAAGTCCAACCAATATCCCTACTCTACAAGGTTCACCCTAAACCATTTCCCCAAACACCACATCCAAATGACTTTTAAACACATCCAGGCTTAATCATCTCCCTGGGCAGCCCATCACAATGCCTGACCACTCCTTCCATGAAAAAGAAATTCCTAATGTCCAGTCCAAACCTACCCAGTCGCAGCTTGAGGCTATTCCCTCTTGTTCTATCACCTGTTCCATCACCTGTTCCATTTACCTGTGAGAAGAGACCAGGACCAACCCCTCCACAACCTTCTTTCAGGTAACTGCAGACAGTGATGAGTTCTCTCCTCAGCCTCCTCTTCTTCAAACTAACCATCCCCAGCTCTTTCAGTCACACCTCATAAGATTTATTCTCCAGGCCCTTTCTCAGCTTCGGTGCCCTCCTCTGCACTTGCTCCAGCACCTGAACATCCCTTTTGTAATGAGGTGCCCAAAACTGAACACAATACTAAAGGTGTGGCCTCACAAGAGCAGAGTACAAAGGGACAATCATCTATCCATTCCTGCTGGACACATTTCTAATACAAATCAGGATGCCATGGGCTTTCTTGGTTGCCTGGGCACACTGCTTGCTCATATTGAGTTGCTTGTCAAATGCCACACTCTCACACATTGTATCAGAAAGAAATTAATAATTTTGATGATGTGGGATGTGTTCTTGCACCCTTGGATCTTGAGTCAGTCACCCCTAGCAAAGTGAGTGCCTATGGCAAAAAAAACCAGCAGGTTGCAGCTTCCAGAAGCCAGCATTAGGCCATGCCAGATGCATCCCAAGAGGATGCCTTGGTCTCTTGAGAGGTCACTGTCCATCTGCAGCAAACATACAGCCCCAAGGCAGGAGAAGGATCCCTGCACAAGCACACAGTTCCCAAGGATCCCTGCACAAGAACAGAAGTTCCCTTGCTGAGATTTTCCTCTGTCCTTTGGATGGTGCTCAGGCTGGGGAAACGCCTGACACTGGGAGGAGGCACATGCAGACACAGGGTGTGGGAAAACGCCCCTCCTCAGAGGGTGCAGCAGTGGACCCACAGCCTTTGTGTCTGGGAGAATTTCAGGAAGCCTTTTCCTTTCCAAAGGACGACAGCACTGCTCAATGCCCTCCCCTTCAGGCAATCTGCACCCCAGTGATTCGCTGCAGCTGGGGATATCTTGCTGCTGCTCACTGGCTCTGTTAGCTGAGGGCAGCTGGCAGCCTAGAAGTGAGCGTAGAAAACACATCCAAAACCCAATACTGTGCATGTTGCCCCTACTCCCCTGCCCTCTTCTTTCCTCACAGTGTCCTAGAGGTGTCAAAGGCAGGCACTCAGCACCAGCAGCAGGGACTGCCTGCAAGAATCAGCACAGACAATGACTGCTGCAGGCCCATCGCTCTTGGCAGGACCCTTCACTCCTTGTAAAGACCACAATGCTTCCAAGAGGGGAGAAACAAAATCCCAGAATCCCAGAATGGTGGTGGGTGGAAGGGAACTTCTGGAAATCTGGTCCAGTGTCCCTGCTGCAGTATGAGTGGTGCAACTCAGGGACAGTGTGCTTGCCCGTGGTGTAAACACATATTAATAATTTAAGCCATTCTATTTTAAACTGGAATTGTGCTGCCCCATACTGCTTATATACTGCTCATATCCATTGGGTGCCTAAAATAGTACCTTCTCTCATAGCTCTCTGCAGTACCCACACCACATACACCAAGAGGGGCTGTGACCATCAGGCAAGCTTTCCCTTCCAGGGCAGGTGCTGCTGTGACATTATTGTCAAGGTCATCTTCTGTCTGTAGGGTCTTGGCTGTGCTACAACTTCCCAGAAGTCTCCCTCACCCTAATGTGATGCTGATCCTACTGTACTGCAACCAGCATGAACAGAGGTCTGCCCATACCATTATCCAAACCCACACAGCCAAACAGGCAGCTTGCTGCAGAAGGGAGTGACTTATCTAAATGAATGCTGAATCCACTCACACTGCTGCTGTGCTTGTGTTTGGATTGCTTAGGATGTCACAACGTGCTGTGACCTTTACAAATTCAGTTCTGTGATAAGTGATTACTGCTCTTAAATGACTGCTTTATATAGGTTTTACTTCAGATCCTGAGAGCTAAGTGACCAAATCTCTTTCAGGAAATTATTTCACCTTAAGCATCATCTTTGGGAAATGCATCATCTGATTTTCTGGAAATTGCAACTGTGATATTGTCAGAAGACATAAGCCAGAGGATTTTACAAGCAGCTCCCCTACACAGGCTGAAAGTCTACTGGGATTTTTGGTTTGCATTCTCATCAACTCACAAATGACTCACTCGAAAAGCTCTATTTTGTGATGTTCTAACTAAAAGGTTAAAGGTCAGTTGCATATAATTCTGTGTTTCTAAAGGTACATAATAATTTGGATGTTTTTGCTTACCTAAAATTCAGAGGAGAAGCTGTTAAAAGGGTTTCCTTCTTGCTGCAACACTGACTGCTTGCCCTTAATCATCTTATACCATAAAAATTAGCCAACAGGTGGTGATGCACTTAGGTGCAGAACAAAACATTGTCTTGTGGTCACAAAAGGACTTGGGGGTACTGGTGGATGAGAAGCTGGATGTGAGCCAGCATTGTGCCCAGAATACGAATTGCATCCTGGGCTACATCAAAAGAAGCATGGCCAGCAGACTGAGAGAGCTCATTCTGCCCCTCTAATCTGGTGAGACCTCACCTGGAGTATTGTGTCCAGTTACAGGACCCCCAACACAAAAGAGACATGGGCCTGCTGGAATGGGCCCAGAGAGCAGGCCACTAAGATGATCAGAGGGCTGAAGAACCTCCTCCACAAAGACAGGCTGAAAGAATTTGGGCTGTTCAGCCTGGAGAAGAGAAAGCTTCAAGGAGACCATGTAACCACATTTCAGTATCTGAAGGGCACCTAGAAGGTGTCTGGGGAAGGGCTATTTAGAAGAGCTTGCAGCAATAGGATGAGAGGCAATGGTTTGAAACTGGAGCAGGGTAGATTTAGGTTGGACATCAGGAGGAAGCTCTTTACAATGACAGTGGTGAAATACTGGAACAGGTTGGCAGGGATGTGCTTAAGACCTTGTCCCTGAAGATGCTGAGACTTGGTGTGGCCCTGGACAACCTGGTGTAGTTGGAGGTGTCCCTGCTGACTGCAGGGGAGTTGGACAAGATGACCTTTGAGATGTCCTTCCAACCTGATGCAATCTGTAAATGTTATATGGCACATGACATGTAGAAGAGAATGTGAGTTAGAACATCCACAGTTTATTATTCAGTTTTGTACTGTGATGATGCAGCTAATCCAAAGGCATATAAAAACCAAAGAGGAACCTGTGCTAGTTTGAGCCTAGCTGGAATGTTTTGGTGAGAAGAATTAGATTACAGGCTGTGGAAGGAAAACAAGGGTGATGTCTACTTCACTCATAGGCTTGCTGAGATGTATAAAAACAAAAAGCAAAACATAGATAAGGGAGTCTCACTTCTGCTGCTGGCGAGCTTGGAGCTGCATCTCTCTTCTAACCTCACCCTCCATNCGGAGCGGGTAACACCCAAACCACCAGAGACCCTTATCAGCAGTCTTTGGGAGGAGGACTGAATTTGAGCTTCGTGTGCCCTGAACTAGGATAGAAACAAGAAGGTGGCTTTTAAACTTCCTCTGGTTGGTTCCAGCTGGGTATCACATCATGATCACTGACCAGTGCCAACCCTCCTCCTACCAGATAGAAATGTCCTGCCCCACACTGAATTAATTCCACATCATCTACTTACAGCATCAGGGGCACTTTCCCATCTCTGCATCTCACTGGTGTACAAGAACTGAGTTCAAATAACCTCAATTCCTTGATTAAAGCGCACGAGTGAAAAAAACCCACAACCCCAAACCACTCATTATGCTAATGTAAAACGATGCTGCCTCACCGAGCGCTTCACGTGACCACATTTTCCAGGACCTAGGAGGCAGAGAAAGGACTGCCCTGCAGTTCAAGTCATGACATCTATATTCTGCAGAGCTTTTCACAACAGGAATCTCTGGCAGAGTTTAAAACATTATGTGCCTAAAGCTATGCAGATGTAAGCATCAAAATGCTCCCCTTGTCACTGACAACACTGACAATCAGACACTACAGCAGCTACACAATCGCAACCATTTTATTTTTAAGCAAAGCAGAAGACAAAACATAAAATAACAGAACTGTTTTGGTTGGATACCCTGCTTTGGTGAGACCACACCAGAGTACTGTGTCCAGCTATGGGACCCTCAACACAGGAGACATGGATCTGATGAAGTGGGACCAGTGAAGGGCTGAAGATCATCACAGGGCTGGAGCACCTCTCCTGTGAAGACAGGCTTGAAGAATTGGACCTGTTCAGCCTGGAGAAGGCTCAGAGCTACATTTCAATATCCATATGGGACCTACAGGAGGGCTGGAGAGGGACTGTTTAAAAGGGCTTGGAGTGATAGGGTGAGGGGCAATGGTTTGAAACTGGAGCAGGGGAGATTTAGCTCAGACATCAAGTTCTTTACAATGAGAGTGGTTAAATACTGGAACAGGTTGCCCAGGGATGTGGTTCAGGTCCCATCCTTGCAGACCTTCAAGATCAGCCTTGATGTGTCTCTGGGCAACCTGTTGTAGCTGGAGGTATCCCTGCTGACTGCAGGGGAGTTAGACAATATGAGCTTTGAGGGTCCCTTCCAACCTAGACCATTCTATGATTCTATGTCCTTCGAGGGTCCCTTCCAATGTAATCCAATCTGTGAAACTGTAAAAAAGGCCTTTAAGATAATTGAGTCTAACCATGAAACATGGAATGATCAGAAATTACCAGAAGAGACAATCTGAAACTTGTTTTTCTAAGTCAATTGAAATAAAAGGGAAAAAAAAAAAAAAAGAATAAGAAAAGCAGAATCCAAGATTCTGGGTACTTCCCCAGCCAACCTCATGTATTGATTTGTGGCAATGAAAGGGAAAAGCTGGAATGACCCAATTTGCTCAGATACTCAACCTGCAATATGTGATCAAGAATTCTGGACGACTGTTGAAGATTTATAAATGTTCCACAATGAGCCATTGTGTAACAGGCTTATGGGAGGAACAAGCACCATGAATTACTGTAAGCCTTCAACAGGCTCCAAAACAATAGGATGTTAGGCAACAAAAAAAAATCTCCGTGCCTGACTCCAAGGTCATGCTTTCAGACATTTTTTTTTTTGTGTGTGTAAGGAAAAGGATTAAGATTTTTGTTAAGAAATGCAACATGTCAGCACTATTCATCTTCTTATAACTCCAGGAGCTGCATTTCTTTAAAGATCGGCAGGAATACCCCAAGGTCTGATGGCTCTACAGGGCAACACTATGAGATACAGACAGGCCTTGCTCTGCACCTTCCAGAATCCATCCCATTTCAAGTCCACTATCATGTAGGAAGGTTGGACCAGATGATCCTTAGGGTCTCTTCCAACCTGGCATTCTGTGATTCTGTAAATATGCCTGTGCCACAGTCACAAACATGGTGTGCTGCCAGCAGTACCCACAAGCACTGGAAAGAGGAGAAGCTGGGACTGTCCTCTTGCTGGTGGCTTGTTGATGTGTTGCTTTGGTGACCTTGGGCCTTCGCAGACAAAGCAATCCCTGAGAGGGCTCAGAGGAAATGAGACGGGGCAGTGCTGTATTTTCTGGTCCTAACAATAGTAATTCTTGTGACATGTTATTTTTTCTGCAGCGACTCCTGACTGAAAAATAATGTCTCTAAATATATGACAGGTTTGTTAACAAATAAGAAGTACACATGGACTTTATTTCTCTGGAAAACATTGTTTTTTAAGATCTCACCCTGCCCTGGAATTTACAAAAAATTACTTTTCTACCCAGGATTTTTACTGAGAGAATCTGAAAGCCTTTAAGTGCAACCCTGTTGGGCTTCTAATTCTGGGGCAAATCCTGCTTTTGTTGTGTAAGTCAAACTGCTCAATCTTTCACCTTACCTGTGTGTCATGAGGGTAAAGCCAGCATTTATTATTTACACAGTTATAGTGCAAGCAGTTCTTCAAAACATGAATATTTTTCTTCTAAATCAAATGGAGTCTAGGTGGGTGCCATTCCAAATGGTGCATTCATCCCAAATATAATAGTGTGCCACCTCAGGTGCTCACACAGCTTTCTCAGCTCCACTGTACTTCACAGGAAATCCTGCCCTGGCCATCATTTACCTGATCCTCACACTAAGCTGCACTTTCCACCCAGCACCACTGCTTTGGTGGCTTCACCAAGCACAGTCACTGCTGTGGGAGGGTTGTGGCATCAGTGCCTGGAGAGAAATCAAAGAATCATTCAGGTTGGAAAAGCCATTTGAGATAACTGAGCCCAACCGTTAACCCAGCACTACCAGGCCAACTCTAAACTGTGTCACTCAGCACCATATCTACATGGCTTTTAAATCCCTCTAGCGATAGTGATTCCACAACTTCCCTGGGCAGCCTGTTCCTGGACTTGACAACCTTTGTGAGCTTGACAACCCTTTCCTAATTTCCAACCTAGGCCTTCCCTGGCACAGCTTGAAGACATTCCCTGTTGTCTTGCCACTTGTTACTAGGGAGTAAAGAACTATCTCTAACTTGCTACATGAAAAGGAAAGCTGTAGAGAGCAAAGTCTCCCCTCTGCCTCCCTTTCTTCAGGCTGAACAACCCGTTCCCTCAGCCGCTCCTCACAAGGCCTGTGCTCTAGACCCTTTCTCAGCTTCATTGCACTTCTTTGAACACACTCCAGCACTTCAATGTCCTACTTAGAATCACAGAATCAACCAGGCTGGAGGAGACCTCCAAGATCATGCAGTCCAACCTATCACCCAGCCCTATCCAATCAACTAGACCACGGCACTAAGTGCACCATCCAGGCTTTTCTTTAACACCTCCAGGGACAGCAATACCACCACCTCCCTGGGCAGCCCATTCCAATGCCAATCAACTCTTTCTGTGAAGAATTTCCACCTAACATCCAGCCTGTAACTTCCCTGGCACAACTTGAGACTGTGTCCCCTTGTTCTGTTGCTGGTTGCCTGGGAGCGAGTAGCCTAAAAATGAACCCATTATTAGATGTGTGGCCTCACCAGGGCCTAGTACAGAGGGCCAATCGCTGCCCTTGTCCAGCTAGCCACACTACTGCTGATTCAGGATGCTGCTAACCTTCTTGACTCATCTTCAACCAACTGCTGACCAGCACCCCCAGGTGCTGGGGTGCTAAACTTAAGGCCACAGTAAGTGCTGGTAGGTTGGTGCTGGCAGCCCTGGGGGTACAGGGGACCCTGCAGGTGTCTCAAGAGGTCAGCAAAGCTCGAAGTCATTCGCTGAAGAAGCCTCCAACGGTGACATCAGCGCGCCGGAATGTGACGTCAGCGGCGGCGGCGCCTGCGGCTCCCGGCGTGCCCGGCGCGGGGCTTGCCGCTGCATAGGCTGCCGGGAGTTGTAGTTCTTCTGGTGCACGAAGCGTGACGCCTGCGCCGTGCGGCGGCCCGGGCAGGGGGCGGTCAGCCGGCGGCGGGGCCGGCCGGTGTCCAGCCGGCACGCCTACCCGTTAAGCGGCGGCGGGTGGCGAGCTGGGGTGCCTGTCGGGGACGTTCCCATCGTCTCCGTCCCCCGTCTGCTTCCCCACAGCCTGGAGCGGCGTAGCTGTGGACGCCCGTTCCCCGCACCTGCCCGGCCGCCGGGCCCTCAGCCTCTCTCGCCCGCGGCCCGCACCCGCCACGGCCCTAAGGGGAGCCCCTTCCCCTCAGCCGTCGGGTGCCACCACCGAGCCGGGATGTTCTCCAGAAAGAGCCATGCCGATGTCAGGAAATCAACCCAGAAGGCGCTGGATCCCAAGCGAGATGTACTTACCCGCCTCAAGCACCTTCGGGCACTGTTAGGTGAGTGAGGGGCGGCCGGCAGGGCGCTGAGGCGTTTGTCGCTGCGCCCTGAGATGCTCGGGACGGGGTGAAGGCGGGGCAGGAGACCTCCACTTTCTGGTTCCTTTCAGGGCTTCTTGCTGTCGCGTCTGGCCACAGTCCGCCGTGACGGTGACCGGGGAGCGGGAAGCGCGAGAGGGAGCTGCTGCTCTCCTCCTTACGGAGAGCTGCCGGCCGTACCCGCCGGTGCCAGGGCAGACTGCGGAATTGTCAGCGGTTCGCTGGTCCTTTCTTACCCTTCACTGTGCCTCGAACCATAACATCGTATTGTTTGGGGTGGCTGACTATGAGCTGTCCCCAGCACAGAGTAAAACTGAGCGTTAAATTTCTCATAGACAGTCTTGCTTGTGAATGCCCTTTTCTGCCCTGGGTTTTCTTAGCTGTTCTCAAGCAACTTTTGCACTTCTGGGGAGCTGTGTAAAATGTCTTGGTTATAGCTACTGAAAGGTAGCAGTACGTGTCCTTGCAGAGTTGCTGAAGCTCTTAGGGAAAGGCACTGGTGTGTTTTGCTGCTCCTGGCTTGGGAAACTTGTGTTGCCCAATGTCAGAATATTTCAGATGCAGCGTTGCTATTTGGGTGCAAAATATTATGTAGATACATTCCCTGCAGTCTTCTTCTGAAGGTGCATTCATGGAAACTATGATGTTCTCAACAAGACTGATTTGGGCTTACTTACTTACTAAACGTTTAAAAAAAGTCATGTAATGGTATTTTGTGATGCCCTTCCTGTGTCTGTGACAAGATTGAAATGTCACCTCACAGCTCAAGCTGTAACCCCGGTCTTTTACTCCTGACTGTTGAAGCCAGTTGATGTGTTTCAGACATGAGCTATGATTTGGGCAACCTCATGTTCTCTGTTAGTCAGCAAACTGCACCAGGGAGAGGCTGTTTTATGAGCTTTTGAGCACTGTCCCAATTCAGGAGAGCCAGTGACAGTGTTAGTATTTGTTTATCTGATTTTAGACTGTTGTGCAAAACAAGGAGGAGATATTTTTTAAAATTTCATGTTACTCGAATATTTTTTTTAGTCTGCTGATTCAGACTAAGTTTGGAAGGTGAGAGCCTCAAAGATGTGCTATGACCTGTGAGAAGTAAATAAGTGGTTGGAGGAGAGGGCCTGAGGTTAGTGGCTTGTGGAGAGAGCAGAAGTTCGCTGTTTTATGTTCTGCTGAGGAGCACTTCTGTGGTCATTGAGTGTTTGTAGTCTTTCCCTTGAATGCCCTACATGCTTGCTCTTGGTGGTGTGAAGGATGAGTAGAGCTGAAGTTGCTGCCTATGAAGCAGCTCAGACCTTGCAGAGCAAAGATCCTCCACTTCAGTCCTCCACCTGACTTATGCACCAGACTGTAAGGCTTGCACTAAGGGACTTCACTGTGGTTTGGAGCATGGCTCATTGGTAGCAGTTGAGATTAATCTTGAGATCAAAAGCATTTTCCCGTGGGGTTTCCCTGATGGGGGAAAATACTCAAAGGAAGTTTTGAATCTACTGGAATAAAGTGAGGAGCAGTGGTGATGAGGACACTGAGTACCAGCCCGAGCAAGAAGAGTACTGATTAGCCTTTGTTGGGATGGCCCCTTTATAAAGCTGTACTCTGAGAGCATGGAAATTGATGAGTAGAAGAGTCTGTGAGAGTTCAGCTTGTTTGGGGCATCTTGCTGATTTTTTTGGGGTGTGTTTCTTGCAGTGTGAATATAATATCTTTAAACTAGATTTATGTCTATCCTTCTGATCTCGTGGATTTGAGTAGCCAGTCTGAAAAAGACTTGTGGATGACTGATCAGTGGTCAAAATGCTGGATCAATCCATATAAGTTATCTCGTATTGTGCTCTAGAAGTGGCCAGGTCTTGCCCATCTTTTGAGCAGCTATACATGTAAAGTCTGACATGATCAATCCATAGATACTTATCTTCATGGTTTGGACTCACAAATGAAGCAGTTCTGCCTGGTGATGGGAGATAAGAGGTTTACATATCAGAGTCTTTCAACACCTGCAGTCTTCACGTAGTTTGTGAACTGTATTTAACCTTTGCTATAGACTAAGCTGTGTGGAAAGGGTATGGTGACTGCTTTGAGTGTAAATTTCTTCTGGTCTATAAATGTAGTCAGCAGCCTGATGATCAGTTTCATGTTCATTTCCATCTGGGGACTAGTTTGTACTGGAGAGTTACAAAATATTTTGTTTGCTTGTTTTTGTTTGCATTGGTTTTGTTTTTAATCGTACCAAGGCAGGAGAAGGTCCCTACATTGTTATATGCCTTTTGTTGCTGATGTGCTGCATAGACAATATTAAAATAATGTCAAATGTCATTACTAAAAAAAAAAAGGGGGGGGGGGGAATTATTTTTCCCAGGATCAGATTTAGAGTGTTTTATGAGACCATCCTAAGCAAGATTGAGATAAGCAGTGTGAACTCACCCATGTTACATTTCTTGTTTTTCTGCCAGCTCCACTAACATGAACTTACTTGAAGTAAGAAACACAACAACTTTTCTGTTAGTGTTCCCTTCAGAATCTCAGAGGGGGAGCTGCCTGAAGCCAAGACAGATGAAATCCTGGATGTGCTGTGGCTCTGAGTTATACCCATCTTAGGGACCGTTGTGGTTTTGTGTGCCCATGTTCTGCAGAGGAGGTTGTTGGGCTCCTCTGACAGACCTGATGGGTGGAACGAATGGAAAAACGTGCCTATTAAAATAACAAAATTAATGTATGTCCCAAAGCAGATGGCACTGGAGGTAGTGTTGGCTGGTGGTTTTCTGGGCAGATACTTATTACTCAGTTGGCAGGTTGGGGGGAATACACCCCTCATGTCTCAAGAAATACCTTTTCTCTCAAGGGTCTGTTACATTGGGAGACAGTGACCTGATTTTTTGATTACATTTATTATTGAAGATTGATTTTAAGTGAAAATTGTTATCAATGCCAGAAGATGGGTGGTGTATTAGTGGCTTATTGGCGGGAATGCTGTAATATGACAGCTGGCTGTCTACTGGGGGACATGTTTTATTGCAGACTGTGTCAAAGGAGGCTCTTCTTGTGATTCTGAGAGGTCTGCTTCTGAGGCCATCAAGGTACTCATGTTAGATAATATGAAAACAGCTTCTTGAAGATAGTATCTTCATATATATCCTTGCCACTGTGTGTTTTATGGTATGCAGCACAGAAAATAAAGCAACACATTGTAAGAACCTCTCTTGTATTTAAGAATCACAAAGGCCCATGGTAAAAGGCTCAAAAAATAATTGGTTGTGGTGATTTAATTTCTTCTTGTTGTGGTTTTCTGTTTGGTTGTTTGTTTTCCTTTTGTTTGCTTGTTTTTGTTTCCCCCTCCCCATCAAATACGACACTCCTCATGCTGGCTGGTGTCTCTCACAATGTTTCTCCCACTGTACGCGTTTTGGGCTGTAGTGGCACACGTTGCCAAACTAACTGCTCCTGTTCTTGTTTTCTCCAAGTTATACTTAGAAGAAAAAAAAAAGGATAATAAAGGAGAGCAGTGGTTTTTTTTTAGTTATGGCACTACCTCGGTTTGCTTAATTCTGTACAGTTTTTCCTTGAGTGACATTAGAAAGTGAATGCTTCCAAACTTGCTGAATTTGCCACCTTAGATTTAATCTGAAATTTGAGATGTTAGTATTATTTCAGGAACTGTTTGAATTGCAGAGGGTGTTTTTTGTAACAGTCTATTTCC
Source organism: Tricholaema leucomelas (assembly GCA_013400475.1). Classification (NCBI taxonomy): domain Eukaryota; kingdom Metazoa; phylum Chordata; class Aves; order Piciformes; family Lybiidae; genus Tricholaema lacrymosa; species Tricholaema leucomelas. The sequence goes on from WAAF01016893.1 coordinate 322,198, forward strand.
ATGTTTGCATTCCTTTGGAAAGATGAAGGAAAACGATCTTACAGGCTTTTATTTAGAATTTAAAGGTCTAATCTGAAAAAAGTGGGTGTGTTTTTTTTTGTTTGTGGGTTGTTTTAAGGTAAGTAAAAATTGTATGTAGTTTATAGGGTGAGGCTAGTAGTAAAAGTTTATCATTAACCAGGGCATGACTGCAAAGTTGTCTCTTCATTTCCTTTAATTTTTGAAGTACTTGAGATAAAGAAAGTCCCCCAGGACTGAGAGAACTTTTGTATAAATAACAAAAAGCCAAGGGACTTTGGATGTTCATGACATGAAAGAGAGAATTTCTAACAGAAAAACAAAAGGAAAGGATGCAGTTAATGTCCTCTGTAAATATATCTTTTTTTTTAAATATGAGGAAGAATAATCAGAACTTGGCATAAAGTCCATTTCTTACTAAATGGTACCTGAGTAATTTGTTTCCTAAATTTTAAACTTGAGCAGTAAGGGCTTGCAGTTATCTAAGGAGCCAACTGTTTCTTATTTATACAGAGGAAATGTCCCATGTACCTTCCTGAATGCCCTGCCATTTCCTATACGTGGCTGTAAAAGCTGTCCCATGTCAGTGCTGCTTTCCATTGCTCCTCACCATCAACAGCTGGGTGGTGAAGGAGCAAAGGAATAGCATTACCTTAATGTATGTGAAAACCAAGGAACTGGGTAGTGAAGTGTCCAGGAAAGCTAGAACTCTCACTGAGCTATGAAATTAATTGTTGGGTGTGGGGCATGTTCCTTATGTTTTGGACTCTGGGCACTGGTACCAGGATGACAACTTTGCATGCAGAATTGCAAGGAAATCTTACTTTCCAAGCGGATGTTTCCTCTCAGGGCAGTAAATGGGAGTACTGGTGTTGTCTTTCAAGGTTAGAAGCTATCTTCCTATATATCTTGCAAAGGGTTAGAAGGAACCAAATAGTTCAGAAGGAAAAGGATGTAGCTCTAAGAATGCATGATGACATCAGAATTACAGATGAGTCATCACTGAAACACCACATTTATAGAAAAGGAGAATTTACTTCTTTTGATTAGGCAGTTCCTTTCTCTTCCTTTCACATTTTAAAGGGAAAGTTTCCTTTTTGTTCGTGTGAAGGAATGAGGTCATTAAAATCTGAAGTCCTTGTAAATGAAAGCCTTGTTTTCTCCTAGAGTTGTGTTTAACAGAGCTCATGCATGGAGGGAAATAATTGCACTTAGCTTGCAAATTGAAGACTGGTGGTTTGTAGGAAATAAATATCATGTCAGAGAGTTTCCGAGCACTAATTGTTTCCGTAGAGCGAGCAACCAAACAAAGCCCCAAGTGCTGACAAGGTATTAATTTTCCTTTAAAAAATGCTGCCATTGTCCAAGGCTGAAGCAATTCTTTCTTCTGTAGTTGTGTAATATTATTGGGTCTTCTCTTAGCAGTCAGCTTTGTTGTCTTCAGTAGTGAATGGGTTTCTGGAGAGAGTTGAAACCTAAGGTAGGGCGTAGGCAAGGGATGCATACTGAGGTTTCCATTCATATAACTTAGACATATCGCATCTCTTTTTTTCTTTTTTAATCTGGAAAACAAATGACCCCAAGCCACATTGCAAACTTTCCTAAAAGAAATGGAAATGTGTCTGTTTTACCTGCAAGAGTGGAATCATAATTTAGTGTATCCAATTTAATCAAGTCACTAAAATAGTTTCATGTGGCATTTAGTTCATTGTTTAATACTAAATTTGCATGAAGACCACAATTTTCAGCATTCTGATGTTGTGCAATAACTCTGTTTGTTCCTATTTCCAGATATTGTGGATGGAAGTGAGCTGAAGCAATTTTTTGAGAACAATTATTCTCAAATTTATTTTATATTCTATGAAAACTTCATAACACTGGAAAATAGCTTGAAACAAAAAGGTAAGTTTGAGAGCGTTGCCAGCAGTTGAGTCAATTTTCCTCAAAATTTCTCAGAAGCATTCTGTTAGAGCTTATCTAATGATTATATAGCCCACAGTTAGCTATATTTACATTAATAGTTCAGTGCAGTACAGTATTAAAATGATTAATATTGTAGTATCAGAAGAGAGAGGTGTGGAAAATTGCTCTCTTAAGTGTAATAAGTAACTGAAAAGGGTTCTAAATGCATCTTTATGGCTAAATGTCATTTGAAACGCAGAAATCAGGTCTTGTGCATTCTTTTATGTATCCTCTCATGTTGTTAAGTATTGGAAACCTTTATCCTACAATTAAGCAGATGTCTGTTCACCATAAGCATTGTCAGAGACTCCCAGGACAGATTTCAGTGTTGAAGACATTGTAGAAATGGCTCTTTGCTTGGAAATAAGCATAGTGACAAGGCTTTGCAGGTCTAGGACTTTACATGTAACAGGATCACAGGATGTTAGGGGTTGGAAGGGACGTTTGGAGATATTCAAGTCCAACCCCCCTGCCAGAGCAGGACCATAGAATCTATTACAAGTCACACTGGAGTGCATCCAGATGGGTCTTGAAAGTCTCCAGAGAAGGAGACTGCACAACGTCCCTGGGGAGCCTGTTCCAGTGCTCATGACTCTTACAGTAAAGAAGTTCTTCCTCATGCTGAGGTGAAACTTCCTGTGCTGTAGTTCACATCCATTGTTCTTTGTCCTACCACATGGCACAGGTGAGAAGAGGTTGTCCATTCCTTCTGACACCTAGCCCTCAGATATTGATAGACATTCATTAGATCACCTCTCAGTCATCTAAAAAGCCTCAGGTCTCTCATCCTGTCCTCATAAGGCAGTGCTCCATTCCCTTAATCATGCTTGTAGCCCTCCCTTGGACTCTCTCTGAGGAGCCCAGAACTGGACACAGTACTCTGGTGGGCCTCACAGGCCTCCTTCATAATCAAGAGAGAGGCTGAAGTTTGGAAGCATCCTGCTCTTTTGATGTAAAATAAAGATGAAGAAAAATAAACTGAATGCAACATCTTTGACATCAGTTGAATAACAATAGCAGATTTTTTATGTCAGTTTCATACCTTGTGTTTATGACAAACAATATTGTTTTCTGTCTTGCAGGGAATAAATCACAGAGGGAGGAGCTGGACTCCATTCTCTTTCTTTTTGAAGTAAGCTTTCTATACCATGAGGCTAACTTACTTGGAATGTCATTGTCATTATATGGTTGCTTACACCTGTAGAATGAAGACTGAAACCAAGTATCAATCAAAATGACAGGAGGTATCCATGACACTACAAGGTGAAAGACAGGAGACACCTAGGTTGTGCATTTAGTTTTCAGATACAACAGCAACAACAGTGTTGTTATGCCATGGGAATTTTGGTTGAATGAATATCCAGAGTTAAGAGATTTTATCAAAATGACTTGAAAATCCTACAGCCATGTACCTGTCTTAGGAAGCTGAGGATCAGCTGTTTGAAAATGTCCTGGTTTTTTTTCAGTAGAATTTGGGAGCAAGCGAGCAGTAGCTGCAAAGCCTCTGTTAGGCTAAAGCTGTTCATATAGGCTGCTTTCTCTCTTTCTTTTTAAAATTAAATAATAAAGTTCTTCTATATGTTAACAGAGGGCTTGTTCAAAACAGCAGCACTTTTTCCTTTTGCTTTGTTCCTGTGAAGTTCACTGTTACATTATTTGAAATGTGTCACACAGCGGGAGTTTGGGCTGTTTTCAAATGGAGGCATCTGTTGTGATTGCAGTACTTGGTCTTGCAGCACAAGGAAAATAAAGGGATAGGCAGTAGCTGACAACTCTTATCAGTTTGATCTGAGTGTGTGAAATGTTAATTTCTTGAACTTACTTTACATTCAGTGGAGCATCTCTTACTTGCAGAAAACACTGGTGGTCATAGCATTTGCAGTGGCTGAGGAGGAAATGTTAGCCTGTTAACTTGCATAATCAAATTAGGATGTCTTTATTTTAAAGAAGGATAGGCTATGATAGATAATTTTCTGAGAGACCTCTTTAATTAGAGTTGTTACAGAAACGTCTTTAGGTGAGAAAAAGTGTCACTTGCTCAAATGAAAGCCTAACGTCTAAAGTTTCTGTAATGCTCACTACAAGTCTTGGCAGAAGCGCTACCTGTCCCTGAAGTCAGAGATCAGTGGTTCCTTTAGTTTTTTGTTTGCTTGTTTGTTTTGTAACAATTCATTAGTTAAAAAATTGGCCTTATTACTTTCTCAAGGGCAATTACATGGCATCTTCTGCTGATTTCTCTTTGTTAATCCAACTAATAACCTTTTGTCTCAGTATTGCATCATAGCAATGTTATCTTTGTTTATATTGTGGGTTATTTTTGGTGGTGGTAGAAAAAAACTCCAGCTTTCAATGGGACTCTAGAAATCAAAGTTAAAACAAAAGCTAGATCTTCTCAACTCTTATCCTTCCCTCTAAAGATGGAATAAAAACCAAAAAAACCACTCAGAAACCTCAGCAATATATGACTTATTTCTTTTGCATCAGTGGACAGCTTCTACTTAGAATAACATTAATACTGACAGTAACAATGGTGCTTTATAGCTTGACATGCCTGTAAAAAAAAAAAAAAAAAGGCCATGAAAATGATGATAGGAAATCCTGGAGCTGTCTGCTCTTTTACTCAGACCTTTATAAAGTAGCAAGTTGATCTCCTTTTCCATTTCTGTCTCCCTTTGCTCCTTTAACTACGAGATTGCATTTTTAGATTGAAATTTGAAAATCAAATCGTGTTTTTTGTTACTTACGACATTAGCAAAAGGGTGCTCTAGGAACTTGCATGAGGCAGTGTCAAAGACATCTAAGGACCACATCTGAGGCAGGAGGAATTCTTCCTCCCCATCCTTCCTCCTTGCTCACAGTGAAGAAGGTATCACCGTGCTTACCAGCCCTGCCTACAGTGGAGAAGGTATGACCACATTTACCAAGCAAGGCTGTGCAGTTTAATGGAAGCTCATTAGTACACTTGCTCTGTGGTCTTGAATAAATAATTAAATTTCTGTGGTTATGTCACTGAATGGCAAATAGCTAATGCTTCCTGCCTGATGGAAGTGAATAAATACGCAGTCCTCTGTCTAGAACATGGGTGGCTAATCACTGCCTCTTTCACACCACTTACAGACATCAGGAGAACATACCAAATGAGGAAGAAAAAAATACATAGGTCTGGGTGAACCAAATGTTGCTCTGGGCCCTGATCAAGGAGAATTCCATTATGGCCCAGTCATCAATGGCTTTGAGGGACAAAAAAATCCTTTAAGATATTTGTGTGGAATTTGGAGCATTCCCTTTTGTGGTGTTTATCTGGGAGTAACTTTGCAATCCATTTAGAGCTCAAGCTGTTGATAACTTAGCTGTAGGAAAAAACAGCTTTTTGCTCACAGACCAAGAATACATCAATGTGAGCATGGAGGGGGTGGAAGTAAATGACAAGTAATCGAACGTTCATACTGTAAGCAATAGGCAACTAAACTAATTGATTACTGAACCTGATATATTTAATGTGATGTCAGCATGAGCCAGAGGTTTGCCATAGTGTTCTTCTAATTAGCTGAATAGGTAATTACTTAGGGCTAACAGCTTCTGAATCTAGGTGCTGAGGGTTAACAGCATAAAAATCAATACAAGTATTTATGAAAGTAATTGACTTCTGCCTCTTTTTTGCTGGAGTTTGATGTTTTGGATATTGTGCTGCTGTTCTTCAGTGACACCTAGTGTGTGCATTAAGCAAAAGTAGCAAGTGCCTCTGCCACAGATCCTCTGAAAATGAAGGTGATTTGGTTAGAGTTTATTGAGATTTTAATTTTACACCTCACCAGTCTAAGAAGGACTATTAATCAGAAGGGAATACCAGGAAAGGTTAACATTTAATGTTGTGAAGTGTTTTTTGATAATTAGTATTAGAAAGTTGTTAGGTCTACTCTTATATTCTCTAAGGTGTTTTGGCCTTGTCTTTTCTAAACAGATATTCTTGAACTGCTACACCATCTGTAATTATCTGTGTTATATTTCCCTCTTTCAGCTAAAGGGCCACAAAACATGAAAAAACAATTTGCATTTTCTCTGATAAAGCTTCGCTTCCTTCAAATTTGTAGTGATTTTTGAGAACATGTTATTGCTTATATCACTGTCTCCTGGGATTTGAGAGGATTGTTTGTTACAGCAGACAGCTTAGCACTGTGTGTCACAGACCTCACAAAAGGTGCACTATATTTATCAAAGTTTCCTAGGTCCTGTACAAGTGTTATGCCATCATTTGATTGTGAAAGCGTAGAGTTGTTTTTATTATGAAAGTTTGGGGTTTTTTCCCATCTGTAGTGGACCAATAGCAGTCATGGTTCGATACAATACCTGGATTAATTGATTTCCATTCTCTGTAATTATGGTTTATTAGTTAAGAACAGCCACTTCTCTGCTGCTGCTGGAGCCATAAAATGCGTTACACTGATTAAACACCTTCACTGTCTGGAGTAATTTAATCTTAGACCTTTTCAGATACTCTCTGCAATGTAGTAAAGCCTCCCAAAGTCAATTGTGTTGTTCCTCAGGTTTTTTTTCAGATCCTGTCAGAGCAGTTCAGCTCTCAGTGTGGTGTTGTAGATAGCTGAGGAGATGGGTTAGTTGCTCCCACCTTTCACACTGTACGTATGTGGAAAGCTTCGCAGTGTGGAGTTTTCTGTTTCTTTGTTCTTTTGTAGCATACAGTAATGGAACACCCTTGAGCTTCACAGGTCCTCATTTCCAAAAGCATTTTTTTTTTGCATAGCTTCTACAAAAAGGTTTAGTGATGCTCTAATCCAGTTTCTGTAAGTCTGTGATTTATATGGAGCTTCTAGTTTCTTGAGCTTGGTGAAAATGTGAGCAGTGTGAGTCCTTGGGTGTGGACATAGAGTAAGCACAGTTTTAAAATATTTAAAAGACTGTGCATTAATCTGACTCTGGAAAGGTATATGATGTAGTGACCTTGCTGTGGTCATGCTTCTAGGCCCTCTTCTATGTCACACCTCAGCCCTCCTTGTATGCCTCCTGCCTTGCCGGAATGAAGAGGGGCTTGCTATGCTTATAAACAGGGACAGACAGATTGAGTCATAGAATCAACCAGGTTGGAAGAGACCTCCAAGATCATCCAGTCCAACCCATGCAATCAGCTAGACCATGGCACATCCAGTCTTTTCTTGATCACCTCCAGGGATGGCGACTCCAGCACCTCCCTGGGCAGCCCATTCCAATGGCAAATCATTCTGTCTGTGAAGAACTTCCTCCAGACATCCAGCCTATAACTCCCCTGGCACAACTTGAGACTGTTTCCCCTTATTCTGTTGCTGGTTGCCTGGGAGAAGAGACCAACTTTCACCTTCCATACAACTTCAGCATCAAACTTTTAGTGCCTCATTCCCAGGTCTGGTTTGGAGTATCCCAAGCAAGCACATTGCAAGTGGATTCCAGTATAGATGTAAAACAGAATATCAGGGTGCTGTAGCCTCTGCAGCATTTGTACTATACACATTCAAACTTACAACTTGCTTTGACTGTTGTGCAGCACTGTCTTTTTCCAGAGTTGGTAATCAATAACTTGTTTGAACTTGCCCCACCATTCTTGGAGCTCTTTATTTTGTAGAAGTGTCTACTGGTTTTAATACAGTATTGTTCTTAGAAGCACCTGAACTACAAATGGCATGCACTCAGAAGATTAAGATGTGGTGTAAATCCATCAAAATGTGGATGACTTTGCTATCAGAATGTGAGTGTAATGACTGCAAAGCAGCTGTGTAGCCCAAATTTATTACTGCAGATGCGCACCACTTGCTCGTTCTGCAAATGCTAGTGGTGGTTCAGTTTAGGTTTGTAACTGGCTGTAATCTGCAAGGAATACTTTTTAAAAGTAGATGACAAACCCTCAGCAGTAAATACACAGCATTTGTCAGAGGAACACCTGCTGTGGTGGGTGACCAGGCAGTTCTGTGCACTGACACAGCTTGGGGAGATAGGTTTCTCTCTTCCTACTGCCTAGTGATGCACAGAAACACCATTACAAGTATGTACTTTGGTTCATTGCTGCACTGGGATTGCTCTGGGTACTTGAAACACCAAACTCTCCCATTACTGAACTCCACCACTGGAAATCAGCCAGCAGTGGGCACTTGCAGCCCAGAAGGCCAATCAGATCCTGGCCTGCATCAAAAGAAGAGACCCCATGTGGAGTACTGTCTCCAGCTATTTGTCTCCCAACACAAGAGTGACATGGACCTGCCACAGCAGATCCAGCAGAGGGACAGAAAGATGATCAGAGGGCTAGAGCACCCCTCCTACAAAGACAGGCTGAAAAAATGGAGGCTGTTAAGCCTGGAGAGGAGAAAGTTTCAAGGAGACCTTATTACTGTTTCATTATCTGAAGGGGACCTACAGGAGAGTTGGGGAGGACTATTTAGAAGAGCTTGTAGAGATAGGACAAGGGACAGTGGTTTGAAACTGGAGCAGGGGAGGTGTGGCCTCCTCGCCACAATGCCCTGGTTCACTAATGGCAGCACGTGGTCATCAGCATGCAAACACCAATGTGGTGGACAGCAAAATGGCGTTTATTAACGTGTAGCATGGGATTATATAGGATAGGTAGCAACATCACTTCCTTCTGCTTGCATCACAGACAGGAAGCTAAGTATAACAAAGGAATCATAGAGAAACCATAGAGAAGTCATACCGAACACAGAGAGGGGCCCTATCTTTCCGTAACATCGCGCCATCTTCAGATCGCCAGACCCTATCTGCAACAGGGAGGTTCAGGTTGGACATCATGAGGAAGTTCTTGACAATGAGAGTGGTGAAATACTGGAACAGGTCGCCCAAGGATGTATGTGGTTGAGGCCTTGTCCCTGGAGCCATTCATGATGAGACTTGACGTGGCCCTGGACAGCCTGATGTAGCTGGAGGTGTCCCTGCTGACTGCAGGGCATTTGGAAAAGATGATCTTTGAGAGTCCCTTTCAGGTCAATGCAAACTGTGAATTACATTGTTGATGTGCTTTATATAGGCTACTGTGTGAATCAGCAATGTTGGTTAAGCAGCTTAAAAAAAAACCACCTCAAACCCAGTGGTGTTCCTTTGTGGGTCATTTCCCATGTCATAAGCTCTTACAGGAGTGAAAATTTGGCCAGTTTTAGTTCCTAACGCATGGAAGATTTGGGTACTGTGTTTCTGTTTTTATGGGTGTGCAGAAGGATATCATTTTCTATTTAGCAATTCTTTAGATTGGTTTGCTTATTTTAAGGTGTTGCTCCTTAATTACTTGCTACATTTTAAATAAAGCTGAGGAAAATTCGGTTGTGCATTGACAAGTTGTCTGTTGAAGTACATTTAAGTGTAAGGATTCTTTCCATTCCTGGCTTGTTTACTGAAATTTTCAAGGTGATGAACAGCAAATCGGGACAAGTAAATAGTGAATGAATAACAAGCAGTAATCCAGCATGCTTACCACTAACAGCCTGCTGGCATCTCACATGCTGTATTTTGCCCACTTTAGGTCTGACCTAGTAAAACGCTTGAACAAATGTAGAAGTGTACGAAGGGCTTACAAGAAAGCTGGAGAGGGACTTTTTACAAGGGGTTGTTGTGATAGGATGAGGGGGAATGGATTGAAGCTGGAAGGTTTAGGTTGGGTATTAGAAAGAAATGCTTTACAGGGAGGGTGAGACACTGAAACAAATTGCCTGGGAAGGCTGTGGGTGTCCTCCTCTGGAGATGTTCAGAGCTAGGTGGGACAAGATCTTGGGCAAAGCTGTTCTAGTGGAAGGTGATCTTTAAGGCCCTTTCAACCCAAATCATTCTATGAATCTATGATTGGCTAACATGAAAAGTATTTGTTAAATACTTCACAGGGAATAATCAAGTGAAGATGTTGAATTTTTCTTGCCAAAGGTCCTGATTTCTCATTTCTTGGGCTTATCCCCTTTGTTTACCTTTTGTTTTACTGTTTGTATTTTCCTTATGTGTGTCTGGTCCAGTGGCCTAATTTCTTCATCTGCAGGTTATCTTATACTTGAAATCAAATTACTGTTAAGAATCATAGATTAAAATTCAACTTGAAGGTTCTGTTACAGCTTGTCAGATGGTTCCCTGTGCCTGCTGTGGTTGCCACTTCCACTGTTTAATCTTGAGTGTGTCACAGACTTGGTTGTTTTTCACTCTGATGAGCTTGAGAAACAAGTTTGTTTATATGAATAATGTTGTTTCTATCCCTTCTTTCCTATACATGGAAAATTACTTCTTGGCCCATCTACAGTTGTTTTACCGTGGTTCTGATCAGTTCATCTATTATTGCTCTTAAAATAACACTAGTGTTGTTCTCATAGCATTCTGTTCTAAGTCCCATCTATGTGTTGCCTATGTTCAATTCAGAGATCTAATTGTTTAATGCTATGCCTAGGGCAGGAGTAACTGTCTTGTGTGCTTTGGGCAGATGTTTTCCCTCAACAAATCACTGTAAATAATTTATTGATGCAATAAGAAGTATCCTTTTATTTAGACTGAACTGCAGCAGGCATACTAACTTCATTGGCTCTTGGCTTTGCCTAAATTGGGGAATAACACCTGGAAATGGTCAAAATTACTGCAGATTTTAGTGGCTGAGCACTCTGAAATCTCATGGAGATACCATCAAACGGTACATTTATAGCATGTTAGAGGTTAGAAGGGACTTCTAGACATCACTAAGTCAACCTCCCTGCCAAAACAGGATGACCTAGAGCAGGTCACACAGGAACTCATCCAGATGGGCTTTGAAAGTCTACAGCGAAGCAGACTCCACAACCTCTCTGGGCAGCCTGTTCCACTGCTCTGTCACCCTCCCAGTAAAGAAGTGTCTCCTCATGTTGAGATGGAACTTCCTGTGTTCCAGCTTATACCCATTGTTCCATGTCCTACTACTGGACACCACCAAAAAGAAATTGTCACCTCCCCCTTGACACCCACTTGTCAGAGTTTATAGACATTAATTAGATCCCCTCTCAGCCCTTTCTCCTCAAGACTAAACAGAGAGATGTTGAAGTCCCTTAATTGTCCTAGTAGACTTTGTTGGACTAGTAGAAACTCCTTTTCATGTACAGGTTATGTTGAAAAGCTATTGCTTTGTTTTTTTCTTCTCAGACTTCATTCTTCTGGAATGAATATTGTTCTGAGCTTGCCGTTGATGTTGTTGCCAAGAACACATTTAATCAGCAAGACCATGTTTGGGTTCGTTGTTGTTTCATGAGAGATTTGAAGCTTCTTGTGTCTCTGGAAGGTAGATCAGGAATGTTTACGGTTTTAGCCTTGTGTCAGTGAAGTTGGAAAACTTCCAGGCTGTTGGGATCTTTGTTGTGAAGTTCGATAACAGCCTTGGCTTCTCAGTGTTCTGCCACAGAGTAGCAAGCTCACAGTAATGTACAAATCTGCCAATCATGATATGATTCAACAAAGTTGGTAGAAGGTTTTTGAAAAGAAATTGCAGTATTGGTGAAGTCAGAGTGGATCTGTTGAAATGCAAGACTTGGTACCTTTTATTTTACTTTTATCAGAGAGAGAGATGTATCTTTCAAAAAGCAGCATCCTGTGTAAAGTGAGATTTAAACTGAACATTATTCCTAGTCATGCAGGAAGTCTGCAAGAAAAAGAACTATGGATAATCAGTTAAAAGAACTGACAGATACCCTGATGTGTTGATCAGTAGTAATACCTAATTTCTATTTCAAGTGTGCTATAATGGATTACCATATAGATGCAGCAAAGCACTAAGCATTAAACAGATCTCTATGTTTTCTCAAAAAGCAATATTATTTTGCTCTGTGGGGTTTCTTAAAATGTTTCTTATTAGTGTACTGTGAAACTGGAAGCAAGATGTCAATAGCCAGTTTGGATTCACAGCAGTGTCACTGACAGGCTAGGCTGTAGTGCAAGGGACTGTCATTTGTTTTATAGGAACAGCAGGATGTATCTTTGGAACACCAGGGATTGGGAGGGTGCAGAGAATGTTTCTGGAAGCACTGAGTCAAAAGCACGATAACTGGGGCTGGTTCATAGAATAATGAAATGACCTGGGTTGGAAGGATGACCTCTAAAGGTCATCTAGTCTAATCCCCCTACACTAAGCAGGGGCACCCTCAACTAGATCAGAGTCCTGTCAAGCCTCACTTTGAATATCTCCAGTGATGCGGCCTCACCCTGTTCCAGTGTTCTACCACCCTCACAGTAAAGAGCTTTTTCCTAGCACCCAATCTGAATCTGCTCTTCTCTGGTTTGAAGCCCTTGCCACAAATCCTATAGCCACAGATCTTTGCAAACAGTCTCTCTCCATCCTCCTTGTGGACCCCCTTCAGGTACTGGAAGGCTGCTATTAGGTCTCCCCGGGACCTTCTCCAGGCTGAACACCTCCAGCTGGCTCAGTCAGTCCTCACAGCAGAGGTGCTCTGACCCTCTGATAATTTTTGTGGCCCTCCTCTGGACCTGCTCCATCAGTTTCATGCCCTTCCTGTATTGAGGACTGCAGAACTGGATGCAGTACTCCATGTGAGGTCTCACCAGAGCTAAGTGGCAGAATCACCTCAGTTGATCTGCTGGCCATGCTGTTTTGGATGCAGCCCAGGATGTGTTTTTCCTTATGGGACTTGTTCCACGCTGCAGCACCACCTTAATCTGAGAGCTCTAAGGTACAACACATGCAAAAAATCACTAATTACACTCTAGCTGCAACTTTGAATCATAGCATTGGGAAGGTTTTATTTAAAAGGCTACACTTGTAACCACGGTAACTTGTTTTGCATTGCAGGAGCAAATGTGGACTCTGAAATTAGGATATTTATATCCTACTCTGTGGGAAAGCTTTCATGTTTTCAGTAGGTAGCTGTGATGCTAGCAATTTCATTTGCTTTTTAAAAACTGACTTCTGTTTGCTATTTGGTGAGGCTGTGTGGGTGACTCATCACATCTTTTTAAAAGTGCATGTATGTATTATATTTTTGTTCCAGCTTTTGAGATGCTGAAAAGGAGAATGGCATGAAAAATTACTTTAGTGTCTTAACTTTTGCTCTGTGAAAAAAGATTTTGGGATATGGAAGCTTTCCTCAGATAGGAAATTCGGCCCTGTTACTGTTTATTTCAGCCATTGAATAGTTTTGGTTCACTCACCTGACAAGGAAGTCTGTTTTTTAAAAAAAAACACTTAAAGTATGTTGTTTTTTTTTCTTCCCCCACTCTCCTAGCTTCATGTAATTCCAAGTTTCATCTGTTTCTGGTGGTGGTTGTACTCCACAATGTTTTGTTTTTCATTTTTTTCTCCAAGCATAACCTAGAACTCACTGACATTCAGTTGTGAGGGTGGTTATTGTTTGTTTTCAAAATGAGTCTCTGCTATGCAGCTTTGTCACTGTATCAGCTTATGCAGCTTACACCTTATCGAGAGAATTTTGCATCCAAGTTGAAGGGAAATTGTGTGACATGTAAGATACTGCCCTTACTGTGTGCCCCCATGCCTCTGGCCTTGCCCAAACAGCAGCTCACATGCTTTCACCCTCTGCAGAGAGAGCTCCCTTCCATGTGCTGTTGTGTTGTGAAATGACTAAGATGTGGGGGTTATTTTGATCTGAATCAATCAGGATGCGCAGACTGTGAAAGTTCTGTAAGAACAGGGCTAAAGCTCTCGGGAAATCTATCTTGTTTCTTTTGGCAACTAAGGAAAATTTCCATCAGCAGATTACTGTTGCAGACATTCATTCATAATACAAGAGAATGCCATGCCTGCTGTTTAAGGATGAATCAGGCTTTTAGGGGAGTAGTTTCATAGGTCCATAGAATGATTTAGGTTAGAAGGTGTCGAGGTCTGGGGAACAGCGATTAACAATATCTCTGTCCCAAGGAGCAAGATCTGTTCTTATGGATTTCCATGTTGTGAAATTAAGGTGCAAACGAAACCATATATCACCACGAAACTATTTATTAAAGGATAAGGTTGGACAAAACAGAGGGAGAGAGGGGGAAGGGGGGGAGAGAGAGAAAGATAAAGAGAACGATGGAGAAGAAGAGAGAGGAAGCAGGGAAGGAAAAGAGCTGGGATCATATTACCCTCAATCGCAGGTTGGGGGGAGAGAGAGAGACGGGTGCGTGGCCCAGGGATGATCTTCTGTGGAGTCTGTCAGAGGTTCTTCTGGTGGTGGTGCAGCTCTGGTGGTCCGGTGGAAGTCTGCCCTTGGTGGTCTGGCAGAGGTGCCACTGGTGGTCTGCTGGGAGGTGCCACCTTTGGCAGGCATTCTCTCCTGCCTTTTATACAGTTTTCTGCCCGTGTCCGCCTGCAGCTCCCCAGGAAATCTTCCTGTGTATCCTCATGCATTCGCAGGGGTCTGGCGCCACCGGGGAGGGGGCCTCTGCCTCCTCCCTGGCTGTACCTGTACCCTGACTGCACATTGATGAACACGAGGGAGGATTTAGACTCTCACACAGGCCTTTTCCCTTCGGGGTAGCTGAGATAAGCCGTAGGCCTCCTGGGCATTCCAGCCAGGCTGAAGTGCAGGAGTTCTGAAGGTGTTGTCTGTTGATTTGCATCCCTGAGCTTTAGGCCAAGCACCGAGTCTGAGTTCCAGAAGTTAACAAAAGCAATCTTTATCTTTGTTGATGAACAAGGGAGAGGCTTTAGACTCTCACAGAAGGGACCTTAGAGATCATCTAGTTCCAACCTTCTTGCTATGGGCAGAGACACCTTCCACTAGCCCAGGTTGCCGAAGGCCCCATCCAGCCTGGCCTTGAACACCTCCAGGGAGGGGGCAACCACAACCTATCTGGGCAACCTGTTCCAGTGTCTCCCCACCCTCACTGTAACGAATTTCTTTCTACTACCCAGTCTAAATGTCCCCTCCTCAAGCTTCAGTCCATTCCCTCTTGTTCTATCACAAGCTGCATCATCTGAAATAAAAGTATTTTCGGAAGTACTATTGCCAGATATTGACAGATTTCTAGTAAAATGCCCTGATAGCCTTTTTGAAGATTAACACACTTGGTTCTCAAAAGTTAGTGCTTCAAAACAAGTGAGAGTGAATTTACACCCAGGACAAGCTGCAGGTTGGTCAGTGTGGCTTGTAAAAATAAATGGGTTTTGCTCTAATGATTATTATAATAACTTAAAAACAATGGAAACGGTATTTGTGGCTTTGTCTGATTTTCAGTGATAAACATGATATTATTTGAGGGTTTCTCCCTTCAGTGTATCCTGATATGTGAATTCAAGCCATTTTCTGTTTCCAGTTTGTCTCAGGGTTTAGTTGAAGGGGCCCTTTCCTTGTGTGCTTTGGGTGTGTGCTCAGTCTGACGTGTGCCTGGATGCAGAGTGAGCTCTGGCCCCACTCCTGCAGCCATCTGAAGTATGTGTGGTTTAGTTGGAGGCTCCTTTCTGCCCTCTGCCAAGTAAGTGGAAGATTCATAGCAAAGATGGCCTTGAGAGGTGGTGGGGTGCTGGTGTTTTAATACTTAGATGGATAATGATAATTCTTTGTCTGTGGATCCTGCAATCTGACTGGCAGAAAAAAGGTCATTAACTACCAGGTAAAGCCCATTTGTGATTCATGGCCTCATTGTCAGCCAGTTAGATTCTTCATCCTAAGCGTGTTTGTCCTGCTTGTGGATGTGGAGCTAGACCTCCGGCCCCCAGCTGCCTGCTCCTTCAGTCCCTGCTGCCCCAATGGCCTGGGGAGGGAGCTGAGGGAGTAAGACCAAAACAAAATGCAACCAGAATGTATAAGGGATGTGCCCAATTTGTATTTTTGGTTTAGAGAAACGTTTAGAAATGCCAAATGCTGTTTGGAGAGCATGTGCTATGGTGAAGGTGTGAAGGAAGACCAGTCTGTCTGTGTCACCTGAGGTCTAGTTCCCAAAGTCTGTGAACTTGTTGTGACTTCATCTTCTGCCATGGAGAAAGGAATGCTGCATTCTCAGAAAGACTCTTATTTCGAGTGTCGTGTGTAATTCCTGAAGCACTTTGCTGTCAAACCCAGAAGTCTGTCTTGCCCCATCTCTTGAGCATACTGTTCTGAACAGCAATAATGATTCATGTGTTGGCCATCTCCAAAGGGTTGCCTAAAATTCCAATTCCTGCTTTCTTGGCTATGATGCTTTGGTTTCACTCGTGAGCTTTTATGTACACAAGACCAACAAATGGGTCACCTTTGCTCCAGCAACTTGGAATTCATTTTGCATCCTGCATGTAGAGTTTTTGAAAACTTGCCAGAAATTTATTGCAGTGATTTTTGTTTGATGATTACAAGGAACTCTGTTAGTCTTTTGCTATGTTGTTTAATTAAACAGTTTTCACTCCCCAAAATAGATGTTAAAAACTAATTACCCATTTAAATATACCTTCTTAATTTCATATTTCCATAGTTTAAATCTTCTACGATCTTGAGACATTTTTCTGTGAAATCTACACAAAGCCATGTTTGTTCTCGCTGTGTTTGAGAGGCTGAGCAGTCCTGTCTTCCCAGGCTGTAGTCTGTACCTCTGATAGTTTAAAAAAGGGATAAAAATATGTCTTAGAGCCTCTTATCTTAGATTCTTTTAAAAATTATGTTTACCTGGGTAAGACCCACAAGTAGTTTTGGTTTATCCAGATTATTTAATAATGTTACCATCCCCTAAACTGATACAGAACAACATTTGGTAGCCTCAAATGTTCTCTGCAGCTCACAGGATCACAGGATATATCAGGGATTGGAAGGGACACAAGACGATCATGGAGTCCAGCCCCCCTGCCAGAGCAGGACAATCCTATCTAACACAGATCACAGAGGAACACATCCAGACAGGCCTTGAAAGTCTCCAGAGAAGGAGACTCCACGACCTCTCTGGGGAGCCTGTTCCAATGCTCTGTGACCCTTACAGTAAAGAAGTTCCCCCTTGTGTTGAGGTGGAACCTCTTTTGCTGCAACTTACACCCATTGCTCCTTGTCCTATCCCAGGGAGCAAGTGAGCAGAGCCTGTTCCTGTTTCTCCCCTCCTGGCCAGCCCTCAGGCACTTATAAACATTTATCAAATCTCCTTTAAGTCTTTTTCTTCTCCAGACTAAACAGCCCCAGGTCCCTCAGCCTCTCCTCATAAGCCATGCCTCATAAGCCTCTCCTCATAAGCCATGCCCTCCAGTCCCCTAATCATCCTCGTAGCCCTCCACTGGACCCTCTCCAGCAGATCCCTGTCCCTCTTAAATTGGGGAGCCCAAAACTGAACACAGTATTCAAGTTGAGGTCTCAGCAGGGCAGAGTAGAGTGGGAGGAGAACCTCCCTCGATCTGCTGGACACACTCCTCCTAATACACCCCAGGATCCCATTGACCTTCTTGACCACAAGGGCACACTGCTGTGCCAGGGTTAACTTGTTATCCACCAGGACCCTCAGGTCCCTCTCTACAGGACTGGTCTCCATCAGATCACCTCCCAGCCTGTACTGGTGCAGTTTATTATTGCCCCCCAGATGCAGGACTCTGCACTTGTCCTTGTTGAACTTCATCTGGTTCCTCTGTGCCCAGCTGTCCAGTCTGTGCAGGTCTCTCTGGATGGCTGCACAGCCTTCAACTGTATCAGCCAAGCCTCCCAGCATGGTGTCATCAGCAAACTTGCTGAGCAGACACTCTGTGCCCTCAGCAATGTCACTGATGAAGATGTTGAACAGGACTGGCCCCAGCACAGGTCCCTGAGGGACACCATTAGTCACAGCTCTCCAGCTGGTCCTGGCACCATTGATCACCATCCTCTGAACTTTATCTTGCAACCAGTTCCTAACCCACCTTACTGTCTGCTCTTCTATCTCACACTTCCTCAGCTTGCTCACTAAAAATGTCACGGGAGACAGTGTCAAAGGCCTTGCTAAGGTCAAGGTAGACTACGTCCACTGGTCTGCCTGAACCTACCCACTCAGTTATGGCATCATAAAATGCTGTCAGGTTAGTTAAGCAGGACTTCCTCTTGACTATATAGCTAAGACTGTAAGACTTCATTCAGGAAAGTACTTAAGCATATGCTTGAATTGCTTTGCTTTGCTGATGCCCTGTAGCATAACAAAACTGAAGGAGAATGAGTTTTACCACAACCTCATTTTTTGTTTGATCTGCCTCTGCTAGGATGAGCCCACAACTACAGAGGCAGGCCACTAAATATTGTTCCACACAAGTGCCTTATTAACTGCGTGTGCCATGAGTTAAATTCATCTAGCTTTGTGTAATTTGGCTGAGTCTCACTAGCCAGCTGAAAATACAGGTAAATGATCTTACAGTGAAAATAACTGCACCGGTCTTCAGCTCATCCTGAGCTGGGAGATCAAACCCCATTAGCTGATGAAAAGACAGACCTGAGCCCCAGAGGCTCAAAGTATGGCCTGCATCAATCTAGCAGTAGTCATTACCAGACACTTGAGAAAAATATAACCCAGAGTGAGCTGCTCAGAAATCTGTAAATTCTGCATTAGAAATCAGTTGATATTCTGCCTTTGCATGGCAGTGGGAAAGGGGAAGTGGCTCAGGACAGTGTCATGCTATTTATTCAGGCTCATTCTGGGTATGTTTCTCCATAACAAGAGACTAAGGTAATGGGCAGGAGTCCTTTAACATGATAGGTATTTGCTTTTTCTTGTGTTCTCTATGTATATATTACCATCTCATTTATGCTTTGTCTGTTAGTTTTTCTCTATTGTGGAAAATGTGACTGTTTAGTTTTGTTTCCTGCAGAAAATATTGCAGCTACTACCCGAGAGGATTTTTTATCGATGGCATTTTCGCAGTATAGGTAAGAACGAAATGGTTACAAATAAAATCAATGTTTTCTTTACTTACTTCCCTGGCTCTGCAGTCACATTAACCCCAGAATCCCTTAGTGTTGCCCACACACAAACAATACTTATATATGAAACTGTCAGCTGAAGATTTGCAAAGCATATTGGAAGTATTTTTACCTGCTGCAACAGCTGTTTCCTTGCTCTGTGTAGACTTGGTTGCTTCCTTCATTTTGATTTTGCAGGAATTCACATTTTTTTTTCTGTTGGCTTTCCCTGGACCTCTCAAGGTGATGGGGATTACAAACCAACGGACCTTTTTTCAGTGAGGTTTCATTTTGTGTTCACAGACTAACACCACAAATTGAGATGGAGGAAGGTTGTAATATCTGTATGTGACTCATGCAAGTTTGCATTCTCATAGTCATTTGCAAGTGATCATGTACAAGATGCCCATACAAATTCAAAGTCCTGAACATTGCTCTTTGCCTAGCAATAGGTACTGTACTGAACCTGACCTTTACCACCTCCTGGAAATTTATTCTGCCCGACCTCTGCAATGGGTAGCTGTTTGGTAGCTGATCAGAGGCTGTGCTAAACTGAGTGCAGCACTGAGCAGGAATGTAATTTCTTCCCTGATACTCCAACATCATCTGTGCAGTTTAGCTCATGACTGTGAAACACCTGGAATGCTGTTTGTGGTAATTGAGAGACGAATTTCTGCTGTGGAGCTGGGAAGAGATTTAAGGAGAAATCACAGAATGGTTTAGACTGGAAGATCATCCAGTTCCAACCTCCTGCTATAGGCAGGGACACCTCCCACTTAGAACCATTGGCAACAATCTGAGATGCTTGAATGTGTCCAGAGAAGGGCAACAAGGCTGGTGAGAGGCCTTGAGCACAAGCCCTATGAGGAGAGGCTGAGGGAGCTGGGATTGTTTAGCCTGGAGAAAAGGAGGCTCAGGGGAGACCTTATTGCTGTCTACAACTACCTGAAGGGTGGTTGTAGCCAGGAGGAGGTTGCTCTCTTCTCTCAGGTGGCCAGCACCAGAACAAGAGGACACAGCCTCAAGCTACACCAGGGGAAATTCAGGCTTGAGGTGAGGAGAAAGTTCTTCAGTGAGAGAGTCATTGGCTACTGGAATGGGCTGCCCAGGGAGGTGGTGGAGTCGCCGTCCCTGGGGCTGTTCAAGGCAGGATTGGACGTGGCACTTGGTGCCATGGTCTAGCCTTGAGCTCTGTGGTAACGGCTTGGACTTGATGATCTATGAGGTCTCTTCCAATCTTGGTGATACTGTGACACTGTGAACAGGTTACTCAAGGCCTCATTCAACCTGGCCTTGGAACACCCAGGGAGGGAGCAGCCACAACCTCCCTGGCAACCTATTCCAGTGTTTCACCCCCCCTCACTGTAAAGAATTTCTTCCTCATACCTACTGTAAATCTCCCCTCTGCCAGTTTAAACCCATAGACACCCAGTTTAAACAAAGATAGATACTTTTTTGTATCTCTTTTTAATCAGTCTTTCTTTTAATGAGTATTCCACACTTTTACTGGCCTTTATAAGTGGAATTAGGAGTACACAGGCATCATGTTAGAATACAATACTGGCCATGACAGACCCACAGTACATATGGATGGCACTCTGTCAAACCAACAGGCTATCCCTTCTTTCCCTGTGCTCCCATGGGATTTTCTCTACATCCTCTGGCTTTCGGAGCAAAGAGAGGAATAGGAGTCTGGCAGAGAGAAGTCTTGAAGTTGGTAGAGCATTGTTTTTTTGTTTGTTTTTTTTTTTTTTCTTACCCTTAGTCTCCTCATTCTGCACACTTTATGAGGCTGCAGAAATGGGTATCCTGAGTATGAGGATTGGATGGCAACACCTGCATAAAAATGAACAAACCCAAATTTGGCAGTTCAGTTGAGGTAGGCCTTTGGAGTGTCTGGTTTAATGCACTTAATGGTCTTCCTCTATAGCTGTTTTGAGTGTAAAGATAATAAATATCTATCAGGCTTGGTTTAGTTGTTCAGGAACTTTGGCAGTCTCAGTAAGAAAAAGAGGATGAATTTTTCTGCACAAGTACCATATTTTTCAGAAGTTTTCATATGCTTCCCATAAGGCTTCAACTGCATTTTAAATTTGGATGCAAACATTAAGGCTATGGAAAAACATTTTTATTGTCTTAAGTTTGACCATGTTGAGCTTTTTAATGATAGAAATACTCCTTGTGGCCTACAGTGCTTGTACAGTGACTGTTTTGGCCTTGTGGTTATGTACAGGAAGAAGAAAGCCACATCAGTTCCTCTCCTCGTTTAACCAGGCTGAATAAAGCTAGAGTCACATGGTTGCAGAAATATTGAAAGGTGGAACACATTGGTTTTGATAGCCAAAACACTTTGAAATCTCACAAAAAACAGCAAAGCAAAATGTTGTGACCACTTTGCCGGCATTCAGAATTTTCATAGTGAAGAATCATAGGGGAATTTATCAAGCTAAAGTGATTTTAATGCCCCGTTAGAGGGGTTTATGTTTCTTCTAAGTACTTTGTTGTTGTTGAGGTTGGTTGTCAGCACTGTTCCGTCAGTTGCCATGTTTTTCATCAGAACAATAGATTTGCTGTTCAGAGGAAATAATGAGTGGAAGCCAAAGGTCAAGGAAAGTACTCTCGTCACATTTCCAGTTCACACCAACAAAAATAAAAGGAGGCATCTGCTGGATCACTTTACTACCACCTCACCTGAATTAGTCCAGAGGAAACTGGTTTTAGTCACTTGGTTTATAGTGAATATATTCTTTATGTTTATGCTTCTCTTGAATGGTGGCATTTGGATATTTTTTCAGCCGTGTCTAAGAAATGAGCTGCAAAATCTGAAAGTGCAGTTATTTACAGCTGTACCTTGTGATTTGCATTTGCTTAATGTTCCTGAGCATTGATATTCACTATAGGTGTTGATCATCTCCTTTGGATACTGTAAAATGGTGAGATTTGGAGGGAAGGATGACGTTTAAGGCATGTCCATCATTTTCAAATTCAGGAGAAATAACAGCTAAGTGCTGCATCCTGTTATTTTTTTTCTTGAAATTGGATTAAAAAAAAATTAGACCTGAAGCATTTGGTGCAAAGTTATGCAGAGTCAGTTTTATTCTGACTACTTTTAGGGCAGACATTTGAAGTTCAGGGCAGTTAGCCTAGTATTTCTAAAAAGATAATAAAAATGTGTTGTAATTTTTAATAGACACAAATGAAGAGTCGGTTGCCTGCACTTTTTTCTTATCATGATTGTTGATATTGTCCATATTTAGTGGGAGGTTGGACAAGATGACCTTTGAGGACCCATTCCAACCTATGACTCTGAATGCATTAATACTACAAGTTGACTTTCTTGATTACTCTATAAATCAAAATTTCCCATAGATATCTTACTTTTAATGCAAAGAATTTGAGTCAGTTGTCATCTGACTAAAACCAAAGTACCTCACTGTAAGTAGATGCCATATTTAACCCTATAATGTTGGTGATTGTAACTAGGTTCACTTTGTTTTTTTTTTTTTTTCCTGTACTTTTCTTAAACCCCAGTGCAGCAGCCACCAAGCAAATGACATAAGATAACCTTTTCTGTAGTATTTAAACATTGAGGTGGAAAGCAGCCATTTGAGTATCTGATACATGTCTATTTCATTTTCTAATCTAGGGTCGATTCTGAAGAAGCTTTTACACACTGGAAATTCTCTTAAGGTATTTCTTTTGATGATGTATTCCCATCTCTTTTTGGTTTAATTCCTGTGAATTACATGACAAATTTTCAATGTCAGTGTTTTTCACATTGTTCGGCTCTAAAAGTTTTGCTTATTCACCCTTTAATCCTAAATTTTACTTTTGTAATCCTTTGACTTCTGTGGGGCCAAGATTTCAGACTTTGTAGTGCCCTAAGTGTTGGTAGGTCCCTGATGGTGCTACATTTGCTGTTGTAGCTGCAGAGCCCCTTTTAAGTCTGAGTCTTGAGAGTAGCCAGGATACATTTGGCCTCAGGAACTGGGAGAATGGATTATGAATTTTTGTTCTCTGAAGCTGGAGTGGTAGTGCTGTCTCCTGGGAGTGCCACCACTTTGGGTACCATTTATCCCACCCTTCTCTGCTCATAAGAAATTCATAGTGTGATTATTCCTGGTATGATGGAAACACTCACTAGCATGTAGCTGGGATGAAAGCCCTTGGCCTGCATTTTCTCGACTATTTAACTGTGTTACTGTGCTGACACATGTGTTTGAATATTTCTTTCTACAAAACCATCCCCTTGTAGATAAGATGTGAAGGAATCCGACTATTTCTCCTGTGGCTTCAGGCACTTCAGACTAACTGTTTGGAAGAGCAGATATTAATATTTGCATGCCTTGTGCCTGGCTTTCCACCCATTCTGTCCTCACGAGGTCCCTGTACACTAGACAGCCTCATTAGTCCTCCTAATTCCCCGGATGGTGAGTAAACAAAGATCATTTCTATGAGCGGTGTATTGCCTCCCCCTCCCATGGAAGTCGTTGTGGGGCTGGATAATTTCTTGTGGGGAAGCTGGCATCTGGATAATACTGTTTGTATTTGTTGTTCTGAGATGCACTGAATTTGTCAAGCTGTTGTCTCTGCTGCAGTTGTATGGCTTTCTGATCCTTTCTCTAGGGTTGGGTGGGTTGGTTGTTTGGGGTTTTTTTATTTGCTTTGGTTTGTTTGTTTTTGTTTTAATTTGAAATGCAGCTGTATGGAAACGTTACTGAACAATCAGTAGGTTTATAGACCTACAGCTTACGTAGTGTGAGGATGATGAGTCACTGGAATGGGTTGCTCAGAGGAGTTCATAGAATCATAGAATGTCAGGGGCTGGAAGGGACCTTGAAAGATCATCTAGTCGAACCCTGCTGCCAGAGCAGGATCACCTGTACCATGATCACAGGAACATGTCCAGGCAGACTTTGAATATCTCCAGAGCGGGAGACTCCACAGCTCCTCTGGACAGACTGTTCCAGTGTTCTGTCACTCTCAGAGTGAAAAAAATCCTCCTCGTGTTTAAATGAAACTTCCTGTGCTTCAGCTGTGGATGTCCCATCCTTGGGAGCGTGTAAGAGCATGCTGGATGAGGTTTTGAGGAACCCTGTCTAGTGGGAAGTGTTCCTAACCCGTGACAGGGAGGTTGGAGCTAGGTAGTCTTTAAGGTCCCTTCCAACACAAGTTCTATGATTCAGTGGAAGATACCCCTGGTGGATGTCAGGGGATTGGATTAGATGACCATTAAAGGTCCCTTCCAACCCAAACCATCTTGTGGTTCTGTCTGGGTTCATCTGCAGTGATTGATTGTGGTAACCCCTCCGAACCACAGTAAACCTGAGATCATTGCCTTGCTTGTTTGCAGTAGAGGAAATACAGGAAGCCCAAACAATTTATAGCTTCATGGAATGGTTTGGGTTGGAAGGAACTTTAAAGTTCATCTAGTTGCACACCCTCCCCTGCCATGGACAGGGAAACCTTCCACTAGACCAGATTGCTCAGGGCGTCATCCAGCCTGGCCTTGAACACTTCCAGTGAGGGGGCATCCATGGCCTCCCTGGGCCACCTGTTCCAGTGTCTCCTCACTCTCACTGTAACGAATTTCTTTCTAATCTCCAGTCTAAATCTGCCCTCCTCAAGCCTCAGTCCATATTGTCTTGTTATATCACAATAAACCCTTGTAAAAGGTCCCCTCCTGGATTTCTTGCAGGCCCCTTCTTTTCTCCAGGTTGAGCTTTACCTTTGTACATCTTGGTAGTACATTGATAATTATTTTCAAACTAACTTTTTTTTTTTTTTTTTTTTTTTTAAATTGAAGCTGTTTTTAATTATTTTCAGGCTTTCTATGTTTAAAACATTTTCTTTTGTCCTTTTAGCTAAGATTTTTCCAGAGGAAATAATTCCACTTTTGCCAGCTGTCTCTGGAGAGAAAATTGCTGAAGACCAAACATGCTATTTTCTCCAGCTGCTGTTAAAATATATGGTACTTCAGGTGAGGAAGATATAGGCTTTTAACCATTCATATTTGAAGGGATGTGCTTGTGTTACATGAAGTCTGTGGTGTACCTATATGGAGTTGGTTTTGCCCCCTGCTGAGAAGAAGCTGCCTTCTGCATTTTCTTGTTTTCAAAAACAGATTCCAAAGGTGTTTTAAGTTTCATCCAAAATGGCAGTAGAGAAGTTTTTCACATCTGTCCTAAGAATTAATGAGTGTTCACAGAATTACAGAATGTTAGTGGTTGGAAGGGACTTTGAAAGATTATCTAGTCCAATCCTCCTGCCAGAGCAGGAGGAAGCCACAGAGTGTCCACGTGGGTTTTGAATGTGTCCGGAGAAGGAGACTCCACAACTCTCTGGGCAGCCTGTTCCAGGGCTCCAGCATGTTCCCAGTGAAAATGTTTTTCCTTATGTTCATGTGGAACTTCCTATGTGCCATCTTGTCCCCATTGTCCCTTGTCCTGTCCTTGGACATCCCTAAGCAGAGCCTGGCTCTGTCTTCATGACACTGCTTTTCACATCTCCATAAACATGAATGAGGTTACCCTTCAGGCTCCTGTCCTCCAATCTAAAGAGCCCCAGCTCTCTCAGCCTTTCCTCCTAAGGGATATGTGTTACCCAACCCTGCAGGGTGACTGTTTTGTGTGCTTGTGGTCAGTCTAAACAATTGTTGTGGGATAAAGATGCAGTTTGTTTGTTCATTCAGACACGTAAATAGCTGAGAAGACATGTAGAAAGAGAAAGGAAAAAAAGGAGAGATGGCTTCTGAGATCATTTTAAAAGGATGCAAGTACATGAAATTTAATTAGAAGTAGATCAGATTAACCTGCCCAGGAAAGAAATGAAGATAATGTATTTATTTAAAAAGTACAAATAAAGCAACATTTTGCATAAAGGGGAAGCTGTATAGACAATGAACATTAAAGAACTCAGCCTTAAAAAGTAAAGGAAAGATAAAAGATAATGAAATACTTGAAGATACTTTTTTTTCCTATCAAAAGGCAAGACCTAAACACTATTAGGAAGGAGCTTGTCATCTTGAATAAATGCTTTGTTCTGAAAAGTGACACTTTGGTTTGTGTCTCACAACACTTCAGCTAAAAGCTGAAGCCCTGCAGAGGGACCTGGCCAGGCTGGATGGATAGGCAGAAGCCAATGGGATGAAATTTAACAAAGCCAAGTGCAGGGTTCTGCACTTTGGCCACAACAACCCCAAGCAACGCTACAGGCTGGGGACAGAGTGGCTGGAGAGCAGCCAGGAGGAAAGGGACCTGGGGGTACTGATGGATAGTAGGCTGAAGATGAGGCAGCAGTGTGCCCAGGTGGCCAAGAGGGCCAATGGCATCCTGGCCTGTATCAGGAACAGTGTGGCCAGTAGGACGAGGGAGGTTCTTCTTCCCCTGTACTCAACACTGGTCAGGCCACACCTTGAGTACTGTGTCCAGTTCTGGGCTCCTCAACTCAAGAGAGATGTTGAGGTGCTGGAACGTGTCCAGAGAAGGGCAACAAAGCTGGTGAGGGGCCTGGAACACAAACCCTATGAGGAGAGGCTGAGGGAGCTGGGGTTGTTTAGCCTGGAGAAGAGGAGGCTCAGGGCAGACCTCATTGCTGTCTACAACTACCTGAAGGGAGGTTGTAGCCAGGTGGGGGTTGGTCTCTTCTCCCAGGCAACCAGCAACAGGACAAGGGGACACAGCCTCAAGTTGTGCCGAGGGAAGTATAGGCTGGATGTTAGGAGGAAGTTCTTCACAGAGAGAGTGATTGGCATTGGAATGGACTGCCCAGGGAGGTGGTGGAGTCACCATCCCTGGGGGTGTTCAGGAAAAGCCTGGATGAGGCACTTAGTGCCATGGTTTAGTTGACTGGATAGGGCTGGGTGCTAGGTTGGACTGGATGATCTTGGAGGTCTCTTCCAACCTGATTGATTCTATTCTATTCTAAAAGTATTTTCACCCTTCTTGTTTAAACCTTGTCTTATATGTTTGGGACCTAACAGAAACCTGACTACACTATAAATCCAAATGTGCTGTGGTTTGTCAGCACTCATTTGTGAGGGGAGCACAGCTGGGCAGGAACCTCCTTGACACTGCTGCGATGATTTTAATCGGAATGCAGAACAAACCTGATGTCTGCAACTAAGCAGAATTTAATGAGAGTCACTTTACTTACTAGAAAGAATCTAGTACTGTTGTGGGTAGAAGAGATCTTTGAGATCAATCACAGATTAAAGTAAGAACCATGTTTAAAAGAAAAGTCATCATATTACTGACGTAAACAAGTCAGTTTAAGTTAATAACTTAACTATCTTGGATATAGATTCAGTGAAGGCCAAGTGTAAGGTCCTGCACCTGGGTTGATGCAATCCCAAGTACAAATAAAGGTTGGGTGGCAAATGGGGAGAGCAGCCCTGAGGAAAAGGGCCTGGGGGTCTTGGTTGATGAAAAGCTCAACGTGAGCCTGCAGTGTGAGTGCAGCCCAGACAGCAACCCTGTGCTGGACTGCAGCAAGAGTAGTGTGGCCAGTAGGGCAAGGGAGGGGATTCTGCGCCTCTGCTCTCCTGAGACCTTCTGGAGCCCCCAACACAAGAAGGACATGGAACTGTTTGAGCCAGTCCAGAAGAGGCCACCAAGATGCTCAGAGGGCTGCAGCAGCTCTGCTATGAAGACAGGCTGAGAGAATTGGGGCTTTTCAGCCTGGAGAAGAGAAGGCTTGGAGGAGACCTTGGAGTGGCCTTCCAGTATCTGAAAGGGGCTCCAGGAGGGCTGGGGAGGGACTATTGACGAGGTCTTGTAATGACGGAGTTTTAAACTGGCAGAGGGGAGGTTTAAACTAGATATTGGGAAGAAGTTCTTTGCAGAGAGTTACCCAGGGAGGCTGTGGATGCTCCTTCCCTGGAGGTGTTCAAGTCCAGGTTGGATGAAGCCTTGAGCGACCTATTCTAATGAGAGGTGTCCCTGCCTATGGCAAGGGGGGTGGAAATGAATGTTCCTTGAAGTTCCTTCCAACCTAAACCATTCTATGATTCTATGACCTTCTATTTGGTTGGACAGGATTTTGTAAGAGCTTTTTAGTGTAAAATTAAGAATCCTGTTGTGTTTTGGTGTCCCTTAAAATACCAAAAAAGAAAGAAGAGTTGGGCCTGGATTTCAAGTGTATGACAAAGGATAAAACACTTTTAGTGTTTACTTGAGTTTCACAAAACAAGAAAAAACAATGCAAGAGACTAGGTTTAAGTCACTATTGGAGAAGTGCTTCTGCTTTTATCTTCTTTGAAATGGTTCTGGGGTTTTATATACCTGAAAGAAGGTTGTAGCCTGGTGTGGTTGGTCTCTTCTGCCAGGCACACAGTGACAGAACAAGAGGACACAGTCTTAAGGTGCACCAGGGCAGGTTTAGGCTGGATATTAGGAAGAAGTTCTTCACAGTGAGAGTGATTTGCATTGGAATGGGCTGTCCAGGGAAGTGATGGAGTCCCCATCCCTGGAGATGTTTAAAAGGAGACTGGATGAGGCACTTAGTGCCATGGTTTAGTTAATTAGAAGGTGTTAGGTGATAGATGGGACTTGATGCTCTCAAAGGTCTTTTTCAGCCTGGTTAATTCTGTGATTCTGTGAAATAATGAAACACACCCACATTAGTTATGAGCAATTTATTCCAAGTTGGAGGTGTTTTAATATGAAAAGACCAATTACTTGATAAAATTTGACAGTTTTCCAATGAATTTTAGTTCAAAACTATGGTTGAAGAGTAACTTGAAAGTACATGTATGACTCTGGTGTTGATTCATAGGATAGTTTGAGTTGGAAGGGACCTTAAAGATCACCTAGTTCAAATCCCCCTGCCCTCCATCCCCCAGCCCTCCCATTAGACCAGATTGCTCAAGACCTTACCTCATCCTACCTTGCCTTGAACACCTTCAGGCATCCACAACCTCCCTGGGCAACCTGTTCCACTGTCTCACTACCCTCATTATAAAGAATTTCTTCCTAATCTTCAGTCTAAATCTGCCCTACTCAAGTTTCAATCCATTCCCTCTTGTCCTATCCCAACAAGCCCTTGTAGAAAGTCTCTTCCTGACTCTTGTTAGGCCCCTGTCAGGTACAGAATCTGTTCAAGAACAGACAGTTATCTTTGAAAACAAACTTGTCACCTTCCTGCTTGTCATAGAATCATCCAGATTGGAAGAGACCTTCAAGCTCATCCAGTCCAACCTAGCAGCCAGCCCTAGCCAATCAACCAGACCATAGCACTAAGTGCCCCAGCCAGGTTTTTCTTCAGCACCTCCGGGGACGGCAACTCCACCACCTCCCTGGGCAGCCCATTCCAATGCCAATCACTCTCTGTCAAGAACTTCCTCCTAACATCCAGCCTAGACCTCCCATGGCACAACTTGAGACTGTGTCTTCTCGTTCTGTTGCTGGTTGCCTGGGAGAAGAGACCAACCCCACCTGGCTACAGCCTCCCTTCAGGTAGTTGTAGACAGCAATGAGGTCTGCCCTGAGCCTCCTCTTCTCCAGGCTGCACACCCCCAGCTCCCTCAGCCTCTCCTCACAGGGCTGTGGTCCAGGTCTCTCACCAGCTTCATCACCCTTCTCTGGACACCTTCCAGTACCTCAACGTCTCTCTTGAATGGAGGAGCCCAGAAATGGACACAGCACTCAAGGTGTGGCCTGAGCAGCACTGAGCACAGGAGCAGAATAACCTCCCTTGCCCTGCTGGCACCACACTGTTCCTGATCCAGACCAGGATGCCACTGGCTCTCTTGGCCACCTGGGCACACTGCTGGCTCATGTTCAGCTGCTATCTGTCAGTAGCCCCAGGTGCCTTTCTGCCTAGCTGTTCTTCTGCCACTTTGTCCCCAGCCTGTAGTGCTGCTTGGGGTTGTCACTGGACTGGACTTCTGTCTTGAGTCTGTTTTTGCCCAGGGGTGCTGCATATGTGTGTGCACATGGGTGTCGAGTAAGCTTCTAGTGCGAAACACATTTGTGATACCTGAGTAGCTTTGTCTGAATGTCCAGGTAAGATGCAAATTGGTTAAAGACGTTAATGTGATGTTTACTGCTCTTCACTGCATTAGAACAGCATAAGTAGGCTGGCTTCTCATGAGCTTACTTTCTTTGATGTGTTAAAGCCCTCACAGTAATGTTTTCTGTTTTTACTGCAGTTTGCAAAGTTTCTAAGGGCAGCACTAATATTTTTCTCTCTCTTGTTGTAGTTATTTATCTTTTGTATTCAGCATGGAGTGATTTGCAATGTAACACATTAATTTAAAGCTTATTGTTTGTCTTTAACTCCATGACAAAGGCTGCAAGCTTAGAGTGGAAGAATAAGGAGAACCAAGACACTGGATTTAAATTTCTCTTCGCCTTGTTTAGAAAATATTACCTTCCTCATTTGTTTCCATCCTTTACAAAGCTCACCAACCTCTACAAACCTGTTCTTGGTGAGTTGTGGATTTTGTCTTTTAAGTAGAATAAAAAATAACTCTGACTGTTCTAAGTAGCATCTCTGTTACCTGCTGGCATATCACTACAGTTCTGATCAATGAGGACTTTTTCCCTCCCTTGTCTCATGACTTGCTTTAGCTCTTTTCTTCCTCACCATTCTCTTTTGCTTTGTTTTGTTTTGTGTGATACAAATGACAGCATTCAGATAAAATCTGTGCCTTAAGCTCTTGCTTTTCTTCAGCAGTAATAGCATATGGTAGAACATCCACATTAGTATATTAAGAGCAGTCAGTCATTTCATATGTTGTTTAGTGGAGAAAGTGTTGTTGCTGACCTGTTCAATGCATTTAACCAGAGTATGGGAGCAATTACTGTTCTTGAAGACTTTCTTTTCTTCTCTTATCAGATATTCCCGATGTCAGACCACGACCAGTATACATTACTACAACACGAAACAATGAGAATGTCTACAGCACAAAGATCCCATACGTGGCAGCTCGAGTTGTTTTTATTAAGTGGCTTGTTACCTTCTTCCTTGAAAAGAAATATTTAACTGCTGCCCTGAATACAAAAAATGGAGGAGAAATGCTCCCTAAAATTATTCAGGTGTGCTTTAAAGTTTACCTCTCTTCTTCATGTGCATGCTAAACTTGGACTACAGAAACAAATGGTAGCCCTAAGCGATGCACTTGATTATTTCATTGGGCCATAAACAAGTCAAAGTCCAAGGTCCTGCATCTGGGTTGGGCCAGTCCCAGGCACAAGTTCAGAGTGGGTTGAGAGTAGCTATGACGACAGAGACTTAAGGGTGTTGATTGATGAGAAACTCACCATGAGCTGACAGTGCCCTCATGCAGCCCAGAAGGCAAATCATATCCTGGGCTGCATCAAGAGGAGTGTGGCCAGAAGGGCAAGAGGGGAGATTCTGCCCTTTGACTCTGCTGTAGTGAGACTCTGCCTCAAATGATTGATGTCCCCATCATGAGAAGGACACAGAGCTGTCGATGCAAGCTCTAAAGTCTCCCTGGAGCCTTCTCTTTTCCAGACTGAACAGCCTCAATTGTTTCAGCCTGTCTTTGTGGGAGAGGTGCTCCAGACGTCTCTGTGACCTCTTCTGGACCTGCTTCAGCAGATCTGTGTCTCTTGTGTTGAGGATCTCAAAGCTGATGATGGGACACCAGATGAAGTCTCAGAAGAGTGGAGGGGCAGAATCATCTCTTTCCATGTACTGACCACACTGCTTTTGATGCAGCCTAGGCTGCCATTGGCCTTCTGGACTGCAAGTACACACTGTTGGCTCATGTCCAGCTTCTCATCCACCAGCATCCCCAAGTCCTTTTCCACAGGGGTGCTTTCAGTTTCATCATCTCCCAGCCTATATTGATAGTGAAGATTGCTCTGACCTAGAGGAGCGCTTGTGCCTTGAATTCTGCCAAAGTATTCCAGAGTTTTGGTGGATGCTCACAAGGCATATGTGTTGTTCTGTGCAGACTGTTGGTGGTGTCAGCCAAGATAAAAGCACAGAGCTGGAGAGCAGTGTGTCTTACACCAGTGAGCCTGAGAGAAGCCATTCCAACAGCAGCACCTTGTCTGACAGGAGGCTCAGCAACTCCAGCCTCTGCAGCATCGAGGAGCAGCACCGCAGTGTCTACGAGATGGTGCAGAGGATCCTGCTGTCCACTCGAGGATATGTGAACTTTGTTAATGAGGTTTTCCGACAGGTAAGTGCTTATGTTCAGCTGTGTGTTTCAGTTCAAGGAGCCTGGGTGTGTTCCTGTGTGATATGGTATCCACCAGATCCAATCCACTGCCACTGCCAGAGCAGGATCTCCTATACCAGATCACACAGGAATGCATCCAGGCAGGTCTTTGAGTATCTCCAGAGAGGGAGACTACACAACCCCCCTGGGCAGCCTGTTTCAGTGTTCTGTCACACTCACAGTTTAAAAATTCCTCCTTATGTTTCTGTGGAAATTCCTATGCCTCAGCTTCCTCCCATTGCCCCTTGTCCTGTCATTGAGCATCTCCCATCAGAGCCTGGATCCAGCCTCCTGGCACTCACCCTTTACATATTTATAAACACTGATGAGGTCACCTCTCAGTCTTCTTCAAGCTAACAAGCCTCAGCTCCCTCAGTCTCTTCTTATAAGAGGGATGTTCCATTTGAGGTCCCTTCCAACCCTTCTGACTGTTCTGTGATTCTGTGAAAGAACCAATGTGAAGGCTGTGGATCAGGTAGGTGATCAGACTTGATACTGAACACAGCAGCACGTTTTTGTTTGGAGTCCTTCCCAGGTCTAGTTTTAATGATTAAAGGACAAGATTTCTATGGGAACTGAAGCTTGTTGGTGATGCTAGACATCACCATGTCTTAAGTGAATGGGCCACTTTATTTGTTCTTGGTACTGTGATGTGATTTAAAGGTGCATAAAGAGAAATTCTGGGTCACAGCAGTGTGCACAAGGTGCTTTCCAGCTGACAAGCACACATGTTTACTGTGATGTATCTTGCATGGCAGCGTGTTGGAACTCCTCATAGTGGGCTGGCACTTCTGCAGAGAGGAGTGATTTTTGTGTGCCTAGCTTCTGTGCTAGGATCCTTTTCCACATTTGAGACAGGTGTATCCAATCTGTTGCCAGCAAGCTTAGTGTCCTGCAAATCAATTCATGATTAAAGAACACAAAGTCCAGCTGGTAAACACCAGACTTGGAGCCAGGCGCTGATATGACTTTTCCTGTTGATTCTCTCATCACTCCCTGCAACTGGAGGGATAAAGGAGAACACTGCTTGTATTTCCAATCCCTTAACCAGTCATCCCAAGGCACTGAAATCAGTGCTCATGGGCTTCTTGTTGCTACTTCATTGCGGCCTACCTGAATGATCAGTAGTAGTTTGAGGCCTATATTAAAAGAGGAACCTTTCTCCTTATGGCATTAACCCTAGGGAGGCAGTAGACTTTCCCAAGAAGTTAGGAGCAGGTGTCAGATCTGTTGGAGGGTAGGAGAGCCCTGCAGAAGGACCTTGTCAGGCTGGATGGGTGGGCAGAGGCCAATGGGATGAGATTTAACAAGGCCAAGTGCAGGATTCTATACTTGGCCACAGCAGCGCTACAGGCTGGGGATAGAGTGGCTGAGAGCAGCCAGGGAGAAAGGGACCTCGGGGTACTGGCAGATAGTAACTGAACATGAGCCAGCAGTGTGGCCAGGAGAGCCAGTGTGGCCAGCAGGGCAAGGGAGGTTATTCTGCTCCTGTGCTCAGTGCTGCTCAGGCCACACCTTGAGTGCTGTGTCCATTTCTGGGCTCCTCCATTCAAGAGAGACGTTGAGGTACTGCAGCGTGTCCAGAGAAGGGTGATGAAGCTGGTGAGAGACCTGGACCACAGCCCTGTGAGGAGAGGCTGAGGGAGCTGGGGGTGTGCAGCCTGGAGAAGAGGAGGCTCAGGGCAGACCTCATTGCTGTCTACAACTACCTGAAGGGAGGCTGTAGCCAGGTGGGGTTGGTCTCTTCTCCCAGGCAACCAGCAACAGAACGAGAAGACACAGTCTCAAGTTGTGCCGTGGGAGGTCTAGGCTGGATGTTAGGAGGAAGTTCTTGACAGAGAGTGATTGGCATTGGAATGGGCTGCCCAGGGAGGTGGTGGAGTTGCCGTCCCCGGAGGTGTTGAAGAAAAGCCTGGCTGGGGCACGTAGTGCCACGATCTGGTTGATTGGCTAGGGCTGGCTGCTAGGTTGGACTGGATGAGCTTGAAGGTCTCTTCCAACCTGGTTGATTCCAAGTGGGTCTGGTCTGCATATTGGGGCCTCTGCTCCCTTCAAAAATGAGTCACCTTTGTCAGTGACTTCTCTTTTATTCACTACTAAAGGGGTTTTGATGCAGGGTGTAGACAAACCAAACCTCAGCAACACCTCCAAGCTGATTGTGCCATTATCCTTGTCATCCTTCATGTCCGCTTGCAGAGCATTGTACCTCTTTTGCAAGGGCATCTGGGAAGGTGGCATAGTTAACTGGGGACAGACACCTGTGGTGCTAATTGTGCTGGGCAGGAACTTGTTGCTGTTGCCTGCTGTCCTTGTAAGTCACCACCTTTAGTCAGGTGGAGAGAGGCCCAAGGGAGTGCTTCATATCATGAGCTCTCTCTGCTTCTCTTCCAGAAGACACAGCATAGTACTTAAATTTAGCCTGCTAGACGTTTAATGGCCTCTGAGATGAACCCATGTTAGGTCAGAGAGCTTGCAAGGAGCAGGTACTACTTCTGGTTTTGTCCAAGCAAGTAAAAGGTGTGATTTGTTATTACAAATTATGGAATTGTGAAGGATTTAAGTATCTGCATAGGCTGCTGATTTATTACTACCCCATCAAGTACAGTTAGAAAGATGAAAAATCACTTGGGGTTTTTTTTTGAGCTGTGTGATTTATGGGCAGGGCTGTGTGGGTGTGTCTATGTCTATCTCCTCTGTGTAGTAAAAGGAACTGGCTTTTCTGCACAGGCTTTTTTGTTGCCACCTTCTGATGCATCTGCAACACGCAAAGTGGTTAAGGTGTATCGGAAGTGGATACTGCAAGAGAAGCCTGCGTTCATGGAGGAGCCAGACAAGAAGGAGGACAGCCAGGATGCTGTGGTCACCTTGGAGGATTCAGTAGTGCAAACAGATGGTAAACATGTATGGTATCAGCATTACTTTATTCTGCTCACTTTAAATATGTGATTTAAGCTTGAAACTTGATTTGTAAGTGAAGAACAATGTAAAGAATGTGTGGAAAGTAAGGATTTTAAAATGCTTTTATTTAAGATCTAGACATTTAAGTAAATACTGAACGTTCAGTAGCCCTTTTTGAATGCAAGATGACTGCAGCTGTTTGGAAAGGTGTATTTTGTCAATTATTGTCTGCCTGTGTAAATAGGACTGCAAGAGCTCGGTGGAAGAAATGCTAATACCTTCTGCAGCATTAGACATTACGCTGCTCTTGGCCAAGTGCGTGTAGGAATCACAGATTATTAGTGTTTGTAAAGTACCTTTGGAGATCGAGTCCAACCTCCCTGGCAGAGCAGGACCATCTAGAGTCACACAGGAACACATCCAGTTGGGTTTTGAATGTCTCCAGAGAAGGAAACTCCACAGCCACTCTGAGCAGCCTACTCTAGGGCTCTTCCACCCTCACAGTGAAAAGGTTTTTCCTTGTGTTCATGTGGAACCTTCTGTGCTTCACCTTGCACATATTGCCCCTTGTCCTGTCATTGGACATCCCTGAGCAGAGCCTGACTCTGTCCTCCTAACACTGCCCAGCACATCTTTATCAGCAGCAATGAAGGCAGCCCTCAGTGTCCTCTGCTCCAAGCTAAAGAGCCCCAGCTGCCTCAGTCTTCCCTCGTAAGGGAGAAGTTCCACTGTCTTCAGCCTTTTTGTGGCTCTGTGCTGGGCTATTTAAAGCAGTTCTCTGAGGTCCGTCTTGAACTGAGAGGCCAGAACTGGACACAAGGTTCCAGATACAGCCTCACCAGGGCAGAGTAGAGGTGGAGGAGAACCTCTGTTGACCTACTCACCATAGCCCTTCTAATACACCCCAGGAAACTGTTGGCACTCTATTGTTTTGGTGATAGTCAAGAATTTAACAATATCTACTAATTTGCTTATACTGGATGGAATATTTATCTTCAGACACATTAATTAGGAAATGGGAGTGCAGTTGCAAATTCTGTGCATCAACCTTTTGGTATCCTATGTTGAACCATCAGTAAAAGTTGACTTTGACTATTGCCACCATGAAGCCGTTTAAAGGGAAGTTTCATTGTACTGAGAAAGAGGTCTGAGTTGTAAAAACATAGTGAGAATTAGAAAACCTTTTGCATAGGGGTTTCTAGTTTTGCTAGGCTTAAATTCAAATATTACTGCAGTGACTACAAAATGGAATATAAAAATATTTTGAACACTATAGCTCTTAAAACTTGTTTGAACCTTTGCATTCTAAATGCTGTCTGTTGGTCGAGCGATTAAAAGATAATGGATGTGAATTCCTTGCTAAAATGAATGGAGGACATGACAGTTCCCCTTTTCCATTTTTGACTTCTGAAATGGTTTTGAATAACAGTGGACATGCTCTTTTCTGCTTAGTCACTAACAGAATGATGTTTTTGAAAGCTTTCCTCTGACCATTCAGGACATAAGCGCTCATCCAGCTGGGGAAGGACCTACTCCTTTACCAGTGCTGTTAACAGAGGATGTGTATTAGAAGAGGAGGACAAAAATGTTAAAGCTGGAGCTCAAGCTGTCTTACAGGTAAGGTGTAGAGAATGCCTTTGACTTATGTAGTCGTCTCATGTGCACTACAAATTATAGTATAGTCTCTGAGGTTAAGGAAAATAACTACCAGCACTTGGTGGGGTTTGTAAGATACAATTTGGAATTAATCTATCACAGAATGCCAGGTTGAAAGGGACCCCAAGGATCATCTGGTCCAACCTTGCTAGGTGATAGTGGAGTTGAAATGAGCTGGCTCTGCACCCTGTTAAGCTGAGTCTTAATACTGAGTGTGGTGGTTTGGGTGTTACCTGCCCTCCCCCACTTTGGAAATCACCCAGACTAGACTCAGCCAGCTCTGGAAATTGAATGAAGCTTATTATTCACAGCTTAGCTCAATGTACAAGCAGATATTTACAATATATATACAGCTATATACAGAAATATACAAGTTAAAATGTAATACAGAAACACAACACCCCTCTCAGAAACCTGAATCCCCAGGAGGGGCTCCCAACCACCCTTCCCTCTTCTCCCACTCCTCTCTACCTTAGCCCAGATGTTGCCTTGTGCCCAAGGAAGAATGGAAGGTCAGCTGGGGGTTTAGGAAGCAAGTGGATTAATCAGAGAGATGGAGGGTGAGGTTAGAGAAATGCAGCCCAGAGCCCTGCACAGAGAGTGACTCCCTATCTATATTTATACTCTTGTTCTTATACCTCTCAGCAAGCCTATGAGTGAAGTAGACATCACCATTGTTTCCCTTTCATGGCCTGTAATCTAATTCTTCTCACCAAAACATTCTAGCTAGCTTCAAACTAGCACACTGAGCAATGTAGGGGAATCCACTACTTGCCTTGGGAGATGATTTCAGTCTCTGTTCTCATGAGGAAACAGCTTTTTCTGGATTCCAGTGGGAATCTCCCCAGAAGTAACTTGTCCCAATCACTCCTTGTCTTTTCTACAGGACTCTTTGTGGAAAGGGAGTCTCCTTGTCTGGAGACTTTCAGAGCCAATCTGGACGTGTTCTTGTGTGGTCTGCCCTAAGTGACCCTGCTTTGGCAGGAGGGTTGGACCCAATGATCACTGGAGGTCCCTTCCAACCACTAACATTCTGTGATCCTCCTGGTAGCTGCCCTTTATGTAAGGCTAAATGAATGCCTTACCTTAAAGGTCTTTTCCAACCTAATGATTCTATGTGTTTTAAGACAGAAGGTTCATCCTTTTTCTACTGTGGATACTAGGAATTAATCAGAACTGTACATTTGCTTATGTTGAACCTCATTTATTGGAATTACTGGTGGTAGCTCAAGCACATAGTGCCAGAAAATGAGTATCTGGAGAAATAGAAGAGACCCCTTGAGCCCCCCATGCTGTTTGAAATGCATGCCTTTGGGTCTGAAATGCTCTCAAATCTTCATCTAGAGTGATAGAGAAAAATAAGTTACAGGTAAAAGATGGAAGTGAACGGTTTGACTGGAGGAGAAGTATTTAATTTTGAGTCTTGATGTTTTGTATTCCTGACATTACAAAAGCTTAACTGTAGATATCTGTCTTGAAGGTATTCCTGACAAACTCTGCCAATGTTTTCTTACTGGAGCCCTGTGTTGAGGTTCCTGTGCTTCTCAAGGAGCAAGTCGATGCTTGCAAAGCAGTGCTGAGTATCTTCAGGCGCATGATAATGGAACTGTCCATGAATAAGAAGACCTGGTAAGCTTACATCTTCTGCATCATTTAGGAGCAAATTACCAACACTGAAACTTCCTTGGGAGAATCGTTGGGTAGGGAAAAGACTGACTTTCTCAGGAGCACACCTTGCAGCATTAGTCACACATGCTACCGTTTGACTTTGTGGTTCTGGCTGGCAATTCCATCCCTGACTTCACCTGCTCAAGAATTAGTTTCTACAGTCCACAACCAACTAATGTTACTTAGCAAATGATCTGTGAAGTCCAAAGTGTGATCCCATTCTCAATGAATAAGGTTTAGAGGAGTATTAAGAGGGGTGTTGGTGCATGAAAACTAACACTTGCTAGAACACGTGAACAGAAAGTACAATTTTGTTTTGGAACCAGGGAACAGATGTTACAGATACTCCTTAGGATAACAGAAGCTGTGATGCAGAAGCCAAAAGAAAACCCGATGAAGGATACATTTGCTCAAAGCATGTCAGGATTACTTTTCAGAGTAAGTGAGAGTTGGTTGTTTGTTTTTTTTTTTGTTTGGTTTTGTTTGGTTTGGTTTGTTTTTAATTATGATTACCCATAATTTTAGTGAAGAACTCATTTACAGTACTGTGAAACCTGCTTGTAAAACATGAAAAACCTCTCTCTTGTAGAAATACAAGTAATCACTTTGTAAACTGTCCCTAACAGAGGGAGGCTGATGTGATCTGTTCTTCAGGGCTTTATTACAAGCCATGGTGGGAGCAGTCAGGTACACAGAGTCTCTTTGGGGGTTATCTTCAATGAGTATCTTTAAACTGTAAGCTTGATGTAACTGTTTTTCTAGAATTTTGGCTGTCAAGTCAGAACAGACTCACACTGAGCGAGATGAGAACATTTATACCTCATATTGTTCTTTGCATGCTCGGCTACAGTGCCTGGGCCTGGGTGTCGCTGGTGTGTATCCATTTCTGCAGCCATTCCATGGGTGTAGGAAACAGCTCTTCATTCTCTGGAGTATTGTGTCCACTTTTGGGCTCTGCAGTTCAAGAGGATATACCAGAGTGTTCAGTGGAGGATTTGAGGATGATGAAGGGGCTGGAATGGCTGGAACATGTCTGATGAGGAAAGGCTGAGGGACATTGGGCTGTTTCCTCTGGAGAAGGCTGAGAGGAGATCTTATTAATGTCTGTAAATATATGAAGGGTAGGTGTCAAGAAGAAAGTGCCAGCATTTTTCTGTGGTGTACTGTGATAGGAAAAGGGGAACGGATGCAAACCGGAACATAAGAAGTTCCACCTCAACAAGGCAAAACTTTACTATAAGGGTGCTGGAGCCCTGGAGCAGGCTGCCCAGAGAGGACGTGGAGTCTCCTCTTCTGGAGACTTTCAAGACCCATCTGAATGTGCTCCTATGTGACCTGCCATAATGATGACCTTCCAGCTCCTACCATTCTATGATTATACCTACTGTATTATTTCATTTTACCAGAGGACATTCAGACCACCTGAAACATTTCTGGATGTTTAGATTTCCTTAATAATCTCCACAATTCTTTGCCAACTGATTTCTGGGAGTGTTTTTATGCTGAAGAATAGCTCTACATAATATCCATACATCAGGAATTATCAATGCTAGTATGCATGTCTGTGTTGGTGTGCTGAAATCATTTAGGCAAATACATGAACTGTCCCTTGTTTCTTTTCTCCCAGACCCTCATCGTGGCTTGGATTAGAGCAAACCTGAGCGTTTACATTTCCCGCGAGCTGTGGGATGAGCTGCTCAGTGTTCTGTCTGCCCTGACAGACTGGGAAGAGCTCATCAATGAGTGGGCCAATATTATGGACTCTCTGACAGCAGTGCTAGCAAGAACTGTCTATGGGGTGGAAATGACCAACTTACCCTTGGATAAGCTCAGTGAACAGAAAGAAAAAAAGCAAAGAGGCAAAGGTTGGTCTCTGTGCTTCAGTACTTGTTTGTACCAAACAAGTTTTACATTGAAGTTTAATCTTAACAATTAATTTAATTTAATCTAACCTTAAATACTAAATCTTGGCTAAGAACCTGTTTAATCAAATATGCAGTGCTTTGAATTTGTGTATTCTCATACTTCATTGTGGGAGTAAAGGTGATTTGGGTCAGTAGGAGAAAGCTGTTGAGCAGATTTTAGTATGTGCTCAAAATCAGTCATTTCTGTGTAGTGGAAATTCACATTTCAGTGGTTTGCTGTGCTTTGGTCTGGTAGTCGTCTGTGTAAATATTTCCTTGTCTTTTTATTAAACTGCATTCATGATGATACTTTAGCTACATTTACGTGCCACCTTGCAGCTGTTGCATGTAGTTGAAGTAGTGATTGGTGTTTATTAGTACTAGAAATGAGTCTCTGGTTTAAAAGGTTAATGTTTTTCTTGTGGGAGTGCTTGGAAGTCCATTCATTGCTGAGCATAAATACATGCCAAGGCATGTAATGTTATGGAACTTTGTTTTCTTTATCTCTAAGGCGGTGTTTTAGAGCCTCAGAAGACAGCTGTAGTGGGAAGATCTTTTTCATTAAGCTGGAAAAGTCATCCTGAAGTTGTGGAGCCAATGAGGTTCAGAAGTGCTACAACCTCTGGAGCCCCAGGAGTTGAGAAAGCAAGAAATATTGTTCGTCAGAGAGCAACAGGTTAGACCACAATTCATTACTGACATACCCAAACACTGAGAAACACTCAGGTTTTAAATCTAGCCTTTGAGATGTGGCTGCTTCCAGATGTCTCTGCCTGGGTGCCTATCACTAGTATGAATAAAGACTCCAAATGCTTTGGAAAATTATGGATATATGCTTTTAAATGCATTACACTGAGCTACTCATGTGTTGTATTTCATTTGCTTATAGAAACAGGAAAACAGGAGAAGGGAGAACAGAGGAGTGATGGGAGAATGTGAGACCCCAGGCACTGAACAGCTAGCTGATTTTTCAAGCATTTCAGCAGCCTGATTTTGATCTCTTTTTATTTCATGGTAGTATGTGTCTGTTTTCCAGTTCCATGGGCCTTGGCTTAAAACTCACAGAATTGATTCAGTTGGCCTTTAAGGTCATCAAGTCCTTTAGCACCACATCTATGCACATTTTAAACCTATCCAGGGATGAAGATCAACTGTCTCATTCACCTCTTCACAGAAAGTCTTCAGCTTTTGAGTAGGGTACAGCTTCCTTCCTCATTGTTGACAGATGAGTCATATTCCTTACCAGGAGAACTTTAAGGGAATTTAATACTTTCTTGCATCTCTGGGCTACATAGCTAAACTAAAATCTTCAGCTTAGATCACAAAACATTTTGGTGATGAAGTGAATTCATATTTTGTGTCTATTTTGTTTTAATTCGGTGAGTTCCTATTTGTGCTCTAGCAGCAAAGTCTGCTGCAACATTTCTCCCCTAGTTGAGAGAAGCTGAAAGCATTGTTCAGCAAGGGCTGAGTTCAAATTGAAGGAACTTCTTCCTTCTAGTAAGAAAATACTATTTGGTAGGGAGCAAGTAGGTTGTTAGTTGGGAGGATAAATTTCATGTTTAAAAAGCCTTTAGTTCCATTTTCTGTCTCCTATCGTAGCAAAAAGAGAATTCTTCTGGGTTTTGTGGGGATTGTGATCATCAGTGGCTCCCAAGTCAGCAGGTGCAAAAATATTGTCTGCTTGCACACGCTGGTAAAACAAGTGATCATTTCAAATCTGTCCAAGGTCTGCCCCTTTTCTAATCCAAGGCTATCTAGAAACACAGAAAACTCAGCTGCTAAGCCAACGCTTCCAGAGGTGCCATCTTGCAGATTGCCATGTAGCAGTTTCTGAAGTGAGCACATAAGACCCGGCTGTTCATGACAGGACTGGGGCTGCTTAGCCTCC
This sequence comes from Tricholaema leucomelas, assembly GCA_013400475.1. Lineage (NCBI taxonomy): Eukaryota > Metazoa > Chordata > Aves > Piciformes > Lybiidae > Tricholaema lacrymosa > Tricholaema leucomelas. Next base: position 364,198 of record WAAF01016893.1, read on the forward strand.
AGAAGAGAAGGCTGAGAGGGAATCTTGTTGATGTCTATAGATACCTGAGGGCTGGGTGTCAAGGTGAAGGTGCCAGGCTCTTTTCAGTGGTGCCCAGTGATAGGACAAGGAGCGATGGGTACAAGCGAGAACACAAGAAGTTCCATCTCAGTATAAGAAGATGCCTCTTTATAGTGAGAATGATGGAGCTCTGGAGCAGGCTCCCCAGAGAGGTTGTGGAGTCTCCTTCTCTAGAGATGTTCAAGACCTGTCTGAATGTGTTCCTGTGTGACCTGCCCTGAGTGATCCTGCTTTGGCAATGGGTTTGGATTCAGACTTTAGAGATCCCTTCCAACCCCTCACATTCTGTAACTTTATCAGATTGGACATTTTGGGAAAAATATTTCCCAATGGGTGCTTTTAACAACCCTACATTTTCCTGCTCCCATATAAAAACAATAAAGCAGCCCCTAATTCAACATAAAGATACCAGAGCACCTCCTGCTCCTAGCTAGGACTTTTTTTTTTGCTTCCTGCTTTCATATGTGGGATTATTAGAGTCAGTACAAAGGAGTGTTGCAGCAGCAGCAGAATATCTTTTGCCACTACCTTGCTTGAATATTCTCACTGCCTCCTCCCTCCCTTCTGTCTTCTAATTGTCAACATAGACATTGCTGTGTACAAGAAGAGAAATTTTACAGTGAATAAGACATTTGATTTTCTTAGTAAATTGATTTTAGAGACCTCTAATTCAGCATAAATTTTAGTAATATACGTAATGATAAATTGGTGATTTTCTCTAAAGGAAACTTCAAGGTTTTAACAATGTTGTAAAACGATTTTTTTTCTCTACAAAGATTTGTGTTGAACATGTCATGACATTCAGATCCCAAATGCTAGATTTTTTTCTTCTGACATGATTATTGCTTTATTTTTTCCCTGGAAGCTAAGCGAAGCCAGTCTATCAGCAACTGTGTTCATCTTTATGAGGCTTTGCCAGCCACTAAAAGTGTCCCTCTTCTGCTTCACACTGTGAGCTCTCTCTTACCTGGTATCTCTTACACTTCTTGCTCTCACAGGCTGTCAGGTACTGTACTTTAAAGTCAACTTTTATGTAAATGTTCTTTATATTTTTAAACTGCTGCCAGTCTATTCCCTTTCTGGCTAGTTGATTGTTCTCTGGTAGTGTGGAACAAGATGTTGTGCACTGATACTGTTTCCTGTTCCTCTGGTCTGTTCAGAACTTGGCATTAATTAATACTGGTAGCCATTAAGAGATGAGCAAGTGTTATGGGAGTGTATCTTATCCTGTTTCAGAGTTACAAAGAGTGGCAAAATGTGGCTATTCCTAAAGCTTTTTTTGATACTCTGTCCTTGGATTTATTGTCAAAACAAGGAGCCTTTACAGGGAGGAGGAGTGCAGTATCTCTTCAAGGAGCTAGTTGAATGCTTGAATGTCTGAGCTAGTGCAAGCAAAACATGCAGTCAGAGAAACTTAGGTAAGAATTTCTCAGGTATCCATAATCCTTGGAGTGTTCAAATATCTTGTGTTTTAATTAAATCAACAGAAGTTGAAGAATCTCAACAGCTGGAAAATTCGGCAGGAACAGAAACTACAGGCCTGTTTGCAGACCAAGAGCAGCAGCTAACTCGAAGTAGCAGCACTTCAGATATCACAGATCAGTTTCCATCTGATTTTTTCCAAGGTAAGTTTGATAAAGTGCAGTGATGCTGCACTTTTGAAGGAAAAGTTTAGCCTCATAGATACTGCTTTTATCTACTTTAATTTCCAGCTGTGTTCTAACACGTTTTTAATCTCTTTTTCTTAGTAAGTACATTGTTGGTATCTTGCTGAAAGAACTGTTTAAGAAGTGACCACAAAGAAGGACAGTAGCTTTTATAAAGCAGGTGAAACAAAAAAGGAAGAGAAAGGAAAAGGGGAAAAGGACTTGGCACTCCTAGTGGACAACAGGATGACTGTGAGCCAGCAATGTGCCATTGTGACAAAGGAGGCCAGTGGCATCCTGGGGTGTATTAGAAGGGCTGTGGAGAGGGGTTCTCCTCTCCCTCTACTCTGCCGTGGTGAGGCCTGCATCTAGAATATTGTATCCAGTTCTGGGCCCCTCGGTTCAAGAAGGACCTCAGGGATCTGCTTGAAAGAGACCAGCACAGAGCCACAAAGGTGCTGAAGGCAGTGGAACATTGTAAGGAAAGGCCGAGGGAGCTAAGGGCTCTTTAGCTTGAAGCAGAGGAGCCTGAGGGCTGCCCTCATTGCTGCTGATAAGGATGTGCAGGGCAATGTCAGGAGGACAGAGCCAGGCTCTGCTCAGGGATGTCCAATGACAGGACAAGGGGCTATAGGTGCAAGCTAGAGCAGAGGAGGTTCTGTGTGAACACAAGAAAAAACTTCTTCACTGTGTGGGTACTGAAGCCCTGGAGCAGGCTGCCCAGAGAGGTTGTGGAGTTTCCTTCTCTGGAGACATTCAAAACTCACCTGGATGCATTCCAGCGTGACCTGCTCTAGGTGATCCCACTCTGCTGGGGAGGGTTGGATCTTTGGAGGTCTCTTCCAACCTCTAACATTCTGTGGTTCTGTGATACTTTCCCATAGATGCATTCTGTGTGTAATCCTTAAACTTTTTATCATCTGCCTGACTTTTGAATGTTGTGTATTCAATGTAGCAATTATGCTTGTGAAGGATTTTCCAAACCACCTGATCTTAGCATTGAATTACTTCACTTAGCTAATAAACATAAGAAGCATAGGTATAAAGGTAACAGCAATTTTCAAACTGTTTGCTAACTACTCTGATCCCACAAATATCTGTATTTCTTCTTCTCAATATTTCTAGGTAAAAAGGATGGAAGTTCTTATAATTTAACTTCAGACTCCAAATCAGTTCAGGAAAATAAGGGATATACAATGAAGGAACATGAAGCTGAGCAAGTAAGGCAAACCATACGTTGCTGTGTGTCTGTCAACATGTTATTTCCAGTCTGATGCCTTCTAATGTTCCCAAACTCCAGCAACTAAAAGTGTGAAGAATCCTAATTGCATTTTGAGTATAGAATCTAGGATTAAGTTGTAACTGATCATTGTGCCCTTTGATGTAATCATTGTGCCTGTTGTTGGCTATTTTCTGGTCCTGCATGAAACTTCTGTTTTTTAACTTGAAATATGAACAAGATATAGTTTATAGGGCTGCAGCCAAAGAAGTGTGGTCAGCAGGTCGAGAGAGGTGATTCTGCCACTCAGCTCTGCTCTGATGAGACTTCACCTGAACTGCTGTAACCAGTTCTGGGGCCCCCAACAAAACATGGATTGCTGGAAGAGGTCTGGAGGAGGTCCACAAAGATGATCAGAGGGCTGGAACACCTCTCTTATGAAGATAGTCTGAAAGAATTTGGGTTGTTCAGCCTGCAGAAGAGAAGGCTCTTGGGAAACCTTATAACTACATTTCATTATCTGAAAGGAACCTAGAGGAAGGCTGAGGAAGGACTGTTTAGAAGGGCTTGAGGTGATAGGATGAGAGGCAATGGTTTGAAACTGGAGCAGGGGAGATTTAAGTTGGACATCAGGAGCAAGTCCTTGACAATGTGAGTGGTGAAACACTGGAATAGGTTGCCCGGGGATGTGGTTGAGGCCCTGTCTCCGGAGACATTCACAGTGAGACTTGATGTATCCCTGGGCAGCCTGATGTAGTTGGAAATGTCCCTGCTGACTGCACAGGGGCTGGACAAGATGAGCTTTGAGGGTACCTTCCAACCCAATGCAATCTGTGAATTAGTAACTTTCTGAACGGCAATAGCTCATCTCTATTATGGAAGTACAGCACAGTGGAATAAACATTTGACTATTAAAAGTACCAAGGAAAATGCTTTCCTTCTGCACCATTTCTGTCTCCAGCTATGGATGGCAGATGTTTCTATAGCTAAAATAAGGACAGGCAAGCTTCATAAATTTTTTATGTAACTTTTGACTAAATAGAAACAATAAATAACAGAGGGTGATCATCTCTGTGTATAATGCAATATGGCATGGAGGACTTACAGCTGAATCTCATCTTTGGCCCTTGGCTTTCCCTTATTGTTAGACTAAAAAGTGTCATTAGTGCTCAGCTCTAGGAAGAGCAGACCAGACATTTTATGCAGAGTACTTTCACTAATTGTCTTGGGAATAACAAAGTGTCTCAAAAAGGCAGGAGAGGCCAATGTGTTTTGCGCGGTGGAGGGGAGGGAGGAGAGAGCAAACTCGGTAGTTGGGTGAATTAAAAATTAACCTGGTTCCCCATTCCATTTTAATGACATGTTATAAATTATGCAGAAGCACGTACTGATGGGTTGCTCCCAGTATTTCAGTTCCACCCTTTTTTCACAAGTGGAAACTGAGGTTTGCCCATATTTGTGCTTCAAAATTTGCTAATGTACCATGTGAACCAATCTGGCTTCAGATCAAAACCTACTTAAACATGGTGATCTAAGACTAAGAGCAAGATTGACCAGAGACTGCTCTGCAGTCTGTTGGGCAGCATGAAGAAACCTATTCTTTGGGCATGATTTTCAGTCTCTGCAGTTAAAAACCCAAACCCATCAGAGATGGCTACTGATTGCTTCCTGAAAGATGCTTCAAAAATATTCGTAGCTTCATAAAACAATTTAGGCTGGAAGAGACCTTGAAAATAATCCAGTTCGAACACCCCTACCACGAGCAGGGACACATTCCACTAGACCAGGTTGATCAAGGCTTCATCCAGCCTGGCCTCAAACATTTGTGGAATAGGATGAGTTAAAAGTTCTGCTTGTTGACAGGAGTTTAAGAAAGGGGAGATAAAGACTGTAATTGAAAGCATCATAGAAGCATTTTGATTGGAAAAGTCCTGTAAGATCATTGAGTCCAACTGTTAACCCAGCACTGCCAGGTCACCACTAAACCATAGCCCTCAGCACCATGTATCTGCCTCTTTGAAACACCTCCAGGGATGGAATTCAGCCGCTTCCCTGGGCAGCCTGTTCCAGTCTTTCAGAACCCTTTCAGTCAGTAGATTTCTTCTAGTGTCCAACCTAAGCCTCCCCTGGTGCAACTTGTGACCATTTCATCCTATCGCTTGTTCCTTGGGAGAAGAAACCAACCCCTATGTGGCTCCACCCTCCTTTCAAGGTGTTGCAGAGAGTGAGAAGGTCTTCCCCTCGGCCTCCTCTTTCTCCAGGCTAAACAATCCAAATTCCCTCATCTCCCTCTCACAAAACTTGTGGTCTAAACCCTTCACCAGTTGGACATACTCCAGCATCTCAATGTCCTCCTTGAAGTGAAGGGCCCAAAACTAAACCCTTTATTTGAGGTGTGGCTGCATCAGTGCTGAATACAGGGGACGATCACATGCCTAAAGTAACTCTGGAAAACTCTGAGCTTTGTTAATTGGACACTTAAAGATATTTGGGTATTATAGGTACTAAGTAGGACATTTAAAGATATTTGGGTAGTCTAAATATACATGAAATCCCGACAGGGTTGTCATTAATTTTGAATGCCTGAGTGTATGTCTCAAATAGGCTAAAACATGATGTAGTTCTCAAAACTGTAATAAGCTGATTTTTTTTTTCTCTGAAGGCACTAGAAGGAAGAAGCAGCAGCTCAGCTGAATTAGAATTGAAAGCAGACTTGCAACAATCATATGGCAATTATAGAGAGAGAGAAAAAAGTGAGTTCCAAGAAACAGTCTTTTGCTTAAGTGTAGCAATTGAAATTGATGTCGTCATTCTGTCTTGTTACAGATCCATTAGGTGTGCTCCTCACCCTGCTTTGCTAACACAGTCTTTGGAAGCAGGCTTTGTGGTCTTTCTTAATCCCTTTCTTGCTTCAGGTGCAAGTGTTAGCAGCGACACATCTGTTGGCTATAACAACGAGGTAGAGATTTCCCTCATCCCCTGGCAAGCTCCCGAAGAGGATCATGAAGTTAATGCCACAGAAGATGTTTGTGTGGATGCCGATGCACCTCGTTGGCTTCAGCTTAGTCCTTCAGATACTGCAAATCTAACAGGTACTGTGGTCCAGAAAACATTTTAGACTTTTATCTCACAAAAGAATGCTGTTGAGGGACTTTTTAGGGTGTCAGGTAGTGATAGGGCTAGAGAGAATGGAACAAAATTAGAAGTGGGTGGATTCAGGTTAGATGTTAGGAAGAAGTTCTTCACTGTGAGATACTGGAACAGGTTGCCCAGAGAAGTGATGGACGCTCCATCCCTGGAGCTCTTTAAGGACAGGCTGGATGGGGCTCTGAGCAACGTGATCTAGTGTGAGGTGACCCTGCCCATGGCACAGGGGTTGGAACTGGATGATCTTTGAGGTCCCTTCCAACCCTGGTAGTTCTATGATTCTATAATTGTTTTGGTTGGAAAAGACTGTAAGATCGCCAGATCCAACCCTCAAACTAAAACCACCATGGCCATTAAACCATGTCCCAGAGTGCCACATCCACACATTTCTTGAATATCTCCAGGGATGGTGACTCCACCACCAATGTCCCTGGGCAGCCTGTTCCAATGCCTGATTGCTCTTTCAGTGAAGACATTTTCCTGATATCCAACCTAAACACTCTTTGGCATGACTTCAGGCCATTTCCTCTCATCCTGTCACCTGTTACAGGTCACACAGGAGTTTGTACAGTTCAGTTCGCTTAAAAAAAATATGTTGTTTTGGGAATATGTCCCCAAGTATCCACAGTGCTCATTTAAAAATGAGTTTTGAATGTCCAGAGTTTGAGGAATGCGGAGAACGGGCTTGCAGCTGACAAAAGTGCCAATAAGTTGTGATCCAGAAAATGATCACACAGTTGGAAATAATGGGCTTGCTTACTCTGTTAAATTACTGCTAATCAGCAGAGTTGTGATAGTTGGTCACTGGTGCTCAGCTCTGCCTGGTCTGCTAGAAGATCATGTAACAGCTCTTATCATTACATTTGCACTTCAATATGGAATTTCTTTTGCAGTTTAAGCATATTCATTTCATTATCCCCTCAATCTTCACAACCCCTGCTCTCCTTCTCTGTATTCTGCTATCTCAGGAACTAGTGCTTTATAAGAGACAATGTCTAAGCAGCTCTTTCCTTTTTAGTTCCTTTGTTCAGCTCCATTTCCAGCTCACTTTATATTGCATGAGATTAGAAAAGAAAGAACTTTTAGAAGGAGAAATATTATCTGTAAAAGCTAGCTATTAATTGAATAAATCTCTAAGTACATGGATGTTCCATTTAACTGCATTTGCCTCCCTGCCTAAAAAAAAACCAAACGTTGAGTGGGGACAGTCTGTCTGATACAAAGCTGATATTGAGCTGTCATCCTGATAGGAAAGGACCTTTAGCCTTTCTTTTATGCCTGTTTTTATTTTCTTAAAATTGTGTGCTAGCTTGAGCAATGAGAGATCATTTGGAGGGAGAGAATATTGTAGAGTTAGAAGGTTAGAACTACATTGCAGTATCTGAAGAGGACCTAGAGAAAGGCTGGAGAAGGACTGTTTAGAGGAGCTTGGAGTAATGGAATGAGGGGCAATGGCTTAAAATTGGAGCAGGGGAGATTTAGGTTGGATGTCAGGAGGAGGTTCTTGGACAATGAGAGTGGTGAAACACTGTAACAGGCTGCTCAGGGATGTGGTTGAGGCCCTGTCCTTGGAGACATTTAAGATGAGACTCAGTGTGTCCCTGGGCAGCCTGTTGTTGCTGTTGGTGTCCCTGCTGCCTGCAGGGGAGTTGGACGAGATGAGCTTTCAGGGTCCCTTCCAACCCAATGCAATCTGCAAATCTGTGACTATAGTTCCTCTTCAACTGAGCAAATCCATCCTGTTGCTGCATTTCTCATCCATGAAATGGAACTTCTTAAATTTACAGACAGCAGTGAATTCCTTTCTGATGACTGCAGTATAATTGCTGGTGGAAGCCTCATTGGCTGGCATCCTGATTCTGCCGCTGTGTTATGGAGGAGAACCCTTGGAATTCTTGGGGATGTGAACAACATACAGTCACCTAAAATCCATGCAAAAGTTTTTGGCTATCTTTACGAGCTGTGGTATAAACTTGCCAAGGTATTGTATGGAATGCTTACACCTAATGATAATGATTTTCTTGCACAAAGTGTTTTTAGATTTGATTTAGTGTTAGTGTGTGGAACAGAAGCATCAGATTTGTAGGATTCCATCATAAAAAAATAGTCTTGTTTGATTTCCCGTAGATATCCCCAATAAAGAAGGTTCCTGAGCATTGACTAGAGAATTGAGATGAAGTAAAATGGGGTGACAAAAGAAAGTACAGCTATAGAAAGAGCATGCTGCAAATGTTGGTATTTGTTTAACAGCCCTAAAAGGACATTATTTGCTTAGGCCATGGGGAAGCACTAAAGAACAAGCTTTCCTTGGAATTTCAGTAGGAACTCCCAAGTAGTGCAGAGTGTAGTACATTAAAGTAAAATGAGGAATAATAACAAAATATGTAGAGCATTAATAAAATAAGCTGCCAGTTCTATTAACTCTCTTCTCTTTGAAACATTAGATACGGGACAACCTTGCTATAAGTGTGGACAATCAGTCTACTCCCTCTCCTCCTATCCTGATTCCTCCTCTCAGGATATTTGCGTCGTGGTTGTTCAAGGTGAGTTAGTTCTAAAACTTTCACACATTGGTGTTTTTGTCTGTATTGGACACAATTTGTCTGTATTTAGTTGTCTTACCATTTTTGTAGCCACAGCTTGCTAACAAGACAAATACTCTTCAAAAGCTATTTGGGGTTGAATCCATTTTAATAAATGCGTGAAAGAGATTTGCTTTATGGGAAATGTGCTGGTTTGTGCTATGGGAAATGTGCTGGTTTGTGCTAGCCACTTGCTAAAAAAGAAGTCCTAATACAAGGGTTTTGCTCTTTTCAGACAGCTACCCTGCCAAATGAATACAAGGAGGGCAAACTGCAGGCGTACAGGCTGATCTGTGCTATGATGACTCGACGGCAAGATGTTCTGCCCAATTCTGATTTCCTGGTTCATTTTTATTTTGTGATGCACCTTGGCTTAACAAGTGAAGACCAGGTACAAGCTTTGAGTGATTAAAAAGCCCATTATTGCTGTGTGCTGATGGAAATGTCTATGTTTTTCCTATTTGAAGATCTGAAGCAGAAAGGAAGCATTGCTTTGCTACAATTGATGCATGAAATTATCATGTGGCCAGCAAGACCTGGGGAATCATTCTTCCCCTGCCACACCTGGAGTACTGTGTCCAGTTCTGGGCCCATCAGTTTAAGGAAGATGTTGAGGTGCTTGAACGTGTCCAGAGAAGGGCACCAAGGCTGGAGCACAGCCGTGTGAGGAGAGGCTGAGGGAGCTGGGGTGTGCAGCCTGGAGAAGAGGAGGCTTAGGGCAGACCTCATTGCTGTCTACAGCTACCTGAAGGGAGGCTGCAGCCAGGTTGGGTTGTTCTCTTCTGCCAGGCACCCAGTGACAGAACAAGTGGATGCAGTCTCAAGCTGTGTCAGGGAAGGTTTAGTCTGGATGTTAGGAAGAAGTTCTTCACAGCAAGAATGATTGGCATTGGAATGGGCTGTCCGGGGGGGTGATGGAGTCCTCTCCATCCCTGGAGATGTTTAAAAGGAGACTGGATGAGGCACTTAGTGCCATGGTTTAGTTAATTAGAAGGTGTTAGGTGATAGGTTGGACTTGATGCTCAGAGGTCTTTTCCAACCTGGTTAATTCTGTGAATTGGGGTTGATCTACAGAGATCTTATAGCTACATTGCAGAGCCTGAAGGGGACCTACAGGTTGGCTGGGGAGGGACTGTTTAGAAGGGCTTGCAGTGATAGGACGAGGAGCAGTGGTTTGAAACTGGAGCAGAGTTAGATTTAGGTTGGATGTCAGGAGGAAGTTCTTTACAATGAGAGTGGTGAAATACTGGTACAGTTTGGTCTGGGATGTGGTTGAGCTCCTGTTCCTGGAGACATTCAAGATGAGACTTGATATGTCTGTGAGCAGCCTGATGTTACTGAAGGTGTCCTTATTGACTGTAGTGGATTGAACAAGATGAGCTTTGAAGGTTCCTTCCAACCCAGTGCAGTCTGTGAATCTGTGAATAAACTTTAAACAACACTGAATTATTTGCAAGTTACTGTCAGTGACAAACTTTAAACAACATTGAATTATTTGCAGGTACTTGGTGTTTCTTTCTCCATTTCCTAGCACTCCTGGGGAATAATCTCTGGGTTTCTGTCTGCTTGCATTGCAGAGTTAGTAGCTGTGTCAAGCTGCTCACATTAATAATGTTCAAGTACTCCACTAGCATTAACTTTCCAGCAGCACTGTGTGTTTGACCAGCATGTCTAACATGGGGAGGGACTATTTACAAGGTCTTGTAATGACAGGACAAGGAGTAATGGGTTTAAACTGGAAGAGGGGAGATTGAAACTGCATGTTAGGAAGAAATTGTTTCCAGTGAGGGTGGTGAGACACTGGCACAGGTTGTCCAGGGAGGTTGTGGCTGCTCCCTCCCTGGAGGTGTACAAGTCCAGGTTGGATGGGGCCTTGAGCGACCTGTTCACTAGAAGAGGTGTCCCTGCCTATGGCGGGGGCTTGGAACTACATGGTCTTTGAGGTCCCTTCCAACCTAAACCAGTCTTATGATTCTATTGTATGTTTAAACTTGGGTTCTGCCAAACTGGGACCCTCATTCTTCAGGGAATGTCTAAAACTGTCCTCCCAACACTTTTTGACTATTGCAGAGGGGACTGAGGGGGAAGGCTGAGACAGAAGGTTATCTTACCACTGTAACTGAGAGGTTCTGTGAATAAATGCTGTATCTAGGTCCCTGAGCCCTGAGTTGCTTTAATAAAGTGTTCAGTGGAAGATGAAGGAAAGACTTAATCAGTTCAGATACAAGATTATAGGGTCGGCTAAATACTCACAAAAACTATAGGAAATACTCTTTAGCAAAAAATATATAAGAAGTTATTTTGTGTTTTTATAGCTGTAGGAGTGAGTTTTCTTCCTTGAAATAGTCTTAAAGTGGTGACCAGAGCTATGCTGGGGATGCCAGCAGAGGGCAGATGAGAGAGAGAAGTAACTAATGGGTACCAGGCTCTTGCCCTCTGAAGACGTAGAGATTTTGGAAAGATCCTCCTTTAAATAGGTAAATGGAGGAGGAGAGCAGAAAGAGGAAGGATTTTCTTCTGGAAAAACCTGAGTCCCAGCTGCAGCTGAACCTTATGAAAAAATCCACAAAAGCACCTGCTATTTACTAAAGCACAAATGAGGGGAGATCCAAGTGTGGTGGGAATTGTCCTTTTACCACTCTCAACACATTACTAGAGTAATGAGGAGCTTGTTACTCTTATTTCACTAATACTACTTAGATTTCACACAGCATTAAATCTTCTCCTGTAAACCACACGACTCCAGAAACTTCAAAGCCTGTTGGAGACCAGATTAAAAAATATATATAAATCATTGTTACATATGGGGAAAAAACCCCAAATGACAACCTTCTGTCAGTACAGCAGCCATTGCCAGCACAGGGCCATAGGAATGGAAAACAGCAGTCACTCTGCAGACTGAAGTTGTTTCACCTACATGTTTCCAGAAGCGGCCAGATCTGCAGAGGTGTTCAGCTGCTTGCTGTTTGCTCCTCTTTTCAAAGTTTGAGTGCCCTGGTTTTGGCTATCTGATCTCTGCTTGGAGGATCAGTTCTTACACAGACACTGGGAGATTTTGAACATGGGGAGTTGGTGGTTGTTGAGCTGGGTTTTATTTATTGTGGTTTGGTGCTGGTAACAGTTCCACAGACTTCAAGCTGTTGCATGAGAGATGTCAGTCCTTGTGCAGAGTTACAATCCTGAACTTAAAGATCACTGAATTACAGAATGTCAGGTTGGAAGGTCCAACCTTTCTAGGTGATAATGGAGTTTGAATCAGATGGCCCAGCACTCTGTCAATCTGAGTCTTGAAACTGTTCTATGTAGGGGAATCCACTGCTTCCACTGGGAGATGATTCCAATGTCTAACTGTTCTCACAGGGAAGTGTTTTCTTCTGGATTCCATCTGGAACCTCCCCAGCAGTAACTTGTACCCACTGCCCCTCGTCTTTTCCATGGGACTCCTTGTGAATGGAGAGTGTCTGTCCTCCTGGCACAGCCATCTCTTATGTACTGGTCCATGGTAATAAGGTCTCCCCTAAGCCTTTTCTTCTCAAGGCTGAACAAAGCCAGTTCTCTCACCTTTTCTTATACAGCAAATAAAGATGATGAAAACTGTATAGTGAAGGTAGATCCCACACCTCACATCGTTCTAGGGTTTACCATTATTTTCCACTCTTGATGCTGCTCTTTTGTTCCTTCTTGCCTCACTCATTTTGCTTTTTTTCCTCTTGGTGGCACACTTGACCACAAGATCTCTCTCCTATTACTGCTCTTTTGCTTTCCTTATCAGTGAACCTGGTAGAGATCTTAACTCCCGGTGCTTTGAAGCTTAGCATCTCATGCAGTGTATTGATAAGAAGCATGATCCTTACACCTATTCCTGCATTTCCAGTGCAATTAGCTTCAAGGAGCTGGATGGGTTTGAAGAATGAATGGTCTGTTTGCGTGCTGAGGGTGCTGACTGCAGATGCAGAAACCCTCTTTGACTGAATAGATTTTAGTTAAGATCAGAATTATTTTTTTTGTCCCCTCCTGCCGAGGTGAGACCATACTTGAAATACTGTATTCAGTTTTGGGCTCCCCAGTCCAAGAGAGAGGCATCTGCTGGAGAGAGTCCAACAGAGAGCTTATAGGGGTGATACAGAGACGTGAACATCTCTCCAGTGAAGAAATACTGAGAGACCTGGGGCTGTTTGGTCTTGAGAAGAGGAGAGGGCTAAGAGAGAATCTTATTAATGTCTATAAATATCTGAGGCGGGGTGTAAGGAAGAAGGGGACATTCTCTATTCAGTGGTGCCCAGTCATCGGACAAGGAACAATGAGTACAAGCTAGAACAAGAAGTTCCAGCTCAACATGAGGAGAATCTTCTTTATGGTGGGGGTGACGGAGCCCTGGAACAGGCTGCCTAGAGAGGTTGTGGAGTCTCCTTCTCTGGAGAATGTCAAAACCTGCTTGAATGCATCCCTGTGTGACCTGTTGTAGACAATCTTGCTTTGGCAAGAAGGTTGGAGCCTTACCATTCTGTGACGATTTTTGATATACCTTTCTTTCCTCTCTTCCCTTAAGGATGTGAGTGTCTATCATTGCTGTACTGTGTAGACTTTGGTTTGGACAGACAACCGAAATAACCCCATTTGCAACAAGTCTGTACAGGAATACAATGTTATTATTCTCAGCAAGTGCACCCTGTCTGTGCAGCCCTGTCTCAGGGGTGTGTGAAAGAGCAGCGTGAGGCTGTATTTCATGGGACACTCCCATGGCACTCGGGCTTCAAGATGTAGCAATTAGCTGAGTGGATGAGAAAGGAGACAAGTAGGTAATGAGCTGCATCTAATTTGTCCATGTGTGTCTAAGTATCTAACGACAAACATCTTCACGTGAAGGAGCGAACAATTCTCTGCAATGGTTGCATCACCTTCTCGGGTGGGAGCAGCAGTTAAGGATGGTGTAGAACAAGTAGCAGTCTGGAGCTGTTAATGACTTCCAGCTTGTGAAGGGGCCTGAGGTCAGGGCACAAGGGACTGGCCTGCAGGATGATGATTCTCCTCCTGTACTGCTCAAGGCAGCAGAGTCTTTTTCTGATGCTGTGATGGGCCCAGATTTTTCCCTGCAGTTTTTCACAAACTGGATTCATGGAGGCTCACCACCTGCCCTGTCTGACCTCCAGGGTAAAGGGAAGTGAGTTTGGACATTCAGTACCACATTGTGGCCTAGTGGAGGTGGTTCACCTACAGTTGCTCCAGTTCCTCATCTGGATTATCACAGAGTGCCAGGTTGGAAGGGGACCCCAAGGATCATCCACTCCAACCTTTCTGGGTGATAGTCTAGTTGAAATGAGGTGGCCCAGCACCCTATCAAACTGAGTCTTCAAACTTTCCAATGGCAGGGAATCCACTGCTTCCTGTGGTAAATTATTGCCATGTCTAACTGTTCTTATGGAAAATCATGAAACATTCTTGGGATGATGCAGGTTGCAGTTTGGGTAGGCTTAGCTGCCTTACGCTGAAAGGTGAGCCTGGTAGAAACTCCTGGATTGCAACTATTCATGTCTTGGTTTGGACAATAAATGCAGCTTTTTAAACTAACCCAAAACCTAATGCTGCACAAATTGTACAAATAACCTGACCCAGGAAAAGAAATGTATTTTGTTATTGCTTCTGGCTGCATACTGTAGCAGTAATTTTTGCTTGATGAACTTGGAGTCAAGTCCATAAGCATCTCTTTGCTTTGTGGCTTCCTTGTGTTTGCTGAACAACGAAAGTACCAAAACATGATCCAAAAAGTGTGACCATCAGGATGAGGAAGGTGATTCTCCCGCTTTACTCTCATGAGACCCCTCCCTGGAACACTGCATTCAGTTATGGTGCCCCCAACATAAGGGGGACATGGAACTGCTGGAGTGGGCCTGCAGAAGAAGAGAGGAGACCTTATAGTGGCCTTCCAGTACCTGAAAGATAGCCTACAAGAAATCTGGGGAGGGACTTTTTACAAGGCCTTCTAGTGATAGGGTAAGAGGGAATGGGTTGAAACTTCAGGAGGGCACATTCAGACTGGGTATTAGAAAAAAAATTCTATCCGGTAAGGGTGGTGAGACATTGGAACAGGTTGCTGAGGGACGTTGGTGCAGTTCTCTTCTCACAGGTGATTAGTGATAGAACAAGAGAGAAGGGCCTCAAACCAGGGTAAGTTTAGGCTGGACATTAGGAAAACGTTTTCACTGGAAGAGTGGTCAGGCATTGGAACAGGCTCCTAGGAAGGTGCTTGAGTGCATTCCTGGATGTGTTTAAAGGCACTTAGCAATATGGTTTAATGGTAAACTTGGTAGAATAGGGTTAATAGTTGGACCTGACGATCTCAAGGGTCTTTTTCAAGCTGAATGATTCTATGTTTAAGGAATAGAACAAGCACTATAGATTTCAGAAATCCTTTGTGGAAAGGGCAACTCATAAATGAGGGAAAAAATTGTGATGATGCCTTTTTATTTCAGTTTGGTGAGAGCAAAACTTGAAATACAGAAAGAAAAAAACCCTCCCAATCTAAATTAGTTGACAGATGTCCTTAGTGATTAAATTTCAGCACATACAGCCTGGCCTGCCCATGGAATGCAGCCGAGCTGTAGGCAGAGAAGTTAACAGCTATGCCTTAAGCTTGTCTCCTTTTCATTCTAAAAGGATGATACAGCACCTGGGTCAAAGCAGTCCTTGTTAGTGATACAGGCTGGGGCATGAGGCGATAGAAAGCAGCCCTGCAGAAAAGGACTTGGAGGTGCTGGTGGATGAGAAGCTGGACATGAGCCAGCAATGTGTACTTGCAGCACAGAGACCAATGGCATCCTGGGCTGCATCAAAAGACGCCTGGACAGCAGATCGAGAGAGGTGATTTCACCACTCTGCTCTGGTGAGACCTCACTTGGAGTACTGTGTCCAGCTATGAGGGCTCCAGTACAGGAAGGACATTGACCTGGTGGAGCTGGTCTGGAGGAGGGCCACGAGGATGATTGGAGGCTGGAACACCTAGAAGGACAGGCTGAGGAAGCTGGGGCTGTTCAGCATGGAGAAGAGAAGACTCTGGGTAGACCTAATAGCAGCCTTGCAGTACCTGAATGGGACCTACAAGAAGGTTGCAGAGGGACTGTTTCCAAAGGCCTGCAGTGAGACAGGATAAGGGGCAATGGTTTGGAGTTAGAGAAGAGGAGAATTAGATACGATGTTAGCAACAAGTTCTTTACTGTGAGGATGGTGGAACACTGAAACAAGATGCCCAAGGCCAGGCTTGACAAGGCTCTGTGTTGCCTGATGTATCTGGAGGTGTTGATCAAGATGACCTCTGATTGCAGGGAGGTTGATCAAGATGACCTCTGAAAGTCTCTTCTGACCCAAACTAGTCTGTGATTTTTTTTAATTACACAGGTAATACCTGATGTACACTGTGCTTGTCTATGAGCCTCTTAATTTATTTAAAATATACTGTTGCTAATTATGGCAAGGAAGCTACAGCAGTTGTGGAGTAAGCTTAGGTGGGAACTCTGGCCTAGCTCTTTTGAGAGATGGTAAATTTATCATGTGAAACATTTTCCAGTAGAGTTGCTACCACAGAAGCCTTATTAATTACCTATTTGGATTAGCATTGATCTGAAGTTCAAAAAACAAAAAGTACTTGTGAGCTTTTATATCTCTCTGCTCAGTACTTGTTCAGCAGTGAAGAGTGGTGTACAACTTCCACACTGCTCAGCCATTAGTGCTCCTCACTGAGACATGCAGGGAGTTGTTTTCTAAAGGTACAATAAACAAGCAGCTTTGCTCTCCTGTGCTGTGGGATAAGTGCTTCTTGCTGAATTTCTTCTTGCTAATACTGCACATGAGGACACTTAGTTGTGCAGCTTTTCAGAAACAATAATGCGTTTGGGATTCCTTTCCAGACTGCCATTTAAATGGAAGTAGTAACAACAGAGTCTGTTAAAGCTTACATTACCGTATTTGAGTTGCTTGTGACTTTATTCCAATGGCTACTATGTTTTTTCTTTCTCTTGTCATCTCCCTCCTATCTCACTTTCTGTGTAACATTTGCCTGCTTGTTTCCATTACGTGCTCTCAAAGAGCTTTGAAAAGGTGTTAACAGGCAGCACGTTTCCAGTAGAGACAACAATGCAAACAAGGTGTCACAGGAAATCCATCATACCTCTCTGCTCACCCATTGTAGGGTCACTAGGAAGTGCTGGAGAAAGAAACTGCTAGGATGGACTGGAATGAAGGTAGAACCAGTCCATGCTGGTTGTAGGATCTGTGAATTCTGCAATAATTTTGGTAGTTTTGTTTTTTTTTTTAAGTATTTTTTCAATACCTTTGCTCTTTCTGAATTGTTTCCATGCCAGCTAATACCTGTTTCATAGCTGATCTTCTGCATTCTCAGCAGTGTCTTGCTGGAGTGCTCACTGCTTGGGAGCTCTTTGGTGAGGATTTCCTGAACTCTGTCCAGGACAGAAATAGAGTTTTGGAAATAGAGGCAACAACTCACTCCCTTCCACTTTGATCACACCTTCCCTTCCACTCTTCATCATTGTTGTAGCTTTGGAATCTCCTGTAGCAAGTTTCTTTGTTAACATGCCCCTGCATTGCTGTTCCACCAGCCTTAGCTCTCTACTTGACTTCCTCCCCCTTCACTCTGCTTATTTCAGCTGGACTGTATCTTCAGAATCCTTCCTTTTCCCTCTGTGAGCAATTTTACTTCTCTGCTTCAGTGTGGTTTACTTCAACTTCTTGCTTAGAATCACAGAATAGATTTGGTTGGAAAAGACCTCTAAGATCTAATCCAGCTATTAGCTAATTAGCTATTAGCATTGTTTTTTAAGCAAGGTTGGATGCTAAGTTCTGAGAGACTATTTTAAGCAAATGAAGGTTTGATGGTTTTGTCGTCTTTTTTGGTGAATGCCCTAATAAAAAGGTGCAAAGCAATCCCTTATTCTCTGCTGCTAATTGCCAGCCAAAGTGGAGGACCCTCCTTCCTGCTGCTGCACTGCAGGGACATCCTTTACCTGTCCTGTCAGAGCTGTTCACCTTCCCTTCCCTAAACCCACCTTGCTTCTGAGCACTAACCTCATGCTCTGCAGATGCTTCACAGAATCATAGAGTGGTAGGGACTGGAAGGGACCTCTGAAGATCATAGAGTCCAACCTCCCTGCCGAAGCAGGATCACCTGGGGCAGGTCACACAGGAATGCATCCAGGTGGCTTCTGAAAGCCTCTGCATCACAACTTCTCTGGGCAGCCTGCTCCAATGTCTCACCACTCTCTCAGTAAAGAAGCTTTTTCTAATGTTCAGTCTGAACCTCCCTTGGCACAATTTGTCAGGATTGCTGCATTGCAGCAGATTTTTCTGACATGCTAGTCCTGCACTTTCTGAGGGTGTCAGAATACCCAATAAGTGTTAGCTGGCACTTAATTTTTGACCAGTTAAGTCTTACCTACAGTGATCTTTCAAGGTCCCTTTCAGCCCCTGTGATTCTGTGATCCTGTGACCAGAGCTAGGACAACTTGGAGTAAGCAAATAGAATTGTTCCTTTACAATACAGAATCAGGGATTTACTACTTAAATCTGGTGTAAATTAATAATCTTTTCCATGCTGTAAATTTCAGCTGCTACTGAGGTGTCTCTGGGTGAAGAACAGAGTGAACTTTAAGTGAAAAATCCATGTTGTTCCTGCAGAGGGACAATTGGAAACGTGCTGAAGGCAGATGGCAGGCTATTTGGTTACACCTGTAATCTGCACAAGCTCCAACCAAAATTGGGTGAGGAATATTTTTGTAATTGACCTTTTGGTGAACTTACATAATTTTCTTTTCCCCATTTGCCCACTGGATGTTTACTAACGTGTTATTTGGATTACTAGATGAACCTCCACTGAAATATTATGCCATTTATAGGGTTAATGCATTTGAGAAGGGGCATGCATGTGATTGCCCCCTTCTTTCCCCTCCTTCCTGTTTTTTAACACTACAGAGCATCATTTTGAATTGAAATAGTCCATAATGGTCCTTTTTTCACTTTTCTCTAACAACATGAAGGCTAAATTATAGCTGTGCAATTATGTAAACAATGGAAATGCTTCCAGAATGAACACTTCCTTTTAAATTTTCATTTTGTGTAATTGCTGAAAGGTTTGGAGCCATAATAAGCCAAAATTATTTTACACATTTATCGTTCTAAAGGTCAATTATGAAAGAAGTAAAGAAACAACACTGCTCAGAACGAGTAAACCAATTTCTGTTGCCATCACCATATGTTTTTCTTATTGCTTGTGTTTTTCCAGTTACTGTGTACATAGCGTTCAATTAAAGTGATTCATTTACTAGGCTGTAAGCTGCTGGACAGAGTTTACATTTAGAGAACAGTGCTTTGAAGGGAAGGAAACAACTTGCCTGTGTTTGAATTACCTGATTTTTGCAGGATCACTGATAGGACAGATGTTCTCACTCTGTGCCTTTCTCATAAGCCTGACTCTTCTGATAAGCTCCCAATGCTACTGAATTACTGCATGAAATGGTGTGCTTGTATTGTGAGCTGGCTTCTGCAGGGGAGTCTGAAGAGTGGCAAAGGGGAGAAAACTGTGATTCCACCTGGAATTCCTTCCCTCTCCATGCTGTTTAGTGCAAGCTCAAGTAGAACAGTTAGAGTCAGGTCATTCTCTGCCTTGTGTTTATTTAAATGAAGACAAATTGTCACAGATTTATAGGGAAGTGCCTGAGGTGAAACATAGTGGCCTGGGGTGCATTAAGAAGTGTGTCCAGCAGGTCAAGGGAGTCTAGAAAAGAGAAGACCAAGGGGATCTTGCTAATAAGTTCTGAAGGGTGGGTGTCAAGAAAATGGTGCTAGTCTCTTTTCAGTGATCACAGAATAGTAGGGGTGGGAAGGGACCTCTGAAGATCATCAAGTCCAAACCCCCTGCCAGAGCAGGGCAAGTCACAGAGGAATGCATCCAGATGGGTCTTGAAAGTCTCTGAGAAGCAAACTTCACGACCTGCCTGGGCAGCCTGCTCCAAGGCTCTGTCACACTTGGAGTAAAGAAGTTTTTCCTCGTGTTGAGGTGGAACTTCCTGTGATCCAGTTTGTATCCATTGCTTTTTGTCTTATCATTGGCACCAGGGAAAAGAGACTGGCACCTGCTTGACACCCACCCTTAATGTATTTATAAACGTTGATCAGATCCCCTCTCAGCCTTCTCTTCTCCAGGCTAAACAGCCCCAGGTCTATCAGCCTTTCCTTACCTGACATGTTTCAGTCCCTTCATCATTCTCTGTTGGACTCTATCCATTGCTCCCTCTTGAACTGTGGAGCCCAGAACTGGACACAGTACTCCAGATGAGGCAGAGTAGAGGTGCAAGAGAACCTCCCTCCACCTGCATTTGCTCATGTTTTGTTAGTTCTGCTGTTCTGTAAACTCTCAGGTGTTCTTATGTTAAAGCAGTGGGTCTGCAATTATGTTCTTAATCCTCATTTTCGTGTCGTAGGTGATGGCCGTGGCAAGGAGTTAGAAGCTGACACAGCTGGGTGACGGTTATGGCGGTATTTGGCAGATGGGCTGGATAGAGGGGGACAGGAGCTAATGCTGCTGTTTGCAGCAGGGCTCTGTGCTTCCACCAGTCAGTTACCTTTCAGGCCAGGTTATCTCAGGCTCTTTTATCCTGGCATCTGTCAACAGCAGCGTGCTCCCATCTGCTGCTCCTTAGCACGATGCCCAATTATTCAGAGCCCAAACATGTCACAGTACCTGGCTCAGCTCATCCCTACAGGTGTGGTCTGTGGTGAGGAGCCCTGCACACTAATCAGACCTTTAATTATAAAGAGGTGGGGCTTTTGTTCTCCCAGTATGAGTTTACCACCCACTTTATGAGCTGCTGCATCCATCTGCTCCCTCTTTTTTGAATGTTTGCATTGACTGATACTGACTTTAAAATGTATCAAAGGAAGTGATTAAAAGCAGTTTAAACATTAACTCGAGTGGCATTTTAGCTAATTCAGGAAAGTGAAAGCATTATCTGCTACTATGTTGAAAATTAATAGCGTTTATTTAAAATCTGGAAGACAGCCATTTCATAGGAGGTTGCTGCTCTAAGTACTTAGTGGAACACTCTCCAGATGTTTAGTGGTGCTTTGAGAAAGTTCACAGATTGCATCAGGTTGGAAGGGACCCTCAAAGCTCATCTCGTCCAACCCCCATGCAGGCAGCAGGAACACCAGCAACATCAGGCTGCCCAGGGACACATCAAGTCTCATCTTGAATGTCTCCAGAGATAGTATCTCAACCACATCCCTGGGCAACTTGTTCCAATATTTCAGCACTCTTGTCAAGAGCTTCCTCCTGATGTCCAACCTAAATCTCCCCTGCTCCAGTTTCAATCATTCTATCACTTCAAGCCCTTCCAAACAGTCCTTCCCCAACTTTCCTATTAGGTCCCCTTCAGATATTGAAATGTAGCTATAAGATCTCCCTGGAGTCTCCTCCAGGCACTAACAGCCCCAGTTATTTTAGCCTGGCTAGTGGTATTAAAGCATAGCTTCATTTAGAGACAAAGTAGTTTGAATTTAGCTTGTAGCAGTAGAGCAAAGAACACATTCTGGAGCTAAATTTAAATTCAAGGCTTTTTCAACCCATCATAAACCCATTAAGGAGGAAACTTGAAAATGGTTTTCCTTTGCACCTTTTCTTTGAAATTTTGAGACAAAAATAGTTTTCTATTTAGTACAGGAATAACTTTAATTCTTCAGCAAACATAATGTTGCAGGTAAAGATTATATAGATTTTGTGCCTAATTTTAAACTTGCTGAAGCCTTGTAGGAAATAGATCTCAAATACAGGAACCTTTCTCTGGTTTGGAGAGACTGTGAAGAACTGAAACATGGAAGGATTAAAATTGAAATGTTTATCTTGAATGTGTCCTGTGTCGTGGAGCAATGATGAGAGCAAGACTGTCTGGTAGCCTGGTCTTACCAATATAGTGCTGCCTCTCAAAAAAACCCACAACCTCTATTCCATCAGAACTTCAGCAAGACCTATTTTTTTTCCCCCTCAAGGCTTATCTATATTTGCTGTCTTAGTTATTGGGAGGAAGAGTGAGAACAATCTGGTTAGCATAGATTCATCTGTACTAGCCTGCTGTGTGCAATCACTTGTTGCATTTGACATCACTGCATTTCTCAGCTACTGCAGAAGAGCTAAAATGTCCTATCTGTGCTGGAGCAGCCTGACAGGAGTAAGCAAGCTGCCGTCAGTGTCTGCCTTCAGCTCCTTCAGGGCAAAGGCAGCCCTCATTTGTGTCACTTCACACTTTTATGGCTACAGAGCTCTGAGAAATGTGATTGTAGGAAGTACCTCATTTGGAATGGTGCAATGCTTCATCTTAAATTGATTAACGGTGTGAATGGTTGAAGTCCAGAGTCATCTTTAACGGGAGAACAGTTCTGTGCTTAGACATGAAGATGGGGGGGTTGGTGCTTTTAATAGGAATTTGAGAGTACCAATACTACCAAAATACAAAATGCACTTAGTTACTAAGTGCAGCTGCAGGGCAAAGCAGAGGTTATGTGACAATCACTTTTACAGAGAGATGTGAAGCTCTGAATTATTTGTAGATTCATAGAATAGTTTGGGTTAGAAGGGAACTTGAAGAGCACCTAGCTACAAATCTTCCCCTGCCATGGGCAGGGACACCTTCCATTAGACCATTCTACCCAAGGCCTCATCCAGCCTGGGCTTAAACACCTTCAGGGAGGGGACATCCATGACCTCCCTGGGCAACCAATTCCAGTGTCCCACCACCCTCACTGTAAAGAATTTCTTTCTAATCTCCAGACTAAATCTGCCCTCTTCAAGCTTCAATCTTTACAAGCCCTTGTCATCTTTACAAGCCCTTGTCAAAAGCCTCTCCCCATCTTTCTTATAGATCCCTTTAAGCTACTGGAAAGCCACTTATAAGGTCTCTCTGGAACCTTCTCTTCTCCAGGCTGAACAGCTCCAGCTTTCTCAAATCTGTCCCCATAGGAAAGGTGCTTCAGCCCTCTGAATTATCACCTTGATTAGTGTGGAACTGGTGAATTGCAAAGTTACATCTTCTCGAACTCTCCCTTTTTGTGCTTTTGTTTGGTTGGATTTGCTCGTTTCTTCTCAAACAGCTCAACTTCTCTTTCAGGATATCTTAAACACCGTGATAAAGCACTGCCCACCCTGGTTTTTCTTTCTGGGCTTACCTGGCTTTACGATGCTGATTGGAGACTTCATTACGGCAGCAGCCAGGGTCCTGAGCACAGATGCGCTGGAGGTGAGCATGGCAACACCCCAGGCCCTGTTCCTCAGGAGTTACCACGCTTGCTTGTGGGCTTCAGATGGCTCTGCTCTGGCAGGTGTTGGCTCATAAGTGCAGTGTGAAACAGGGCTCTTGGGGCAGGTAGCATGGCAGCTGATGTGTGAAATGGTGGGATGAGGTGGCATAGGAGTCTTGCAGAAGTGTTCCATCAAAAGGCCAAAGTGGGAGACGTCATCTTGCTAGTGCTGCAGCGCACCTGTGAGCTGAGAGCAGGGCTCGGATTTCACAGGCCCCTTAGCTACTTCAGTGAGCAAACAGGTGAAATGTGAAATGCTGTGGCAATGCAGAATTTCTTACTAAATGCAAACAGTAAGAGAAATGAGAATCTAAATGGTTAAATTAGTGAAGGGTAAGTGAAATGGCTAATCAGTGACAGAATGCCAAAATGAGGGCGACGGGCTGGTAATCCTGGGAGAAACAGGAAAGCTTTGCTGCATGTGCTTTGCTCAATTCAGGGGAGTCTTTCTGTCTCTTTTGACCAAGTGCTTTTACTGCTGCTCTTGACATTTGTGCAGCTTGAGTGCGTGGCCCTGCATTGAGGCCACAGCCCTCTCCTATTTCCTCCAAAGTGAAATGGCAAACTCCCAAGAATTTGCAGCCATACATTTTCTGACATCTTTTAAAAACTGATCAGCAAAGCTCCAAGCGCTAATAAGAAATGAATGCTCAGCTTTCCATGGAAGAAAACCCCAAACACTACCATCCATTTCTCCCACAAGTGTTAAACCTAGCGTGTCCTGCGTTTTCAACTTTGTGCAAGGTTGTATAGCCGTAGTTAATGCAGTTTATAGCTCATGCCATGGTGCTTTTGATGGCTTTATTCAAGTAAGGACCTCTATGTGCACTTCTGTCATGTATACACAGTTTGAGAGCGTTTTGCTGTTCTTAGCCAATAGTGGATTGGGGTGTGAAACTCACTCAGCTTTTCTTTAGGTTGATCTGTATTTATTATTGACACCAAATCTCTGGTAGTTGGATCATGCAATGTCAGAGAAGGTATTGAAAATGTAGAAAATGCTAGGAGCGGGGCTAGGTCCCTGCTGGAGGAAAAGCTCAGCCTCAGACAAAGAGGAAAGCAGCACAGCAGCAAAGAGCACGGGCAGGCAAGTGTGTGTTAGTCACTGCTTTAATGCAGCTTCTGCTGTAGCTGTGCAGGAAAAGTTTCTGGAGTGTGTTCCTCAGGACACTTTTCATATGTATTTTGAGTACAGCACGCTTTATGTTTATGGTATTACAGCTGATTTAATTTCAGGACTTCATGAATACTTTTGTTTGCTTTTCCCTTCTTAGGCTCCCCGTTCAGAAGCTCACACCATCCTTGGCTCTCTGGTTTGCTTTCCCAATATCTACCAAGAGATCCCCCTCCTGCGGCCCATTTCAGAAGCAGGCAAGATCATTGCAGGGACTGCAGATGTGAAGGTAAAGTCACATTTCATTAGTCCTGAGGTGGTTTGCTGTTCAGTCACTTCAGTCTTACTGAACACTTCTGTCTCAAAAATAACCCACTCCTTCCCCAAGCCCCCTGGCTGCACACATTACATGTATATTATACATACTTGATAAGCATAGCTTCATTTAACACATGCCAGAACTTACCAGGGCTTAGATGCTGCAGACTCCACATTATTTTCAAGGAGAGTGAACTAACTGTGATCAAATGCAATGTTTTCCAGCCAGGTGCCTGTCAGGTCAATTCATTAAATGTTGCTGGTGGTATTATTTAAAGTGTCCTTTCATTATAGCTGTCCTGTAAGAGATGTGGGGTGTGCCTAAGGGGAGATAGTTTTTGTCTTAATTTGTATTACAAGAAAACATTAGGAAAATTCCACTATTAGAGCCATCGTCTTATGTGAATTAATTTCAGCAGGACACCTGGAGACATGAATTGCTCTGTGGGATGGAAAGATTTGTAATTTAATGACCTTCATAATGATAATCTTGCAGGGGAAAATCAGATTCTGTTCCCCAAAGACCCAACAAAGGTGACCTGGAGCATCATTTGCAGGTGCCAGGTGCAACCTGCCCAAATGGTTGCACTCACACAAGCTTATGTTGCTTTTTGATAAACTCAAGGCACCATGGTGCCAGCACTGCACAAAATTAAGTGTGGCTAGGGAGGAATCTCCAGATTGCTTTTGCAGCCTGAGAAGGTTCAGCTGGGAAGAAAGCAAACCCCTTAGCACACTTGGCTCCCATCTTATTTTCCTCATCAAGCCTCAGAGTGTCATTGAAGTTGTGCTAGAACAGTCTGCAGTTCAAAAGTCTTTTCTGTACTAAATAATGCATGCAAGTTTTTCATAACGTGGCTTGCTTAGAACCTTGACACCATAGTTTCTATATTATCAAGTGGTCACCACTCATCATTAATAAATACATATCAACTCTGAAAACAAATTGGTTTCCACCTTGCTGCCTGTATATGATTTGTAGGGCAATTAGACTTACCCACAAGGGGCTATATGGTTTGAGTTGCAATTGTTAAGCATTTTTCTTTGACAAAATAATATTGACATGAGGTAAAAATGCTTTCAGAACAGACTGAGAATTAAAGTTACTGCACTTGTAGCTCTCAAAATTAGTCAACTTTAAATAAAGCAGATGTATGAAAAAGATACTTAGTCTAGTATTTTTTTTTTTAGTGTTACCTCATAAATATTTTATTGAAGAATGCTACAGAGGAGCCAAGTGAATCTGCAAGGTAAAATACTGAGTAAAAGAAATGGTCAAATGGGAAAGTCTGGCTGCTAATTTCTGGTGTTTGGGCAGCTGAGTTGTTACTGCAGCCTTGGGGTTTGATCCTGTTTAGATGGGCAGCCTGTTCCGGTATTTCACCACTCTTGTTGTCAAGAACTTCCTCCTGATGTCCAACCTAAATCTCCCCTGCTCGAGTTTCAAACCATTGCCCCTCATCCTATCACTCCAAGCTCTTCTAAACATTCCCTCATTCCCTCTCCTACCTTTCTGTCGTGCCCTTCAGATACTGGAATGTAGTTGTAAGGTCTCTCTGGAGCCTTCTCTTCTCCAGGCTGAACAGCCCCAACTCTTCCAGCCTGTCTTGATAGGAGAGGTGGTCTAGCCCTCTGATCGTCTTTGTGGTCCCTCTCTGGATCCACTCCAGCAGGTCCATGTTTCTCTTGTGTTGAGAAGGTCCCATAGCTGGACACAGTCCTCCAGGTGAGGTGTCATCAGCACACACTGACAGAATCACCTCTCTTGGTCTGCTGGCCACAATTCTTTCAGTGCAGCCCAGGATGAGGTCCACACTGACTGATACAGGTGTTGACCCATTCTGTGAGAGGAAAAAGGGATGGTATTTTTGTAGCTATCTTCCTTTTAATTTTTCTTTCCTTCCCCATTCTTCTAAAACTTCTGACAAAACCACTTCATCATTCCCAAAAGGTGCCTAGCCATTTGTGGCCTGGGAGTCTGGATCTGCGAAGAATTAACACAGTGCACAAACCACCCTCAGGTGAAGGAAGCAATCAATGTCATAGGCGTGACACTGAAGGTATGACTCTGAGAATCTCTCTGATCAAAAAGCTTTGTGTGAAAAAAAAAAAGGCATTTTCATTTTTTTCAAGTTGTGGCTTTTTCCAGGAAGTATGGTCTGCTGGTTTGTCACAGCTCCTTGGGGGCTTCTTGCACAATATTGGACACTGTGATTTTTGCAGCATAAACATTTTTTTGTTGTTTGTGTAGACGCAAAATAGTCCAAAATGTAAAAAACTTGAATGTGTTGTATGTATCTGGGTGTTGTATTTGACTTCTGACCACCTTTTCTCTTCCAGTTTCCTAATAAACTGGTAGCTCAGGTAGCCTGTGATGTTCTTCAGATGCTGGTTTCTTACTGGCAAAAGCTTCAGAACTATGAATCCTCCCTGTCCAGAAAAATTACTGAGGTACATCAGATTCTTTAAGGTGTTCCTATGGCAAATGTATACCCTGTTGTCTGAATCTGTGAATCAAAAGAGTTGGTAAAATGGTTTGGATTGGAAGGGACCTTAAAGATCATTCAGTTTCAACCCCCCTGCCATGGGCAGGGACACCGTCCACTAGACCATTCTGCTCAAGGCCTCATCCAACCTGGCCTTGAACACCTTCAGGGAGGGGACATCCACAACTTCCCTGTGCAACCTGTGCCAGTGTCTCACTACCCTCAGTGTAAAGACTTTCTAATCTCCAGTGTAAATCTGCCCTCCTCAAGCTTCAGTTCCCTCTCAGCCTATTGCTACAAACCCTTGTAAAAAGTCCCTTCCCAACGTTTTTTATAGGCTTTCTTCAAGTACTGGCAGGCTACTCTATGGTCTCCCTGGAGCACTTATTTTCTCCTTAATTGAACTACTGTAGCTGTCTTTATGTTACCTTTTTCTTTCTCTGCCTTTGTGGTTGGGAGAGGTATTTGCTGTAGTCCTAGGAGCAGCCTGCTTCAGTAGAACTTCTTGTTTCACTTGCATGCTGATTTACAAGGGCAGTTAGATACTTCTTAGAGAATTGAACCTCTTTCATACCCTGTTCAACTGAAGTTCATGCTGTCTTTACAGTGAAAGAAATTAAATGCCTTTCTGGAATTTTGCTTCTTTTATTCTAGATCCTTGTGGCCACTATTGCATTTCTTTTGCCAAGTGCTGAGTACTCCTTTGTGGAAGCAGATAAAAAGGTATACCCCTGGAAAAACCAATCTCCAGTCTGTGTTTGTGCTGTTTGAGATGGATATTAAATGAAGTTGCTTTGAAATAGAGTTGTGTTTGATAGTTTCAGATTGATACCTTTAAAGTTTGGGGGAATTTAATAGCAAATACATTAATACAGTATTACATGTTATTGTTTAGTTTATAGTTTCACTGCTGCTTTGCTTGCTGGATTGGTGTATGGCATTACCCATGAAAATGCTACTGGAGCCAGTGTCTCCTGGTGTTCTGGAAGATCAACAAGCATCCAAAGCTCCTCTACTGGACTATATTTACAGAGTGAGTATGAGGAAGGAATGTGATTTATTGTGTCTAGATGTTTAGAGATGCCTTTCACAGACCCTGCTAGGCAGACAAGCATGGTTAAGGGACTTAAACATCTCTACTATGGAGAAAAACTGAAAGACTGGGGCTGTTTAGTCTTCAGAAGGCTGGCAGGGGATCTTAGAAGTGTCTGTAAATATCTAAGGGGTGGGTTCAAGACAAAGGTACCAGTCCATGAGGAGAAACTTCTTTACTGTGAGGGTGATGGAGCCCTGGGACAGGCTGTCCAGAGATGTTGTGGAGTCTCCTTCTCTGGAGACTTTCAAAACCCATTTGGGTGTGTTTCTTTGTGACCTGCTCTAGGTGATCCTGCTTTGACAGGGGAGTTGGACTTGGTGATCTCTAGAGGTCCCTTTCAACCCCTCCCATTCTATGATTCTAGGATTTTTATTGCAAGCTGCAGAAGGTGATGAATTCGCTCAGTGTGGGCACAAGCCATACAAATGAGAAGTTAAGAATATGGGATGTTAAGATAAGATCAAAGATGCAGAACAGACAAAGGATGGTGAAAAGATTAAAATGCATCAAACACCATGCCAGGGAAAACAATCTTCTCAGAAATGCTTGAGTTTGAAATGGGATGGTAAAATACTTCTGTGGTGTCAATCTTGTCCACTTGCAGGTTCTGCACTGTTGTGTTAATGGCTCAAGCACGTACACTCAACAAAGCCACTACGTGCTGAGCCTGGCAGACCTCTCCTCCAGCGATTATGACCCCTTTTTGCCACTGGGGAACATCAAGAGCTCTGAGCCAGCCCAGTGCCACTCTTCCATTGATCTGGGCAACCTGCTCACTGTCGCCGAGGGTAAGAGAGCCTCAGAGTGTGGTGAGGATCAGCATGTCAACATTCAGCAGCTAGGAAATTAAGCTTCCCAGGTTACAGCTCTGCCTTGAAAACGTGCCTCTCTTTACTGCACGTAGCAGCTGGTCCTGGAACACTGGGCACTGCCTTTGACGAGTTTCAGTTGCCTCTGTAATAGGGTGTTCAAGATTGGTGCTCTTTATGGAGGTGACAGCAGAAAGAAAATTAATCG
Organism: Tricholaema leucomelas; assembly: GCA_013400475.1. Classification (NCBI taxonomy): domain Eukaryota; kingdom Metazoa; phylum Chordata; class Aves; order Piciformes; family Lybiidae; genus Tricholaema lacrymosa; species Tricholaema leucomelas. Next base: position 393,238 of record WAAF01016893.1, read on the forward strand.
AAGATGTTGTAAAGCCAGAAATATGCAGAGGTAGGCTAGACTAAGAAGCTGATTTTGCAGATTAGTATCTAGAATTAAAATTGACCAATTTGACCAAATCACTGTTTTTTTCAGAAGCATGCAGCTGCCCTCCTTGAGTATTGCAGCAGAAATGACTGCATTCTCATAAATAACCTGCCTGGTCTGAGTGATTTGAGAAGAACCTGTATCATGTGAACCAAAGATCATCCAAGGGCTGGAGCACCTCTGCTGTGAGGATAGGTTGGGGAAGATGAGGTTGTTCAGCCTAGACAAGAAAAGACTGGAGGAACGTTATAGCTGCCCTAGAATACCTGAAGGGATCCTACAGTAAGGCTGCAGAGGGACTTTTCACGAGGGTGTCTGGTGATAGGACAAGGGGGAGTGGTTTTAAGCTGAGGGAGCTTTTAAGCTGAGTGTTAGGCTGGAGCTGAGGAAGCAGCTCTTCAGTATGAGGGTGGGTGGTGAGACTCTGGAATAGGCTGCCCAGGGAGGCTGTGCATGCTGCCTCCTTGGGCGTGTTCAAGGCCAGGTTAGATGAAGGCTTGAGCAGCTGAGTCTAGTTGAAAGGTGCCCCTGCCCATGACAGGGGGATTGGCATAGATGATCTCTGAAGTCCCTTCCAAACTAAGCCATTAAAAGGTATAAACGAGGGAAGAGGAGAACACTCTAAAGGATTGGTTTATGACATAACTGATATATTTACCTGTCCCGAGGGGGACATCTTTGGATTGAGAAAGCTGCTTCCTACTTTATACAACGAATTTTACTATCACACTGCCAAAGAAGGAGAAGCATTGGCTTGTCGGTTCATTGGTCAGGCATTGGAATAGGTTGCCCAAGGAGGTAGTGGAGTCACCATCCCTGGAGGTGTCCAAGAAATATATGAACATGGAACTTGGGGACATGGTTTAATGGCTATGGTGGTGTTAGGTCGATGGATGAACTTGATCTTAGGGGCTTGTTCGTACCAAAACAGTTCTATGGTTTCACAGTCTCTGGTTTACTTCTGCTTCTTGTGCCCAGTCCCTCTCTTGCTCTGGGAATAGAAGTGGTGAGTAGGAGCACTTTAGCTTGCAGATGGAAGTTGTTACATCAGGCACTGTGGGCTTGGTGTGCAGGACTTTTTGCATGTTATGTGGAGAGCTAAATGCCGCAATAAGCTACATTCCAAAGGGTGTGAGGTTAAACACAGTGAAAAAGTATGGCATGTAGAATTTATGGGATGAATTGTCCAGGGATGTAGTTGAAGCCCTGTCCCTGAAGACATTAAAGATCAGACTTGATGTGACCCTGAACAGCCTGATCTGGTAGGAGGTGTCCCTGCTGACTGCAGGGTGGTTGAGCAAGCTGAGCTTTGAAGGGTCCTGTCCAACCTGATGTGATCTGGGAATCTGTGAAAGTGATTGTAAATAGTTTCTTGGGCAGGAATAGGAGTGCAATTAAAGCAAGTGTCTGAAATGAGATAGATGTTTGCAGATGCTCTTTTTGAATCACCTCTTGCTGCTCTTACTGATCTCTTACCTTTTCATTGATTGCTTTAGAAAAAAAGAGGAGGAATTTGGAGTTGATACCTTTAACAGCACGAATGGTTATGACTCACCTAGTGAATCATCTCAGCCACTACCCCCTCAGCAGAGGCCCTGCCATCCTCCACAGCCTCCTTAGTGAGAACCACGACAACTCCTACGTGGAGTCCTCCGAGCTCTCCTCAGAAGTGTTCCGGAGTCCCAACCTGCAGCTCTTTGTGTTTAATGACAGCACTCTGATATCATACCTCCAGATTCCTGCTGCAAAGGCGATGGCGACGACAACTGAGCCTGCAGCAGCCCCCTCAGATGTCAGGGTGATTGTCAGAGATATCTCAGGAAAGTACTCTTGGGATGGCAGAGTATTGTATGGACCTTTGGAGGGCTGCCTTCCACGGCAGAGTGCAGCCAACCCATTTGTGATCTCAGGCAGCCCTGAGCAGCACTTCATTTCCCAGAGGGATGTCTCTCAGGTGGAGGAAGGAGAAGATGCTCTCGACCAGTTGCTGGAGAAGATTGGTACCAGCAGTCCTGAGTGCCTTTTACATCCCCATCGGAAGCTGAATGAGCCAGCCCCACCACCCTCTGGGATGAGCTATGAGCAGGAGAATGCTATCACTGAAGCCCTGATGAGGCAGAGTGCCCAGGAGGAAGAGCACATACTGAAATACAGCTCAGACTGCAGTATGAAGGTGGCCCCTCAGGAAGAACCACGTCCTTCTGAGCCTCAGGCATCCTTTTATTTCTGTCGGCTGTTGCTAAATGACTTGGGAATGACCTCTTGGGACAGAAGGTGTGGATTGAAACTTGAGGAGGGGAGAATCAGCTGTATGTTAGAAAGAAATTATTTACAGTGAGGGTGGTGAGACACTAGAACAGGTCACCCAGAGATGCTGTGGATGCCAATTCCTTGGAGGTGTTCAAGGGCAGGCTGGATGAGGCCATGAACAACCTGATCTAGTGGAAGGTGTCATAGTATCATAGTATCATCAGGGTTGGAAGAGACCTCAGAGATCATCAAGTCCAACCCTTCACCACAGAGCTCAAGGCTAGACCATGGCACCAAGTGCCACATCCAATCCTGCCTTGAACAGCTCCAGGGATGGCGACTCCACCACCTCCCTGGGCAGCCCATTCCAGTAGCCAATGACTCTCTCAGTGAAGAACTTTCTCCTCACCTCAAGCCTAAATTTCCCCTGGCGTAGCTTGAGGCTGTGTCCTCTTGTTCTGGCGCTGGCTGCCTGAGAGAAGAGAGCAACCTCCCCCTGGCCACAACCACCCCTCAGGTAGTTGTAGACAGCAATAAGGTCTCCCCTGAGCCTCCTCTTCTCCAGGCTAAACAATCCCAGCTCCCTCAGCCTCTCCTCGTAGGGCTGTGCTCGAGGCCTCTCCCCAGCCTCGTTGCCCTTCTCTGGACACGTTCAAGCATCTCAATGTCCCTCTTAAACTGGGGGGCCCAGAACTGGACACAGTACTCAAGGTGTGGTCTAACCAGTGCAGAGTACAGGGGCAGAATGACCTCCCTGCTCCTGCTGGCCACACCATTCCTGATGCAGGCCAGGATGCCATTGGCTCTCTTGGCCACCTGGGCACACTGCTGGCTCATGTTCAGGCGGGTATCAATCAGCACCCCCAGATCCCTCTCTGTCTGGCTGCTCTCCAGCCACTCCGACCCCAGCCTGTATCTCTGCATGGGGTTGTTGTGGCCAAAGTGCAGCACCCTGCACTTGGAGCCATTGAATGCCATCCCATTGGACTCTGCCCATCTGTCCAGGCGGTCAAGGTCCCGCTGCAGAGCCCTTCTGCCCTCCAACCCAGCCACATCAGCCCCCAGCTTGGTGTCATCTGCAAACTTGCTGATGACTGACTCAATGCCCTCATCCAGATCATCTATGAAGATGTTAAAGAGGATGGGGCCCAGCACTGATCCCTGAGGGACACCACTAGTGACTGGCCGCCAGCTGGATGTGGCACCATTCACCACCACTCTCTGGGCTCGGCCCTCCAGCCAGTTCCTCACCCAGCACAGAGTGTTGCCATCCAAGCCGTGGGCTGACAGCTTAGCCAGCAGTTTGCTGTGGGGGACAATGTCAAAGGCCTTGCTGAAGTCCAGATAGACCACATCCACAGGCCTCCCCACATCCACCAAGCGGCTCACCGGATCATAGAAAGAGATCAGGTTGGAGAGGCAGGATCTGCCCTTCCTGAATCCATGTTGGCTGGACCTAAGCCCTTTGCCATCCCTCAGGTGCGCTGTTATCACCCCCAAGATAACCTGTTCCATCAGCTTCCCTGGCACTGAGGTCAGGCTGACAGGTCTGTAGTTCCCAGGTTCCTCCATCCGACCCTTCTTGTGGATGGGGATCACCTTGGCCAGTTTCCAGTCTCCTGGGACCTCTCCGGTGAGCCAGGACTGCCCATGGCAGTGGGGTTGGAATTAGATGATCTTTAAGGTACCTTTCAACACAAACCATTCTATAAATCTGTGAACAGAGAGAGAGGGTCCAGGACATGTTTATGGTACTCTCACTTCTACCCCAAACATGCATGTGCTTAAGAAGTGAGAATTAGATAGCTGAGCAGTAGTCAGAGCATCCTTTCAAACTCTTACGTGTAACTGCTCCAGTGATTAGTTTAAATAGACATCTGCAGTTTGTTTATAATTAGACTAATAAATAATCCAAATCACACTGATTTGATTCCCTTCTCGTAGGTATTTGAAGGAGTATATCCTGTGCCTCCTCTGTGTTGCGTTTTTCTTAACATATCTTTGGGTTTTTTTTCTCCCTTTCTAGAAAAAGCTTTCATCTGCTGAAGAAAAACTCCAAGTTACTACGAGAACTGAAAAATCTGGATTCCCGCCAATGGTAGGTGATGTTTCCTCAGCACACCAGTGCCCAGGTTAGCCTTTCCAAAGGAAGAGAAAGGGCTTCATAGAATTGCATCTGTGGAAAAAATGGATTATTTCTAACGAGCTCTGGAGCCCGAATGGACAAGCTGCTTTTGCTGGCACAATATACACAGGATGCAAAATCAGTAGCAAATAATAAAGCACAGCAACATGATTCCTGTTTTCTGCAGCTAAAGTGGGAGGGACGAAGTTCCAAATTTTTTTATGACCTTGGATCAACTCACAAAGGAGTCCACATCATAAGAAGGACATGGAGCTGTTGGAGTGAGTCCAGAAGAGGGCTGTAAAGATGATCAAAGGGCTGTTACACCTCTGCTATGAGGATAGCCTGAGGGAGCTGGAGTTGTTCAGCCTGGAGAAGATAAAACCTTAGAGCTGCCTTCCAATACTGAAAGGGCTCCTACAGGAAGGCTGGAGAGGGACTTTTCTAAGGGTGTGTACTGATAGGCCAAAGGGAAATGGTTTGAAGCTGAAGGAGAGTAGGGCTGGACTGGATCTTAGGGAGAAGTTCTTCAGTATGAAGGTGGTGAGACTCTGGAATAGGTTGCTGAGAGTGGCTGTGTTCTTTTTTCCAGACATGGATGGAAGCAATTAAGCCCATAACTGGTCAGTAATTCTTGTGCTGAGTCACAGAAGGCATAGACTTGGTTCTGCTCTCTGAACTGTGTCTACACTGTGGTCGCAGGGAAAAATAATGGTGGAAATACATTTCTGCAACCAAAATTGAGTGATACATGAAGGAAAATGCTAAATGTGGTCCCCTGCTCATAGCTTTTGAGTGTGGGTGAGCTGAACCTTCTCAAAGCCAAAACTTTTTTAACTTCTCTTTCTTTTTACATCTTATTGCAGCCGTGAAACTCACAAGATTGCTGTGTTCTACATCGCAGAAGGCCAGGAGGATAAGTGCTCCATACTCTCCAATGCCAGGGGAAGCCAAGCCTATGAGGATTTTGTGGCTGGGCTGGGCTGGGAGGTAATAGTCATGAGTACAGACAAACTAGAGCATACTTGGTGAGCTACAAACATCTATGTAAGGTGGTTGAGACAGGAAAATGAAAAATAAAGTCTTGATATCAATGAATATTTTGTAATTTTCAAAAAAGATAAATTTTGGTGTGCTTGGTGAGGCCTCACAACAGTTGTGCAGCACAGAATGCTTTTGCTTCCTTGCTGCTGCTTCCTGGAAGGAAGGCAACAGAGCCATATAGCTGAAGAGAAGGCTGAGGGGGGGGATCTTATTAATGTTTATAAATATCTGGAGGGTGGGTGTCAAGAAGGGGACAGTCTTTTTTTTCAGTGGTGTCCTGTGATAGGACAAGGGACAGTGGATACAAACCAGAACTCAGCAAGATCCACCTCAACTGAATGAAAACTTCTTTACTGTAAGGGTGATGGAACCATGGAGTGGGCTGCCCGGAGAGACTGTGGAGTCTCCTTCCCTAGAGAGACTTTCAAGACCCATTTGGATGTGTTTCTGTGTGAGCCTGCTCTGGCAGGGGTTTTGAACTGGACTATCTCTACAGGTCCTTTCCAACCCCTACCAATTCTGTGATTATACATGGTGTGTTATTTCAGTTTAACAGAGGCCATGCAGACCACCTGAAATATCTCAGAACATTTACATTTCATATGTAACTTTCACAATTCTTTGCCTACTGATTTCTGGGAGTGTTTTTATGCTGAAGAATAGCTCTACATAATATATGTGCATCATGAATTATCTTAACCTTTAGTAAAGGTCAAATAAAGAAATGGAAAACAGACAGATCTAACACAAAGATCACAAAACCACAGGGGAAGGCCTCCCTGTCTCTGGGATGGATACAGAATTCTAGAGTGGTGAATTCACCAACTCTTGATATATAAATCTCTGCTATGAGGATAGGCTGAAGGAGCTAGGGTTGTTCAGCCTGGGGAAGAGAAGATTCTAGGGAGACCTTATAGCTTTCAATAGCTGTAGGGATCCTACAGGAAGACTGGAGAGGGACTTTCATAAGGGTGTTTAGTGGTGGGACAAGGGGGAATGATTTTAAGCTGAAGGAGACTAGGTTTAGACTGGATCTTAGGAAGAAGTTCTTCAGTATGGGGGTGGTGAAACTCTGGAATAAGTTGCCCAGAGTGGTTGTGGATGCCTCCTCCCTGGCTGTGTTCAGGGACAGGTTGGATGAAGGCTTGAGCATCTGAGTCTAGTTGAGAGGCGTCCCTGCCCATGGCAGGGAGGTTGGAGTAGATGATCTCTGAGGTCACTTCCAACCTAAGCTGTTCTGTGATAAACAAATTCTGATCATTCATAGAATCACAGAATGGTTTAGGTTGGAAGGGACCTCAAAGCTCAGCCAGTTCCAACCCCCTGCCATAGGCAGGGACACCTCCCACTAGAACAGGTCACTCAACACCTCATCTAACCTGGCCTTGAACACCTCCAGGGAGGGATCATCCACAAACTCCCTGGGCAGCCTGTGCCAGTGTCTCACCACCTTCACTGGAAAGAGCTTCTTTCTAATATCCAGTTTAAATCTCCCCTCTGCCAGTTTAAACTCCTCGTCTTGTCATTAGAAGACATTCCTCAGCCTTTTCATATTTCTTCTAATGCTGACTTTGAATCACTTAGGTTGACCTCTCAACCCACGGTGGGTTTATGGGTGGCCTGCAGCGCAACGGCAGCACAGGACAAACTGCTCCGTATTATGCTACCTCTACTGTGGAAATCATTTTCCACGTGTCCACAAGAATGCCATCAGACTCAGATGACTCACTGACCAAAAAGGTACATACCTTGTGTGTTTCAAAACGTTGTCTGTAGTCTTCAAGTGCTTAAATTAAACTGAAAACAGATTGTGCTAACTGGTCCTAGCAGGCTGTCTTCCTTCTGCCACGTGGTGCTCTGCAGCTAGATGATCTGAATTAAATGCCATCTAAATTCTGGATTCTGAAACACAATTAACATTTCCATGGTAGCCTCAAATACTCCCATCAGTAATAATATTAGCAATAATTTGATTTGTAGGCTGTCTGCCTGCCAAAACTGTTGTAGTTTGGTAGAACAAAACAACCAAATACAGGATAATAAAACCTTACAGATGAATCATCCTCAATGTAACTAACAGGAAAGAAAAGAAGTGAAAGAAGAGTGACAAGCATAATACCAAAAGCAGCCAGATGATATTTAAGGCCATTATCCAGTTTTACTCACAATCCAACAAACAGCCCAAAATTTTGTTGGTTATCAGGGACTTAATCATTTGTCTTTCCTAACAAGGAGTGATTTGAAATTATGGTTCTTGCTAACTGCTGCTTTGGGTCAAAGAAGATTTGAAGTGCATAGCAAATCTTTGCCTTTTTAATTAGGAGAGGCAATTTATCCTGCAGGGATTGTTAACGTGCCTTGGTAATGTTGCCACATCTGCCTGGTCTGCCATGAGATGCTGCTGTGCTCTGAAAGTTATCTATGAATGTGTCACTGGGGAATTGTGTTTGTTGCCTAGGCAGTTTCAAAAGTAACATGTGCTCCTCCTTGAAATAAAAAGGTGCAATTTCTGACTACCAGTCAGAATGTGTCCAGCATTTAGTAGTAAAACTGTATCTTTTCTTTTTTGTTATCTGTCATTAACAAAACAATTCAACAAAATTTAGACTGGGTATCACAGAGTGAGGGTGGTGAAACACGGGCACAGATTGCCCGGGGAGGTTGTGGATGCTCCTTCCCCAGAGGTGTTCAAGGCCAAGCTGGATGAGGCCTTGAGCAACCTAGTGGAAAGTGTCTCTGCGCATGGCAGGGGCATTGGAACTGGATGATCTTTAAGGTCCCTTGTAATCCAACCCATTCCATGAATCTATGAAAATTACATCTTTGTTTGCAGCAGTTGTCTTTGCATTGGTGCATTTACATAGTTGTGATTAAAAGAAAAGTCTGAATTGGGATAGAGAAGTAGAGGTGTGGTGCATGGTAAAGAGGCTCTATTAGTCTCTTTATCACTTGTATCACTCTGTATCACTTGGACCAAGGTGGGACTGTCTGTAGCTTTATTGTTCCTGGCCAGTATTGATCTAGCTGCTAGTTAGTAACTCCAGTGTTTAGTTTCCCTAGGCTTCACATTGTACCATGAGAAAATTCCTTAAAATATCAACTTGTTTTCAATTTAAGCTCATGGATGTGGAGAACAATGATTTTACAGCACACGTACTCATGTTGGAGAACTGCTCCTGTGTCTTTCCTGCAGGGATTGTGGTCTCCTGGGGTTTAGGAAAACATAGCAAAGGCTGTGAAAATCATAAAATGGGTTGCATTGGAAGGGACTTCTAGAATTCATCTAGACTAACCCCCCTGCAGGCAGCAGTGACATCCTCCACTAGATCACGTTGCTCAGAGCATTTCTGAGCCTGGCCTTGGATCTCTAGGAATGGAGCCTCAACTACCTCCATGCGCAACCTCTTCCAGCATTCCACCAAATACTGTCTAGCTGTTGAGTACTACATCACCTGGGAGAGAAGAGAGCACAATCTGACAGAGCTACTGAAAGGGGGAAAATGGGCTTTAATTGCAAACAGTCTGTTGTACTAATTCTCCTAATTCCTACTCATGTTAGGGATTAACACAGACATTCACAGAGTCTGGTTATTCTGTGTAGTTGTCTCCTCTATTTGCTTTAAGATAATTCCTTTTTTGCAAGAAAGAAAAAGCAAAAGTATTTAGTAGTTGCTAGTCTTAATGTCTTGAAGTGCTAGAAGACAAGACCAGCTCCAGTAGATATTGTCCACAGAAAACAGACTTGAACCTCCCACCTTAGATCAGCTAAAGGAGTGGAATCCTGCAGGGATCAACTGCATAGTCCTGTAAAGAGGGACAAAGGCCTGACCAGCCTAATGGACATGGAGAGCTGGCCCCACTGTAAGCAATGGATTGGACCAGATCACTTCCAGAGCATTTTTTTTGAAGTGTGGTCTTTCATAGTTTCATGCTCCTGCACAGAATGGCTGAGTTTAATGTGTCAGAGCTCTTGTGGAAACAAGCATGGATTTCTGTGCAGACTGGCACAGACTCCTTAGCAGATTCCACAAAACTGCAGTCTGGGAGTGGAGACCTGATGTATTTCAGCAGCAGTGTAAAATTTCTGCAGGACTAATAATTCTCCAGTTCTTGGGAGATGCTCTGATCATCTTGCTGACCTCCTCTGGACCTGCTCCAGCCGTTCTACATCCGTCTCGTGTTGGGGATCCCCTAGCTGAACACAGTACTCCAAGTGAGGTCTTACCAGAGCAGAGTTAAAAAGATGCTTTTCTGGTTTTTACCTGTCTAATGCTTCTTTTTCATAGCAAGGTGTGAGAAGACAGCTTATGATGTCACTCTCAGTACCTGCTCCACTTCAGTGTTTGCTGCAGTAGAAATGTGTGTGGTGACAAGAGTCACTGTGAGAAAGTGAAAGGTTGGACTAGATCATTATTGAGGTTCCTTCCAACCTGGTGTTCTATGAATGACTCTGTAAAACACTTTACCATACTGTCAGTCGGGAGGCAGTGAGGGGCACAACTTCTTTGTTTTTATTTCTTGCGTTCCTCATACTTCGATCAGATAGGATTGTGTGGATACAGCCTGGGATGTAAGCTCCCCCCTTAACTCTGAAATCTTGATCTCATTTCTGGGGTTTCTTGTCTGCATGCTTTGCCTGCAGATAGGCAAAAAGAATTTGGTCCCACTCAGTGTACTTGTCTCAAAGGCTCCGAAGCGGAACAGAAGGTCTTACCACCTGCTGGCCAAGGAAGTAGTACAGCAGGCCATATATTCTGTGGGCTGAGGGAATTAAGCAGATGCAGTAATTTTACTTAAATATGTTATTATGGTTCTTTATTTTTATAGAACACAAGAGGATAAATTAATTTCTGCTCTCAATTCACTTCTACTGAGGATCATCTTGGCCCCTTATTTTATGCAGTGCAGCTGTAATTTGCCGTTTGTCTTCATGTTTCTGCAGTATATGCTGACATTATATTGCTTATTCTGGGCAGGCAAAAACCCAACAAACAACAAAACAACCAAAAGAAAGAAAAAAAATCTCTCCAAATAAATCTTAGCCCTGAAAGAAATCTTTTCAAGTGGAATAATCAGAGTTCAGCTGATACCGTCTACTGCTGTAGGGTTCGGCATCGCTGATTCTAAACTTTTTTTTTCTTTATCTGCCTGTCTTGAAGCAGAAGTGAAAATCAATCATCATAACAGCATCCTACTGTCCCCCTGTCGTGTGCTGCCTAAATTGTACTTAAGGGTTTAAAAACAAGCTGCAGAATTTCTAAGTGATTTATTCCATCTTCTCCATTGTCATAGCAGAACTTTTTCAATTCAGAAATCTGGTTGCAACCCCATACTGAACTCTTGCTCCTTCGCTGCAGAAATTTGTTAGCTGGGGCTAGATTAGATTTTTAGCAGCTAATCTAACTGCTGTAGGGGCTTGCAAAGTGGGGACAGAGCTGTGCTATTGGATTTGTCCAATTCATTTGACTCCAGGACTATAATTGCACTTATGTCTTACAAGGCTTTTATAGCCTAGGGCTGGCGAGCAGCAGAAAAACAAATTGGCAGTGATACAGTACGAGTGAAAGGGAATGAAAGGCACACATTATCAGTCTCCAGGCAGCACTGTTCTGGCAGGAAGTTTCTTGGTTAATTTACAAATAAAACTTAGATTTTAGGATGGGTCCACTGTCAGGCAAACAATGGGGATGTCAGGCCCGACTGTTACTTAGCAAAAGTAGCAGCCCTGCCTGCCCAAAAGCAGGAATTCTTCAGTCAAACAGACGACTCCTCTCTGGAGCCAGCTGGCTGTGTAATGCAATTAGCAGGGAAAGGAGGTCAGGCCATGAGGTGTGTACCGTGACCAGTGTCGGCAGCGTGTTGCCTGGCAGGCAGCGGGCAGCCCCGCCACAGCGGGCAGCCTGCAAAACTGTTTGCTCAGGCGCAGGGGAGCAGCCTGCCAGCGCCGCGGGGGGCTGCCTGGCTCCCGGAGCCCGCATCGGAGCAGAGGGAGCACACAGCCGAGGCGATGAACGGCAGCCTGACGCACCTCCGAGGCTGTGCCTTCAGCCAGCTCCCAGGCACCGAACGCCGGACAGGGCTGAGGCACCAAGCGTGTGTGGCTCAGAAACTCTGGATTCTGTTCACGTTGCTTGCAGCCTGAAAATCCACAGGCTCAGCTCACGCAGGGAGGAGAAGCTGGAGCAATTTCATAGAATCATAGAGTGCCAGGTTGGAAGGGATCCCAAGGATCACCTGGTCCAAGCTTGCTAAGTGATAGTGTAAGTGAAACGAGCTGCTTTCCCTCTAAACTTCCAGAGAAATTGTTCAGGCCAGCAGTTCACCAAAAAAAAAAAAAAAAGAAGAGCTGACTGCGTGCGGTGGAGGTGCTCTGCCGTTTGCTTTTGCTTTCTAGTTGTACCTTATTTCCTGGCTGCTTCGGCTTTTTTTTGTGTGTGGGTTTGTTTTTTTGTTTTTGCTTCTGCTAAACTCCATGGAGGGCACAGTGTGAGCCTGTGGGACCCGACATTGTTTGTGTCACTTTGGCTCTGTGGCCAAAACTTAAGTCCTTCAGGGTACTGAGTCTACCACGCAACTCATGTTTTGAATAAGAGACACAAGAAAATAGCAGCTGGTTTATTGTCACTGCTGAATTTATGATAAGATTTTCAGTCAACGACAGTATCTTTCGTGAACAAATGTTTGTGATTAATACCAGTTTTCTATTTGCAACAATACTGCTTTTAAATGTAATGAGTAAGGGTGTATCACTTCACAGCAATGGCAGGTAGTACCTCAGGCTTTAACATGAGTTGTGAGCATGAGGACTGTGGCCAAGGCAGTGATTTATTACTGCATGTTTACAAGATTTTTAGCTCCTAGCCACCACTCCCTGCCTCCGACAAGCACAATGTGCCTCAGTTGGTCTAACTCACCCCTCTTGAATGAATTTTGTTCTCTTGGATATAATTGTGAAGTGGTTTGAGATTCCTCAGTAGGAAAAGTATTAATTGTCAGAGTAGTCCCTTGTGATTTTAAAAAGGGACTCGTAAGTATTTGGACATACTTTGATCACTGGTTTTAGAGCAGTATATGCTGTTTATCACTCCAGTAGCACTGGGAGGGAAGGCAGTGAAGACCCTTTCCTGCAGGGACTGTTTTTGTAGAGAGAAAGGCTGCGCTGAGTTTGTGAATTGCCCAATGCAACTCGACAGTTGCATCACCTCACAGGATTCCCTTTCCAGATTTCTTCATGGGGCTTTTTAAGGCAGAGGTGGTAAATCCCATGGCTGTGGGCTTGGATATCAGGGCATGCTGAGTTCAGCCCGACAAACTGTGGGCACAGCTCACAAACACATCGCCGTTGGGCTGCTCTGAATACAGCTGGTGCAAGCAGGGCCCTTCCTTCCCTCAGCTCTCACAGCAAATTACAGCTGGGTTTTGGCCATGCGCTGCCAAACACAGAGACCCTCAGCCTGTGGAACCTTTTGTGCACACAGTCTTGCAGCCAGGCAGATTTGAGGCTTTCAAAGACTAAACTTTACATCTCACTTTTAGTCATTATTAAGGTGACCTGGTGGCATCTGTTCACAGAAAAGGAAATCAGGATTTTGTTGTGCACATAAACTGCTGCTTAGTTTTGTATGTGTCAGTCTGCACTGAGATTCTATCCATAGAAGTATTTTCTTGGATGCTGCTGTGTTGTTGTGTGTTTTTTTTTTTCATATAAATAAAGAAATTAATAATAATAAATTAATATAAATTAAAACTGCCTCAAAAAGGTTCCAGATAATGTTTATCAATGTGGTGAGAGATGCTTTATATCTCAACATAAATAGAAATCTGCTCATAAATCAAGATAACCATGAGAACAGTAATTTGTACTGACTTCTGAACATGTAAGAAGCTCTACTAGTAGGATAGTTCATATTTTTATAAGACACAAAAGGTTTGAATTTTCTTCAGGCAGAACTATAAATGTCTTTTACTGACAGGTGTAAATATAACTATCTTTATTTGAAATAAACTGGGACTCAAAGCCACTCTGAACTTAGCTGGAGGATAAATGGTAAGTTGAATTCATAGTTTGAACTTTGTGTTTCTTGGTGTATTATGGTTTTTGCCATGTTTCTCTTACAACTACAGCACAGGAGTAGGAGTGAAAGAAAAACAAGGAGTGAAAGCCTTTACTTTCAAAAGTGCAGCCTGGTTCTGGTGATACAGTATAGGCTGATACAAGGCATGTTGGGATTACTTAGTTGTTATTTACCAATGAAAACCATTACCTTTTTTTTCTCCTTTTTCTTTTATTCCCCCCCCCACCCCTGCACAGAGACAGTGAAGAAGGCAGAGCTACGTTTTGGCTTCTTTGTTAGCTCCATTGTGCACATTGTTCCAGGAGCTAGCACCAATTTGGGGGTGGGGTGGGTGCACGTCTTTTAAGCTTGAAGAGGGACTGAAATTCTCTTTATGCTTTGGGCTGGCATTCTGCATGTGGATTAAATTTTAACTTTAAAGCTTACAGTTGAAACTATTGTGTGTAGCTCGTACATGATTGCCAAACACTTTTTGCCATCTGTTAGATCACCTCCAGCTCCTCCAATAACAAAGCAAACACGCAAGGCTTGCAGATGCATTTTGTATGTGTCACATTTACATTTCCTCCCTATTTTATGCAACTCTGCTCCAAATTAAAAAAAAAGTAACTCCCCTCTCCAGTTTTGCTCTTAATTTGCATTGTGCAGATATTTTTTCTTCACATTTTCAAACAAAAGTCCTCTCCAGGCACAACAAGGACCTGTTTGTAACGTAGTAAATTCACCAAGAGCACTTCATGAGGGAAAGTTTCTTGACATGCCGAGCCAAGGCATTTCATATTTCCGTGACAGCTGGAATATGGTGTACTGTGGGTGAATGTTTCGTTGCAGTAATTCAGATTTCCATCTTATATTACTGTAGGTAAGGTACATTTACATAGCATGCTAATGGCTAGTTCGATAATTACTTAATTAAGCCATCAGCCAACAATGCGCGCTGAATGGCGCAAATCATTTAGCACAGCTTTTCATGAGCAACTGGAGAAAAACAATATTTTAACTTTTTTTTCCCTCCCTTTTCCTCGTAATGATTTCTACTATTGAGCATTGTAATTCAATTTGTAAGCCGTGACCCCTCATAAACTGTTGTTATCACTCTGATTAATAAAGAGCCAATTTGCCATTGCAGCTTCGTCACTTGGGAAATGATGAGGTTCACATTGTCTGGTCTGAGCACACCCGGAACTACCGCAGAGGCATTATACCAACGGATTTTGGAGATGTTCTAATTGTTATTTATCCCATGAAGAACCGCATGTTTTTCATAGAGATCATGAAGAAACCCGAGGTACGTTTTTGGACTGCTTTTGGGGTCTGTCATATGCGGTGTGCAAGTGACCAAGAGTTGTTGTTGCGTTTAGGTAAAGATTGGAGGTTTTAGAGTTTGGGTTGGTTTTGTTGTGTTTCCAGCAAACAGTACATTCAGTCTCTCCATCTTTGTTTAGAAGTCTGCTGAGCGAGGAGCTTTTGTTTGAAAGTTAGAATTGTTAATACGGATAGCAATGGCTGCTAATTCATTTCATATTTCTGCTTAGATGTTTCAGAACTTTCAACCCATAGGAGTCACTGTACAAAGAAGTGGTTAAAATCATAGTGAATAAAGCTTCAGGTTCCATCTTTTGCTATTAATTCACCCCGTACATGTTGGTTATCATGCGTATGGTACTGTGCAGAACTTCGTGTTTTTGAGACTGTCATTATAATCTGACTCACTGGCATGATGTAGGCATTGGATATCCTTACACTAAAAGCAGAATTTTTGAGTTTTAGTGTTTTCTTTTGAAATCATTGTTAAACCACCACATTTTAAGGTTTTTTGTTTTTTAAATAATGAATCATTGGATTTTTTCTTTTGCAAAATGCCAGGGGTGTGTATGTACATCCATGCAGATGTGTGTAAGAGCAAATCTTTGGGTGGTACATTGTGGATGGAAATAAATCTATAGAAAAAACTCTGTGAAAGTCATCAGTGTGCTAAATACCATTTCCCCTCTCTAAGGGACATAAGTTGTCCAAGAGAATCACCAGCTGTGGAAAGGGATTCAGAGGATTTCTTGACCAGCTTTTGAGTTGCGAATGAAGCTGTGACATTGACAGCCAGCGGTTTGCCAGTAGACATCTCACCCTTCAAAACTGTTATTAATTGAAACAGCGAGGTTTTTTTCCCCTGCACTTGATTTTGAGCTCTTGAGTCTACTTCTTGGGAATTCTAGCTTTTCATGTTCCATCAGGAAAATGGGGATTTAGTGTTAGGAACGTGCTTGACAATTCTGTGAACCAATGGAGAAAAGCTATGTCATCTTCCATATTAGTCAGAAATACCCAACGGGCAGAGAGAATAATAGCTAACTGGAAATTTAGTGTTATCCCTACATTTAAAGTACAAACCATTACAATGTAATAAAATTAATCCAGACATTTCCAGGGCAAGTGTGGCTGACCTTTTGTTCACCAGCTACTGACCCCAGGGTGAATGAAAGAGGCTTGCACAGAGAAATGTCTGTTGTTTGGCTTCAGTCCCTGGTATTTAAATTGCATTCCCTAATCAAATGAAAAGGCTGTCCTCTCTATCAGGTTACAGAATCCATGGCAACATTTGGCCTTTTATATACATAATGTTAGCCTTTTTGTTTGCATCTAAGTAGAGACACCTGGAGCAATGTTAACATTAACCGATTTAGCATTAATAGCTTCATTATATAAGAATTTCTGATCAGATAGCTGTTACTTTTGTTATATTGCTTCAGCTCGTATTGTTTTCATTTTTTATCTCCCTGCTTGGCAACCGGGCAATGATTTGCAAATTTTTTTTGTCTTGATTAATTAAGCAATATAATTATCAGGAACCGTGATGCAGTCTTTGCTCAACAAAGCTTCTGGGAGAAGACAATAGTAAGTCTGTTAGTGTGAATGCATTCCACGCGTCACAGATGCATGAGGATATTCTGAACAATGAGACGAAAAGCTGCCTGCAAAAGAGGACAAAGAATGCCAGGCAGACTCTACACACTGCACATACCGCCAGGGACATACTGTGGGTTCCCTGGGACACAGATGCCTCGTTAGATTGCAGCTAGTCATCAGAGATTAATTCTCAGCCATTTGGTACAATAATTTACCCATTCCCCACTCTTTTAACTAGTGCTGCTTGCTATAGAGGGGAAGGCTTTGTGCTCAAAAGGTTTATTTGACCTTGCCTACTTTTACTGCATGAAACAGAAATAATTATTTTAATTTTCCCCCCCCCTCCTGGAAATTGTAATGAAGCAGGTGTTTGCAGCAGGCTGAATATTAATTTTTGTTTCATGGATAACTTGCACTGACATTTGGAGCACTCAAAGAAGGGGATATTTCCCTTTACTTTTTTTTATTGATTCCTGTCAAAGCAGAATATATAATTTTTTTCTTCATCATTATTCAGAACACTCTTTTGCTCAAATGGGTATTTAATCCTAGCTTAGGGAAGAGTCATGAGCAGGGGGCGTGCAGTGGGGTCTCCCCCCTCAAACTCCTCATTAAGGCAGAGCCCCCTGTACAGATGGAAGCTGACGATATGTGAGTTCCATTGACTTCAGTGACCCTCGGCACGGCCGCAGGTCTTCTTGGGAATTAATAATGCCCAGCTTTGTGTCCAGGCGAGCCTATGGCCCGGCTGCGTGCCCCTCACCTCACCCTAGGCTCCACGAGCCTGGCAGGGCAGCAATACCTCTGAGGGGCTCCTGAGGGTTGCCCCCCACCAAGGAAAAGCCATGAACCAATCTGGGGTAAAGCTGCAGTCACGGTGGTTCTGCTTGCTGATGTAAAATCCATCACTCTCCTCCAAAGATGCTTCCGTTCTTTGCCTGATTTTCTGTATCCATCCAGCAGCCTGTGCCAACGCTGGATGTGCTTTTGGGCACACTGTGTGTCTAGGACACAGTTTTTGAACTTACCTGTCTGATCGTTGTTGGGGGAAAAAAAAGCATTTTTTCCCACAACGTGGAAGTGGCTCACTGCACCTATGCCATGGGGACAGACTGGGGAGACTAAGCAAAGCTCTCAGTTTTTAGTGTTCAGCTTGAATTAGCCTGAATTCTGTTAAAAGGAATGTTACAGTACAGAAAACTCTCATTTACTGGAGTGCAACTAGGAAACATTTGAGAAAACAGTGATTAAACTTGCTTTAAAATGCCAGACAGATTTCCTAAGTTTGCTGGGGAGTGCCCACTGAAAGATGTTGTTCAAGATGAGCACATGAATAAGTGCATATAAATATTCACATATAGAGGTGCACACACCATACGTGCCTTATCTACATTTTAAGTATATAAATCCTGTGAAGTTTTATCTACCACACACCCCAGACACCAGGTGGTGTTGAAACAGTGCAACAAAACTGGCTTGTCAAAAAGCCTGGCGATAAACTTCCCTGGACGAAGTGCTCATCGAAGTGTTCATCTGACTTTAAATATCTGCTGCTTGTTTCATGGTGCAATTTTAATGCTGCTATGTACTTCACCTCCTTATTTGTACTTACATTTAAAAATAGGTTTTCCTTTTTCTTCATTTGCCAGTACTTAAAAATGTTACTCCTAGCAACTGGAAAACTTGATGCTCTAGAATACTATTGCTTTGGTGACACAATTTCTCTTTCTGCCACCTTGCTTTCCAGTTGCCTGGCTTGTAATGCTAATCATTAAAAGGCAAAACCACAACAGAAACATTTTACATTAATCTATTTTTTAGGGAGGGGGGTGGATAATCATTTTAAGTAAAGGAATGACCAAGTAACTGTGTGAAAAGACAGCTGTCATTTGCAGATGTTATATTAAACCCAAATTTCTTCTGCAATTCATTGCCACTTCTAATTAGAGGAATTCCCTAGATGCAGGGGATTTATATTATTCCCTTTGTCCATTTATTGAATGACTGTCACAGTCAGCCACTAGCAGTTGCAGAAGAATAATGGAGGGTATTTATTTATGTGATAAGCTTCTGTACAGATGGAAAAAATCCATAGCTTAAATATTGATAATTGCTGCTCCTGTCTGTTGCAGGATTTGGTTGGGTTGATTTTTAGTTTGCGGTTGTTGAGTTACGAAAGGGAAAGGAGTTTGGCTGCTTGTGAATGCTAACATTTATTACAGATCTACACATAAAAATTCCCTGGGTTTGAGATGGCAAAGTATGTTACATGTAAGAAAGTCCAGACTTTTCACTTCATGTATAAAGCATCTCTTGTACCTGGTATAGCTTTCATCTGAGGAGCCATACGTCACTAATGACATTCCCTGGTGGTTTTGCTCTGCAGGTAACCCTGAACGAGCAGTACTGTCTCTGTGCTCTATGCTAACCTTTGAGCCTCTGCTAGCTCAGCTATATGTATGTTGTATTTATTTTGGGGCCCACAGGTGCCATTTTTCGGTCCTCTCTTTGATGGAGCCATCGTGACTGCAAAGCTGCTGCCAAGCCTGATATGTGCCACGTGCATCAACGCCAGCAGAGCTGTCAAGTCACTCATCCCACTCTACCAGAGCTTGTATCCTTTTCTCCTGCTAGGGCGCTGCTCACCTGGGTAGGGTTCTTACTCCTGAATGTTCTCCGCAGAGAGGTAAGCTTAATCGAAAGTCCTTCCTGTTGGATTTTTGGGAAAAGCACAAAACCACCTTCCTGTCAGGCTTGATGTTTTCCACCATTCACACTCAGCTGTCATCCTGCGTTTTAAAATTGAGATCATAATGTTACGAGGCTGTTTTGACGAGCAGCTTCAGGCAGTTGTGCTCATGGTGGGGCCTGCACTTTGATCTGTGAATAATGATAATGCTCAAGTTCCCTTCACACTTGTAGAAGTTATCTACAATGTGTACTAGGCTAATAACCTCACTCAAAGAAGCAATCCAGTTGACTTCATGTGGACTCACTGCATTAATAAGACACCCAAGATGTGATTTGGATAGAGCTGTTCCCATTCCTGATTTCCAGTTTCATCCCACCCACATCTGTATTTGGACACTTCAGGACATATTTTTTTGCAGTGGCTGAAAGATTACTAGAAGTTAGGACTCTCTATTACAGGATTTGTAGCAGAGACTTCTCTTCTTGTGTGATATGTGAAATAACAGTGTGGTTTTCACTTAATTCTAGCAGCTTCTCAGAATGCCAGAATTATGCCAGAAACCTTTTCTAACTGTTGTTAATCATATCACTTATCTCAGGACCAGCACTTGATGCACTTCATTTTCCTTGGGGACATTTTGAGTATTTTTCTTCCTTTGACAAAGGAAGTTTGTGAACGAAATGTTTTGATCTTTGACAGAACTGTAATTAATTGGTTTGAGACACAAAATACTTTCGGAGCATTGTGGGGTTTTGTTTTTATAAAGGCTATTTTTTTTCCAGTACACTGTCAAAAGCCATCAGAAACTAAAGGCAGCATTGTGATTAAATATGTTTGTATTTTAGTAACTTCACTGTGTACTCATTTTTAAACAAGGACAGTCAGCATTTGAATGCACTCCAAGAGCTACAAAGCTGTGGCAGTACCTGACAGATGCTTCAAAACTTGCCAAGTTCTCCACTTCTGTTTCAGAAGAAATTTATCTCTTTTATGGAACTTATTCTCTGCAGAATTTAACTTAATCCACCTGCAGCTATAGTCAATATATAATAATTAAGTAGTAACAGAGTAAGATTAATGTAATAGTGATGACAAGGATGAGGAGATCCTGCTGCCTCTTACTGCTATCCCAGCTCCTCACTCCTGGTTGGAATCCTCTGATTCCAAACCCTGCTCATCTTCTGCCTTTCAACGTTGTGTGCGCAAACAGAACTCGCCAGCCTGCTGTGCTACAGCTTTCCAGCAGGGTCTCTCTCTAGGTCTCTCCTTGTCCCCAGGGAAACATGAGCAGCACAAATATGATAGCACATGCCACTTCTCAGCATATGCCTGAGGTCTAGATGAAACAGCATCTGGACCCAGATTCTTTTCTTCCCTTTTTTCTGTGCTTGCTTTCGCACCAACGATTTCTGCAGTGAGCCAACTGTCACTTTCTGTCTGATAAATGAAAGAAACTTCTGAAACTGGACAAAGATAATGTGGTGGGAAGATCCCATCAGAATGACACTGGCATGGGAGAGAAAGCTATCCACAACTTTTATTACAGATCATGAAATGTTAGTACATCAGTTTAGATACACTGGAATATGTAGTGAGTCAAGTGTGTAAAGAAGGTGTTTGAAGCAGTACAGTGCAATAATGCTGCCTTGTAGCTCCCAAAGGGCATAGAAGCAGGGGATGACTTTGCTCTGGGGTTCCCTTTGCCAACTGCTGCAAGGAGAATGAGGGAAAGCAGATGCAGTAATTTGAGCAGTAAGTGAAAGAGTTTAGTAACTTTGCCAGACTGGAGATGCAAATAACTCGTGCTGAAGCAGTGGCAGAGTATGACCTACCTTCTGTTACCACAGGCAGAGCTCTGATCCCAGCTCCTGCCTTGCAGGGTACAGGGTGATGGAGCTGGCAGTGGTGCCTGTGCAGAGTCGCGTGCCGGGAGCTGGGGCAGCATCTTGCCAGCAGTGACAGCTGAAGTCACTTGTTGGAAAGTCTGTAAACTCCAGTTACAGCTGCACTTGTCAGGGCCTCTAAGGGAAGTGTAATCAGCCACAGAGATTAATTTGCATCTCAATTAGGAAAGAGTCAGGAGGAAGCATAGGGTCTGTTGCTGGAAGGTTGTGGAAGAAATCTCATCAGGCACAAAAGGCTTGCGAGTCTCAGTGCTCCAGCGAGTGGAGGACAATATCCGAGTCTGGTTTCCATGGGGACCAGGACCGCAGAGCCGCAGGAGAATCTCTCTGTGAGCTGTAATCGCTTGGTCATGATGACACAAATTCCACTGTTGTACCCAAATACGTTTTTCTGTTGGAAACTCCTTTGAAAATGAGGAAGGTAACTATGGGCAGACCACATCCGATTAACTTTCTGAATCTCATTTTTATGTCCATGTAACTGGTTTTGTTTTAAAGAATTCATTAGGGTGAGCCAAGTATTAATTTAAAAGTAATTACATTTAAACTTCAGTTTAAAGACATCCTGCCTCACAAGTTCTTTGTATACCTCAAGGGGCACAGAAGCAGAGCGATTAATACACAGTTTGGTTGTCTTGTGATGGGTTCAGGCTCGGTTGTCTCTGTAGCTGCTGCAGTGTTTACATGGTCATGGATGATGAGACATCAGGATATGTTCAAAATAACCATTTTTCAGGAATGCATTCATGCTCAGCTCAGTGAAGCATTGCGGCTTGGCTGCTGTAGGCCACAGTAATTGGTGCTCTCACCGGCCTTAAGTAAGCTTTGAGTGCTGGGTAATGTGTTGCAGCAGCCCCACCAGTCTGTTCTCTCTGGCAGTAATGTTTATTTTAAACATGTCTGTGTGCTTTACAGAAATCAGAAACAATAAAGCAGCTTAAATTATAGAAGAACAAGGAGGAAGAATATTTAGATGTAGTAAAATTGTTGTATAAAATTGTATGTATTTATGCACGTTTTTGAGAGCATTAAAGCCTCCTTTTTGTGTCCTGGCGAAACGAAGGATCAACAAATCTCACAAAGGAATAACTACTTATCCCAACCAAAGTTAAGCACAGGTTGCTAACTCTCAGTGTTTAAGAGTAATGCAGGATGCCTTAGGAGATGAGAGCAGGGATGAAAACT
The DNA here is from genome assembly GCA_013400475.1 of Tricholaema leucomelas. Taxonomy (NCBI): domain Eukaryota; kingdom Metazoa; phylum Chordata; class Aves; order Piciformes; family Lybiidae; genus Tricholaema lacrymosa; species Tricholaema leucomelas. The sequence goes on from WAAF01016893.1 coordinate 415,483, forward strand.
GGTGCATTCATGATTTAGTACATTGCTAGCTGTAGTTGGTTGAGCAGGATCCCTTAAACAGGGTCTGTTCTAGTTCCAGTAAAACTGAGTAGTTCAAACTATGTTGGGAGTGATGTAAAACTGCACCTTCGTGCTCTCTGCCAGCTTGTATTAGATTAGTTGTGTAGTGGGAAGGGGTTCTGGACACTTCTGAGGTCCCATGTCACCCAAAGCTGTAGTAATGCACATTTGGAAACTGGTCTTGTCTGCACAGATAAATACTGGCAGCTGGGGCAAGAGGGTTTTGTTTAAGTCTTTGTGAAGGGTCTGCTATTTAAGATGACAGTTTTTAAACTCAGATGGTAATAAATCTGCAAATATGAAAGTGTGACTAGGTCTGCAGACAATATGGTTGGTCCATAATTCAGTGCTAGTCTCTCAGAAGAATGTAGGATTTGGGGACAGTGATGACTGAGCAAAAGCGTTTTTGAGTACCTAGAATCCAGATTATCTTTCAGAGCTATTTCCTTGCTCCTGAATTAAACTGTTCATGTCTAGACGTTTGTAAGTTAGTCTGTGCATCTGGATAGAAAACCAGGACATGATGAGGATGCTTTACATAATATCTGAGCACTGGATGTCACCATCTCCTTGCTCTACAACTTACAGTCCTGTTTGTGGGCTAGTAGAAAACCCAGTCCTTCACTTTGGAGAAGTGAATTTGCTATGTGAGTAAAGTTTTATCTGCTGCAATGAATATGATGCACCTGCTTAACTGTACCAGATCATTAGGATGAAATCAAAAGGTCATCTAGATACACAACAAAAAAAAGAAACCCGTAACTTTAATTCAGTGCACTGCATCCAGATACGAGCACATCTGCCGTCTATTACTATGTCATGTCTGGAATCAAGAAGATTAAGCCAAGAACATCAACTTGGAATTCTGAACTAATTCCTTTCGTTGGCTTAAGCCAATTTCTGATTAACTTAATGTAGAGTGGCTGATCTGCTTACCTGCTTTATCGGGGACTAAAAAAAAAGATATTTGCTTTGATGGGCTTAATTGTGTGAATGGCTGTCACCTGTGTTGTAGGTGCATGTGTCACATGCCTGCAGACACATTTTGTGTGGCTCTCAAAATGAGCTTGCACATAGAACTCTGGCTATAAAACAGCACAAACACAGTAACAAAACACAGGAAGGCTGTTACTGTGTTTGGAGAAGGGTTCACAATTCGCTCCCTTAATTTCATCCAGTGAAGTTATGCCCCTGAGCTATATAGATGCTGTTAGAAATTGCTATGAAATTCTGAAGCATGTGTCACAGGAGCTGTGACAATTTCTATGACATGGCATCTGACAGTTTTCTGCGCAAGTGATCGGTTCTGGCTCACGGCAGCGGTTGCCTGTAGTCAGCCCTTCGCTGCTTTGTCTGCGCTAAGCAGCAGGTCTCACTGGCCCTCCTTCTCCTTTCCCGTGATTGTGGTAAGCAGCTGAAGCAGAGGGGTTGAGTTTCAGACGGGAGCGTTTGGTTCTGCCGCGGCAGTCTCTGAGGGGTGCTGATGAACGCCACGGCGGCTGTTGGAGGTGGCGTAAAGCAGCGCTGACCTTCATTCTGCAGCGCAGCTCCCCGCTGCAGCGGATCGATGGCCGGGCTGTCTGCCTCGGTGGCTGCTTTCCCTCCTCGCAGCCAGAACCTTCTCCAGGCAGCGATCGATGCCTCTAATCTGTTCCAGCCTGTAATAAGTCATGCGAGGCAAAGCTTTTAGGTGGCATTACATGGGATTGTGTAGGCGGCTCTTCAGCTCTTATTCATAGAGCTCTTCATAGACTTGCAGAGAAATCTACTGCATCTCGCTTGTGAATATCTAGAGTATACAATGCTTTTGTGGATTTAAACTTCTCGTGCAGCCTAATGATGTACAGCCACAATGGGTTTAAATTTCAATGTTTTTGTGCAGGCATCTGTACCTACCTGTCCCTATTCGTGGCCCCTTGATAGACACGCGGCATGTGTCTGCAGTACTGCGAACTGCTGGGGAGCTTCACCGTGTGACAGAAGGCAAGGCAGTCAAGTTTGCATCTTAACAATATAATTTATTTTTCTACTATATAATTATTCTTCCCTATATCTGAAAGCTGTTAAAAATCAGCAAGGGTTGCTGAGAAAGTCCAAAGCTAATTCCATCACTGAGTTTTACATGGCAGTAACTGCTGCCCCTCCTGATGGTGATGGCTGTGCAGCAACTGTATTCTGCAGTAGGAGTAAATAAACCCCAAGAGCTTTAAAAGCTTTTATTTCCCAAGTGATGTAATGAGTAGTTTCAAAAATGAACCTGTGGTTAAGTGACATCGTGAATGTCATGGTTTTTTAAATGGAAAATAATTCACTGTGTGCTGTGTCAGAAAAAGGAAACAAACAAATTGACAAACTCAGCTTTGGATTTTTTTTAAATGCTGTAGAGGTGCACTAATTGACGACAAGCTTTCTGAAATATGCAGCCATACCTTATTAACCCCTTCCAGACTGGAAAGTCGTGATCTTGCTCAAAATAACATGTAAAGTATAAACAGCAGATCAGGATTGAGTTGGGAATTTGAATCTTAACTCTCCTCTGCAGGGGGGAAGCCACTGCTTTGCATGAAACTGTTTCTTTCTTCCATTTCTTCATCAGTAATATTTTATTTGTTCATGACTAATTTTGCTAGAAGCTGGGGGTTTTATTTAAGTGCTGCTTAAACTTGTATCCTCCTAGCCTTGAATCAGACTTCGGTTGTGGAGATTTCATGTACTGCCGCTGCTCTGAAGGTTGCAGGGGGTAGTGTTTGCCCAGTTCCAATCTGTGAAAGCACAACACAGTTCACAAGGAAAATGCAGTGAATTTCTCTGCCAGTCTGTGAAAAGCACTACGAGCAAGGGCTGCAGAGAGCAATGCAGGGATTATGAGGTCTGGACTGACTGGCAAATAGCTCATATTCTTTATAGTACCTGAAGTTGGCCGTGTTTCTAGATTTTCTTGCCACATATCTCTGACTCATCTGCTGTCCAGTATTCTCAGTGGCATTACTCATTAAATACCTAGAAAGTGTTTCTGCTGTTCTCCATAAACATAACCCAGGTTTGCTAAAAGTGCAGTTTTGTTACTGCATGCTCTACCTAAGAAGCTCCCAAGAGGTGTGTGGTGGAAGTCTCCCTTCAATTTAACCTGCAGTGACAACTATTCAGTCAGCATGGAGTAGGCTTTTGTTTCTAACTAGTAAATGCTCTTTTCCTAGTTAGGTATGAACTCCAGCTTCTGTTCTCTTCTAGCAAGATGTACAGACGTGCCTATCACAGCTACCACACTTTGGTTTATGTTTCCTGTTGTATTAGACCAAGAAGCTCTAACTTGTGTTTAGTAAGAGTCTCTAAAGTTTGGCAGAATCAAAATTGATATATTCAAGTCACTACGAAGTACTTCCTTCAATCTTGGGGGGGGGGGGGTATATGCCTTTTTTTTCTCCTCCATTTATACACCACTTAAATGGAAGATGTTTGTGTTCTTTGTATTTGCAGAGCGTTAGTGATTTTGCTGTTCTGTCCCTATTACCTTTGAAAGGATTTGGGTTGCTGAAACCACTGCTGTATCCTTACAGTGAGGGTGGTGATGAGACTTTGGAACAGGTTGCCCAGGGAGGTCATGGATGCCCCTTCCCTGAAGATGTTCAAAGCCAGGTTTGTTGAAGCCTAGTGCAGCCTGGTCTAGTGGGAGGTGTCCCTGCCCATAGCAGGGGAGTTGGATCTAGATGACCTTTAAGGTCTCTTCCAACCCAAACCACTCTATGAATACCTTGCTTGTGCGTGCTCACTTGCACTCTCATTGTCGTAGGCTTATTTTTGTGTTTGTTGGTTGGGTTTTTTTTGTTTGGTTGGTTTGTTTTTTGTCACATATGAGGGGGGTGGGGGGAGGAGTGTTTTATCTGAATGGGCTGTCGATTTAATTCAGGCCATGCCATTCTCGCGTGGACAAAGCGCCTGTTGGCTTTGCCTGGCTGCGGGTTGTCATCTCGGCGCGCCAGCTGCACGGCCAGTGAAGGAAGGAGACAGTTCCGCCTGTCACTAGCAAGGATAAAGTCAAGGTTTGGATCTGTGCAGGGCCAGGTGCCCTGCCCCGCGTGGGCACGGGGGAGCCGCAGCCACGCCATTCGGAAGAGCAGGCTCCGATCCTCCCACCCCCCACCCAAAAAAAAAAATGAGGGGCACGGGGTCCACTCCGCGCCGCGCTTTGTGCCGTCTCATTAGCATGCTGGCCGGCGGGCGCGGCGCGCTGGCTCTGCCGGCCCGGGCAGCCCTGCGAGCTGCGCTAGCTTACCAGCTGTTCCTGCTGCTCGCCACAATGTCCAGCGCGTTGGGATGGCCTGGTTCCTGCGCTGGCCGCCGCGCACAGACAGCCTTTCCGCTGGGGATGCCCACGTGGCCGCCCAGCAGCGGCGGCACCGCACGGAGGAGCAGGCCCTCGCATGGCATATGGTGTCTGGATTCATACAAGATGCAAAACTATTCTGCCGCTAATGCACAATGACTCATAGCATTGCTAATTTTTCTAACAAAAGCCTCACTTCCACACCCACACTTTTAACCCCTCAGGCAAAAAGAAAAAAAAAAAAAAAGCCTCTTCTTTAGTTTCAAAGCTTTGGAAACGCAAGGAGGTGGCTTCTGGATCAATAAATGAAACTCGATATTTATTTAAAGCATATGCAAGTTCGAGCAGTTATTTTACATTGCAGTTTTCAAATCACCCTTCTAACATATGGTGAAATTTTGTTGTTCCAAAGTAGATTCCCTGTCAGTTGTTGGGAATAGTTAATATTTCGGTTAAGTCTGTGCTGTAAAAATAGAAGTCAGTACAGATAATAAAAAGTTTTTTCCCATTTAAGCGAGAATCAAAGCAATGGAGCTAAGTAGATCTACAACAATTGTATATCACAGCACTCACCAAGCCGGTTATTGTAAGGTTGTAATATCTGGCTCTTTTTCCTATAAACCAGCTCTTTCGGGGGGGGGGAATAATGCACGTTCCAACTAGAGGGAGCTGCTGGGATCGCCGAGGCTGATTCTTAACCTTGCAGTCTTAATTCCTTTGTGCAGAATGTAATGCCATCCCTTCCTGCGTTTTAATGAAATTAACTTACCCCAAGTAATTCAGGTTAAAAGGATGAGTCTTAATTTTTACAGCGCAATCATCAAAGTAAACTGCAAAATTCAGAGAAAACTAAAGCCCCTTTCTGGTTGGCACCCGTGAATGTGGAATTATATAGGTCATGAAAAGAGTCGTTAGAAGAGGGAGTGAAAAGCTGAGGCTCGCTTAGCGGCGTTAAGAGACAAAAAGCATAAGGGAGGTATGAGCGAAGGGGACGGGAGCGGGCGGCACAGCGGGAAGCTCTTGCTCCCTGCATCGCAACAAAGGAACAAAGGGACCTGCGAGGAAGGTGGCCGAGCTCGGTGGCACGGGCTCTTAGGAAGCAACTTGTTACAGGGCACCTCTGCGGGCACTGCTTCAGCAAAGAGAATGTCCTGCAGGAAGTCATAGAATCACAGAATCTTAGAGGCTGGAGGGGACCTCTAGAGATCATCGAGTCCAGCCCCCCTGCCAAAGCAGGATCCTCTAGGGTAGCTCACACAGGAACAAATCCAGGTGGGTTTCGAAAGTCTCCAGAGAAGGAGACCCCACAACCTCTCCAGGCAGCCAGTTCCAGTGCTCCATCACCTTCACTGTAAAGAAGTTTCTCATGCTGAGTCACATGAAACCTTTTATGTTCCAGTTTGTAAAGTCTTCTGAAGGAGACATCCTGGCTTCAGGGAGTCTTTGCTAAGAGATAGTTTGAGAACTTCCGTGGGGCTGGTGACTCCATAGTGGCCTACTCTGGGGTTCCCAATGGGTCCAGTGAATATCATGGCCAAAGCTGAGGTACTGACCTGGTTTGTATCCAGCAAGGCAGCTCCTCTGTCCCTGCAACCACTCATTCACCTCTCCATGGGCAGTAAGAAGGCACAGAGATGCAAGAGTCCAGCTGAATGTGCACATGGACAACTTCGTGTGCACACCCCCACTGAGCTGGACACTTGTGGGGATTACACACCGGTGTGTCATCACCATACAGGCTTACATCACCTTTCAGACTTTCCTTCTCTTTCTGTTATAAAGAAAAACCTGACTTTCCAGTGGTGCTTTCCATGAAGTGCCGATGCTGTGCTCACTTCATTCAAAAGTTAAGAAATCATTTCTATACTTTTTTTTTTTTTTAATTTAGCTTTCTAAATTGCTTTGTTTCTTAAAGTGAGGTCCTGCATTCAATGTGGACCATGCTTGCAAGAGGCAAGACTAGATCACCTTCTGACATCCCTCCAACCTGACCAATGTTGTGCAGCTGATACTGAAAGGATGAGCACAAAAACTACTTCAGTGGGGAGGACCATGATCTGAGATAATTCTTTAAAGAGGAAAGGCTTTCCTTCTACATGTCTTTGACAAACTTCTAAAGCCCTACTGCTACTGAGGGCTTTGTTATTAGGTTGGGGATGTAAACGTTGAGACAGGAAGTGGGGAACAGGAGAAGGCTGCTTTTTTCATAGGGAGGTTATTGGCTGACATATTTAATTGGTGTTTTTTCTTTCTTCACTATCATACTTTTGAGTGTATTTCCCAGTATAATTAACTGTCGGACTTCTAGTGTATAAACAGGAGCAGATGGCTTTTAATGAGTTCTTAAATCTAGTGCTAAGTAACAATCTAGTACATACACAGCACTTTCTGTTAAAAAAAAAAAAAAAGAGATACATCTTAGTTCATTTGCTGAGTTTTGATACTTTCTCTGAATTGGTCTTTGAGACCTGCATCTGTAAATCCTGCTTAACAAGTAGATTTGTTGTACCTGTTTAATAAAAGTGTCTGGTGACAGGACAAGGGGGAATGGTTTGAAGCTGAGGGAGGAGAGTAGGTTTAGACTGTATTATAGGAAGAATTTCTTCAGTATGAGGTTGGTGAGACTGTGGTGAGTTTGGTGGTTGTGGATGTCCCCTTCTTGGGGGTGTTTAAGGCCAGACTGGATGCAACTTTGAGCAACGAAGTCTAGTTGTGAGGCATCCCTGCCCGTGGCAGGGGTTTGGAGTATATTATCTCTGAGAACCCTTCCAACCTAAACCATTCTACGATGATGATTCCATGTAGGGTTATCCATCCCATTGATTTTCACCTGTGTAACAGTGGATAGTGTTAGAAAACATGTACAGCTCTGCTGTACAGTTTGTTGACCTCCTCAGCTGAAATAGGCATTACCCTGTGTGTCCAAGTGGTGTGGGTCAAGTAGCAGTTCCATCACCTGGATATCTGCGTGCTCTCATTGTAACAAACAAACTGGGGGTTAGCTCAGGTTTTCATTGCTGCAAAGTCTACATCCCTAAACTGAAGCATCATGGAAGTGAAGTCATTACAATGCAGAAACCTCAGACTAGCATGTGGTTTTATTTCTCGTGTTCCTGACAGTTCTTACTTGTGCCATACCTCCAACTCTAGCTTCTTGGCATTCAAAGGTGACTTCTGGAGTTGTTCAGGGCTGTGCCTGCCACCCTGATGCTATTAAGCCAGTAGAAGTGTAGCAATGCAGATAATGTGATAAAAATGTAGAGTTCTTACACTGGGGAATGAGCACTGAACTTCAGCTGTCATAAAGGAACTCCTTGCTATTAACTTGTCTCCATCTTTACCACCTTTCTGCCCAGAGAAGTTGTGGAAGCTCCTTCTCTGGAGACTTTTCAAACCCACCTGGATACATTCCCCCACGTGGCCTGCCTTAGGTGAACTTTGCCGGGGGTTTGGACTAGATGATATCTAGAGGTCCCTTCCAACATCTAACATTCTGTGATTCCTTTCCTGGCTACCAGCATCTCTTACAGCTGAGAAACCCAAGGCAGCTGCAGTGGTAAGAAATGGAAGTGGCTGGAATTATTTCTCTGTCCTTAATTTTTAAATTCCACTTGGTGTTATTTAAAGGTTCCAGGCTCACAGGATGTCAGGGGGTGGGAGGGACCCAAAGAGATCATTGAGTCCAACCCCTCTGCCAGAGCAGGACCACACAATCTAGCTCAGGTCGCACAGGTACACATCCAGACAGGTCTTGAAAGTCTCCAGTGAAGGAGACTCCACAACCTCTCTGGGCAGCCTGTGCCAGTGCTCTGTGACCCTTATAGTAAAGAAGTCCTCCTCTTGTGTTGAGGTGAAACCTCCCGTGCTGCAGCTTACATCCATTGCTCCTTGTCCTTATCATAGGGAGCAGTGAGCAGAGCCTGTTCCCCCCCGCACTGACCCCCAGCCTTCAGATATTTATAGACATTTATTAAATCCCCTCTCAGTCTTCTCCAGACTAAGCAGCCCCAGGTCCCTCAGCCTCTCCTCATCAGGCAGTGCTCCAGTCCCCTAATCATCCTCATAGCCCTTTGCTGGATCCTCTCCAGCAGATCCCTGTCCCTCTTAAACTGGGGAGCCCAAAAACTGAATGCAGTACTCAAGACAAAGTCTCAGCGGGACAGAGTAGAGGGGAAGGAGAACCTCCCTTGATCTGCTGGATAGCATTTGTGGGTCTGCTAGTTCCACCCATATCAGTCTGAATGACTTCAACTGCACAGCTTTCCTCACAGCCATACTTCTGATGGTGCTGGTTTTAAACAACGTCAGTGCCTGATGCTTGACATCTCCATTTCAGCAGGAAGATAAAAGAAACAGCTGTGTCTTTATTTTCATCAAGGTATTTAATGCGTGACAAAGGCTTCCCTTCTCTCTGTTTTCCTATCTGGTTCTTTTTCAACCCTTTGCCCTGTTTGCTTTGCTCATGTTAACCCTTTTGGTTCTGTAGGGTTCAGCACTCTACTGCAGCTGATCAGTCCTCAGGGATGTCCCCCAGAGAGGGACATTGCAGCCCTTTGCAGTTCAATAGCTGAGCATTTTTATGGCTTGGCAGTGGAGAAGAATCTCTTCCAAACTGGAACAACTCTCTTAATTCAGACAGGTTTTCTTTATAGCCTTCTACAGAGCCTGCTGGGGTTTGTGCTGCTGTGTTTTATAACTTGTTGCCATGATAATTCAGCTCATCTTACAGGTTCCTCTAATTGTGATTGATGTGTAATCATTCATTTTATTGAACCTCATTAAGGTCTGCGAACCTCTGTACCAACTTACAGTAATTAGAGCCCAGATAGCCATTCCATCTGTTCACAAGCACTGTTTAATTAATGAACTTCTAACGTGTTCTTTGCCTTGTAAAAGCCCTCAGCATTCTCAGGTTGTTGAATGGATCTGTGTGCCAGCGTTTCCGTTTTTTCAAATGCCACAGCAATGTGCGTTTTGGAATCCCAAAAGTCAACACACGAGGTGCTGGGACCTCAGAAGGCAAAGTGGGAGAGGTTTTACTTTTCAGTTCAATATATTTCCCCCCCCTCCAGGTCAGTTACAGTAGCTGTGAAACTGGTGTTTACAAAGAAAAGGCTCACATGGATTTTAGTGGTGTTCTTTATGCCCAGACTGACCATGTTTAATCTTCCTTTGCATCACTGAAGAAGGTACTCAGAGACCAGTAAACAAAATGATTAATTTTCCATCTTAGCACTTATTGGAAGAACATTAAGAATTCAATGCATGCAGGCACACACTTTCCTGCCCTTGTAGTTCATCTTTTTGTTACATTTAGAGCATCCAGACTGAGACAGCTTTGTTGTTTTGGGGTTGTTGAGTGGTTTGATGGTAGTATTCAGTATAATGAGATTTTAGGATGGAGAGGAATCTGCCAGTGCTGCTGGAGTTATGGAAACCATTGTAATACTGATCCAGAATTGTGAGAAAACAGCAGGACAGATGTCCCTAAACACTCTGAGTTTTTCTTCTGCTTTACTTGTGGGTGTTTTGGCAGTGCAGTAACATGCTGAGGCCCTGATTGATGCAGGATGAATAAACAGTTGCCTTTTTTCATTTGAGAAAATGCATTTCCGTGCCCTAATCAGACACACGAGAGGCAATATTTCCGGAGTGTCCGGACTAGGTGAGGGACCTTCCACCCCTTAACATGCTGTGATTCTGTATATTAAGAATGTGAAATCAAATAGTTGTGCTTAATGTGAATGTCACTCTGGTGGCCACCTTTGGAGCTGGAGAGATCAGTGAAGGAGAAAGAGGACACTTCTTCCTAGGGTGTTTTTGCGTTCAGGATCTGTTGCTGCTTTTTATCTAGGGCATAGCATTGTAGAGCAGTAGTTGTGCTTTACCTAATACGGATTGATTTGTGTTTACCTTCAATAATCAGGACAAGAATTATGTCATACTTGCTCAACTCCTTCAGTCCTTTTCAGGCAGACCATCTGTCTGACCCAGCCATTCTTTCCTCCCTCAGCATGCATCTGAGCCAGTGCTTTTGAGTAAGGCTGTGTCCTGAAAAAGCCAGATAGGAAGTGATAGGCCAGGCTTGAGTATGGGGCTGAAGGTACTGTGTTTAGAGGAGTGAACATCTTGCCTGCCATCTAAATTTCAGGAGTTATTTGTGAAATGAATGCAAAGAGCCCTTGGGTTTTGTTGTACCTTCAGTGTCCTGTTCTCTGGCATTGTCTCAAGCTGCACCAGGACAGGTTTGTGCTGGATGTTAGGAAGAAGTATTTTGCAGAAAGTGTCATTGGCATGGGAGTGGGCTGCCCAGGGCGGTGGGGGAGTCACTGTCCCTGAGAGTGTTTAAACAGAGACTAGATGTGGCACTTGGTGCCGCGATTTAGTTGATTAGATGGTGTTAGATGATAGGTTGGACTTGATGATCTGGAAGGTCTTTTCCCACCTGATCAATTGTGTGATTCTTTGAGAGTGTTTAAAGTACAGCACAGGCAAACTGTTCTGTGTTGTGGTCATTCTTGGCCATGGTAATCTTTTGGGTTTTCCTCATGCTACTGTCTTCTTTTGGATCAATTCTAACGTGATTGTTGAGTGTTTTCACTGTCCTAAAAGAGAGATTTCCAGAGCAATTATTTTTAATTCCTTTCCCAACATTCCCACATGCTAACTCATTCTCTTGTGGCTGACCCACACTTTACAGAATAGAATAGAATAGAATAGAATAGAATAGAAT
>WAAF01016893.1:426769-513261 GCA_013400475.1 Tricholaema leucomelas
TTCCAGCACCTCAACATCTCTCTTGAGTTGAGGAGCCCAGAACTGGACACAGCACTCAAGGTGTGGCCTGACCAGGGTTGAGCACAGGGGAAGAAGAACCTCCCTCGTCCTACTGGCCACACTGTTCCTGATCCAGGCCAGGATGCCATTGGCCCTCTTGGCCACCTGGGCACACTGCTGGCTCATCTTACAGGCCCTAAGTGCATCTAAGTGTGATGTGCTGCTTCTTTTTGGAGTTGAAGTAGTTTAGCTTTCAGGTCACTGGCATATCTGCAAGAAAAAGCCATAGTTTTCCCAGTCTTTTGAGGAAGTACTGTCCCAGTTTGGGCAAAGTGTCAGGTGTGAGAGGCTCAACTTTGGTGCCTCCTTTTTTCCCGCTGGTTACATTCTGCAAGTCAAAGACTATGATCTTGTTTCAGTTCTTCTGAGGTGTTATTCCGCTGGCTGTGACTGAGTTATAACCAAGTGAATTAGGCTTTTTTTAAAGAGCAAGTCTGGCATGTGCATCTAACAACACTGTTTATAAAAGCATCATTCCTTTACAAGCTGATAGTTAAGAGGATGCAGTTTTGCTTACAACAAAACTCTAGGGGTTTTATGTGTAGTTCTTCCCTTGCTCTTCACAAGCATTTGGACTCAACAGATTAACATGTCAGCAAAAAAAAAAAAGTGTGCAGGCAGTCTTGATGAAAACTTAGCAGCCAGTAGAGCACCCTGATGAAGGAATGAGATGAGGAACATCCTGCCCTTCACTTGTTTTCCCTCTAATTCCTCCATTGGCAGGTACAGATCCACCTGGATATGTGGCTGTGATTAACTCTTGCAGTAATCCTGTATCATCTCTAGGCCTTTATCTGCTGCAGAAGATGCACTTAAAGACTTCTGATACCCTGTACTCTCCTTTTACCTGCTACTTTAAAGGATGAGAGTAAAAATCCAGTTTTGCTGAAGTGGAAGAGAGGCAATCCAAGTCATCCCATCTGCGGTGTTACACTACAAGGAGTCATAGAATGGCTTAGGTTGGAAGCGATCTTAGGGATCATCTACTTCAACCTCCTTGCCTTGGGCAGGGACACCTCTTTGCTAGACTCAGCTGATCAAGGCCTCATGCAACCTGGCCTTCAACACCCCTAGTGAGGAGGCATCCACAACCTCCCTGGGCAGCCTGTTTCAAAGTCTCACCACCCTTGTACTGACTTCCTCAGATCCAGTCTAACCCTACTCTCCCTCAGCTTCAAACCATTCCCCCCTGTCCTATTCTAGACACCCTTGTGAGAAAAACCTCTGCAGCCTCCCTGTAATATCCTGCAAGTATTGGCATGATCTGATGGAGAGGCTGTAGGGAGCTGTGTCACAGAGGTGTTACTGCAGTGCTTGGCAGTAGTGTGCTGCTGGTGTGTGCTGAATTTCTGCACTTCCACTTGCTCTGTGTACTTCTCTTTATGCATTGCTGAGCAGAGAACTGTCTAGATCAGAGTAGCTCCTCAGTGTTTGCTTCTCTGGACTGATGGACAAAAGTCTTCTGCAATGTGAGAAGATCTGGGAGCAGAAATATCCTACTACAGAAGGAGCATGATTAGTACAATACTTGTTGTATATCTATTTTAGCTATATTGCCTTTTAAACCTCAGGTCCCATCCCACCCCTTAGTTAGCTATACAGAAGTGTTAATTAAGTGAATTACAGTAAAGGTTGTTATTTATGTTTATATAGCACTTACCACCATATCAAGAAACATTCTTCAGGATCACTTCTGTTCTGTGATAGGTAACTGGGTCTGAATAACAGACCTTTAGATGAAGATTTTAATCTTCCCTGTATTTTCTTTGCTACTGATTGTTTTAAATTGCTTTTTTTTTAATTTGAAGATTAAAAACATTCCTAACATTTTTTCCTGTATGTTGCCTTTAAAATGTGTTTGATGTTATTTGGGTTTATTAAGAGAGATGAGAAAGATATTCTATCAGTTGTGAAATACTGTTGTATGTTAATCGATATTTAAAAGTTCAAAGCTTGCTGTAGCACATCCTTCTCTGTTCTTTTTGCTGCTAGTGGAGATGTTCTTGTAGCAAGCATTCACATTTGTGTGAAAAACAGAATTCAGATCAATCCACTCGTGGAGTGTCAGAAAGCTTAAAGTGTGCATCATGCAATTTTTCTTCTTTCAGAAAGAGGCCTTTGATGTGCTAATGATCACCGTCTCTCTTTTCACTCAGAAGTGCTGGTCATTGTTTTGAGCTGCAGAAGAGTTACTGCTTCATATAGGAGTTCTGATAACCCAGGCAGCCCAACCATGCTCAAGGTGGCACAATGTAGAGTCGTAGAACCATAGAATTGACAGGGCTGGGAGGGACCTCGAGGATCATCTAATTTCAATCCCCCCTGCCACAGGCAGGGACACCTCACACTAGATCAGGTTGCTCGGTGCCATATCCAGCCTGGCCTTAAAAACTTTCAAGGGTGGGGCTTCTACTGCCTCCCTGTGCAAACTGTTCCAGTGTCTCACCCTCATGGTGAATGAAGAACTTCTTCCTAACATCCAATCTGAATCTACCCACTTCTGATTTTGCTCCATTATCCCCCTATCCTATCACTGCCTGACACCCTAAGAAGTCCCTCCCCAGCTTTCTTGTAGCTCCCTTAAGATATTGGAAAGCCACAATAAGGTCTCCTTGAAGGCGTTTCCTCTCCAGACTGAACAGCCCCAACTCTCTCAGTCTGTCTCCATAGGAGAGGAGCTCCAGCCCTCCAGCCATCCTTGTGACCCTTCTCTGGACATGTTCCAGCATGTCCGTGTCCTTCTTGTAATAGGGACTCCAGAACTGGGCACAGTATTCCAGGTAAGGTCTCACCAGAGTGGAGCAGAGGAGGAGACAGAGTATGAGGATGCAGTGATATTCATGGCAGTGTACATGGGGAGTCAGGTAGCAGTGTACCTGTGCAGAGAAACAGCATGGCAGAGCTAAGCCGTTTACTGCAATGTGGTGAAAGCCCCACAGACTTGAGTTCAAATGATCCCCTTAGATGTGTCAGTGTCACTGCTGTTACACCAAGCCATAGGACTTGGTTCAGAGACCAAGCTTAGTGGTGCAGTAAACACTGCAGTCTGCTGAAGTCACTCCTGAAAACAAGGCTGAAATCTATTTCCAAAGTTAATTAGCAAGTGAAATCATCTTGTGTGGCACAGTGGATTTTTTTCCAGCAAATCAGTGAAATTTTGCAGGCTACTCAGAGGGTCAGCTCAAAGCTCCTGTAAGCAGGGGAATGATGTAGGTCATGACACAGTGGTTGTACCAAATTTACGTGGAGAAAGGCCGTTCATAGCTGCTTTAACTTTTCCCACAGACACCAGTTCTACTTTGGTTGTTGTCTGTGGAGAAACAGTTCACTGAATTCCTCCTGAAGGTCAGTATGGAAGTGTCAGTGTGTGGCACTGCACAGGAGTTACTTCGGTGTTGCTTACATTCTGTAGGAGACAGAATAGTTGCCAACTGAGTGGTGAAACCTTTTTAAATTGGGTGAATTTTGGAATTCTGAGAGAGTCACTTAAATAATTGTAGCCTCTGGTGATGGATGTTGTAACCAAGTGTCTTCTGGTTTGCTGAACTCCCTTCTGCTCAAAGCCCAGAACGTTTGCCTGCTGTGGTTCTCAAGCATTAGAAAACTGTAGCTTTTGAAAAGCTGTAATAGCACAGACAGCAGGCTGCAAATGAAACTCACTGCTTCATTTGTAAGGGAGAGGGAACTGGGGGTCCTGCTGGGCAGAAGGATGACCATGAGCCAGAAGTGTGTGCTTCTGCCCAAGAAGGTCAATGGAGCCTTGAGGTGGATTAGAAGGGCTGTGGTTAGTAGGTGGAAAGAGGTTCTCCTCCCCCTCTACTCTGCCCTGATGAGGCTGTATCTGCAATATTGTGTCCAGTTCTGGGCCTCTTAGTTCAAGAAGGACCTCAGGGAACTGCTTGAAAGAGACCAGCACAGAGCCACAAAGATGCTGCAGACAGTGGAACATCTTCCTGTGAAGATAGGCTGAAGGAGCTGGGGCTCTTGAGCTTGGAGCAGAGGATCCTGAGGGCTGCCCTCATTGCTGCTGATGTCCAGTGACAGGCCAAGGGGGCAAGATGCAACAGAGGAGGTTTCCTGTTAACATAAGGAAAAACTGTGAGGGTGACAGAGCCCTGGAACAGGCTGCGCAGAGAGGTTGTGGAGTCTCCTTCTCTGGAGATACTCAAAACCCATCTTGGTGTCCTCCTCTGTGACCTGCTGTAGGTGATCCTACTCTGGCAGGGGAGTTGGACTGGATGACCTTTGGAGGTCCCTTCCAGCCCCTAACATTCTGTGTTTCTATGTGAAACAGTAAGCAGAGAAATAGAACTCTGACCACATGTTCAAAACGGTTTCTCATAGTATTTCTTATTTTCATTAAAAAATAAATTCCAATTAAAATATCTTAGTTCAGAAAGCTTTACAGCAGAGCAGGTATTTCCTTGATAAACTTTAGGCTTAACACAAATTGGAAGAAAACATGAATAAAGAAAAATCTTATACAAGCCTGCGCTTAAAACATTGATGACAGTTCCTGCTGTGTCACCTCTCCCCTAGGTTGCTGTTCCTCTGTATTCTTCTCTGTTTGCTGCCACCAACTTTGATGCCTCATTAAAAATTCATCTTCTTATTCTTTTCCCCACTTTCACATGGTCTCCTTTTATACCTGCAGTGACTCAGCAGTTAAGGACTCCAACATGTAGCTTAAAGGGCACTGGCTTCAAGAAATAGTGCTAACACTAGGGAAAGTACAGCTTCAGTGGAAGCCAAGAGCAAGAAGGAAACTTCCTGGCTTTTGGCTTGGTCTGTTTTTAGGATGGGGGCTGTGCCACCTGGATACCTTTTGTGCCATGAAACTGGTTGAACAACATGGCTGCCAGGCATCCAGCAGAGGCTCCTACACCAGGTATTTAACTCTTCAGCACCTGTGTGTGGTAGGATCCTTTTTCCAATCTATAAATGTGGAGGTGATGCTTCCAGGCACATGCTGGGGAAGGATCAGTCTGTGAGGTGATTTGTGGTCATCTTCTGGCCAGCAGAAAAAGGAGCGTTTCTGTGTGGTCTGGAGAATGAGACATGTCAAAAAGATCTGTCAGGAAGCAGATGGAAAGGGCTGTGCAGCACAGAGCAGCTCTGCTCTTTCACTAGGGGCTTTTACAGGGTTTCTGGTAGCCTTGGATCAAGCTGCACGGTTGTCACCAGATGTCATCTACCTCTCCTGCCTGATGCTGGCTCACAGGGAGCGTGAGCAGAGGTTACTTCCCACTTTGGTGTAGGATTTCCACTCCACCACATTCCTTCTGACCACCTTGCTGGTTTCATCTGCTTTTGGGGCTCAGATTGTCCTGAGAAGGCTGTGTGCCTGTGACTGTGCTGTCAGCACTATACCTGTTGCAGGCTGCGTGGTTGAAAGACCATTTTAATTTAATGGATTTTAAGCAACATTATTCAAAGATCAACAAAAGGCAGCACTGTGTTATATGAATTAAAGGTTTTCTCTGGATCCTTGTTAACCCTACAATGCTTAGCCAATGTCATTGAAGTGCAGCCACCTGGCAGGGAGATTTTCCCCATCAGCTGCCAAGGAGGGCTCCGGATGCAGGACCAGGTGTTGGCTGCTCCTGCCTGCTCCTCACCAAGGGATAAACCAGCAGGATCATGGGGCAGGCTGCCAGCCCCGGGCCCATGCTTAGGGCTCCCTGGGGGGCTTGGGCACAGTAGAGTGATGGGGACTCACTGAAAAGTGAAGAGCCAGCATGAAAGTATGGCTTGAGATTAAACCCCTAGCCCTTGAGCTCTCATGGCCTCACAGTTCAGAAAATCACAGATGTACAGATTGCACTGGGTTGGAAGAGACCCTCAAAAGTCATCTTGTCCAATCCCTCTGTGTGAGCAGGGACACTCCAACTGGATGAGGCCGTCCAGGGTCATGTCAAGTCTGATCTCAAATGTTTTCAGGGACAGGGCCTAAACCACAGTCCTGGGCAACCTGTTCCAGTATTTCACCACTCTTATTGTAAAGAACTTCTTCCTGATGTCCCACCTAAATCTCCCCTGCTCCAGTTTCAAGCTACTGCCCCTCATCCTGTCACTCCAAGCCCTTCTAAACACTCCCTCCCCAGCCTTCCTGTAGATCCCCATCAGATATTGAAATGTAGTTATAAAGTCTCCCTAGAGCCTTCTCTTCTTTGAGCTGTAGAGCCCCAGTTCTTCCAGTCTCAAGAGAGCTGCTCCAGCCTTATGATCATCTTTGTGGCCTCCTCTGGAACTGCTCCAGCAGGTCCATGTCTCTCTTGTGTTGGGGGTTCCATAGCTGGACACAATATTTCAGGTGAGATTGCAGCAGAGCAGAGAGGCAGAATCACCTCTCTTGACCTGCTGGCCACATTTCTTGGATGCATCTTAGGAAGCCACTGGGTTTCTAGGCCACAAGTGCAAACCTGAGAAGGCGTTTTTTGTATGTGTCTTATCTATTTGTCAGAGTCCTGTGCCCAGAAGATTCCCTGCTCAGTCCCCAGGTATGCTTTACAAGGGTTACAAATGTCAGATCATAATTTTAAATCTCTCTCTTTCCTTATTTTCAAGCTGGGACAACCCTGCCAATGTCTTGCTGGTCTTTTCCCAATTTGTTCTTCCTTCCTGTTCTCCAATGCAGAGCAGTTCCCTAGCCTGTATTACTGCAGCAACAAGAACATTTAGTATTAAGCATCTTGCAAATGGTGTCTCTCCTAATGGATGTGATAATAAGCCCCAGTTACCTATCTCTGATTGTAATGGATGTAAATTATCAAGTATAATAGAGCTGAAACTGAGCAATTTACTGTTGCAGAATCCCAGAATGTCAGGGATTGGAAGAGATCTCTGGAGATCATCTAGTCCAACCCTTTTGCCAGAGCAGGTTCACCCAGGGCAGGTAGCACAGGATGGCATCCAGGCAGATTTTCAGTGGCTCCAGAGATGGAGACCTCACCACGTTTGTGGGCAGCCTATGCCACCCTTAAATTAGAGAAGTTTCTCCTAGCGAAAGACCCGTAATAAATTAGGAGGGGCAAAATGCTTTTGTGCAATTATATTGCCTTCTGTTTGTCGCTGCCTTGTGCACTCTTACCAAGCTGAGAGTGATGTTTGATTAACTTTTAGTATCACAGAATCACAGAATGTTAGGGGTTGGAAGAGACTTCGATTGAGTCCAAGGCCCCTGCCAGAGCAGCAAGGAGCTCTAGGAGCACCTAGGGAATCAGAGAAAAGACTAACCAGTTTGCAGGGAAAAGTTGCTTTAGATGAAGACATCCTCTGATTTTGCATGGTCTGGTGGGGGTCTGCAGTGAGCAGGGTGCAGTTTGGGTGGGGTGGCAAGGTGCAGGAGCCACCTGTGGGGGACCTCCTTTGGCACCTAGCTGCCTGCCCACAAAGCTTGGTGTGCTGCACCTCCAGTGGTGTGCTAGTGAACCAGATTCCTCCCTCCAGTTTTGTCAGCTATTTCACAAGTGTTTTCATGCCTTTGCCCTGCTGTCATCTTTAAGCTGTCAGTAATTATCCCCTTTTCAACTTCCAAAGCATCCAGATCTCTGAAGTGGCTGTGCAGGGAAGTATTTTGATAAATTCTGCTTCCCTACCCTTATCATTTAAATGTGGTGTTGAGACAAAAGTTGACTTCTGATCTACTGTGACAAAATTATCTTGCAAGTTACTTAATTGTCTGCTAAGTGTGATGAACAGTTCTCCAGAATTTTGAATTATGAATCTGTCATTATCTGCCTCTTCCCCTGCCTCTGGTTAATGTTCAGAGCTGTGAGTGACTTAGCTTATGGCTGGAACCTTCAGGTTTTCAGTATGCCTGGGAGATTCAGCTGTGTGTTCACTTCTATTCTGCTGTGATGAAGCAAGAAAACATTGAGGAACTGTGGTGAATGTGATGGCAGTAAGTGTCGTAATGTTAGAGTGTACTGCACCTTTCCTACAGGGCTGAGTAAAGTGCAGCAAGATCTGCTCTGCCTACCTGAGTATCTCTCCACCAGCAGCTCTTTGGCATTTCTGGTGAGAGAACTGCAGCCAGGGCTGTGCAATGCACAGGAGGGAGGTGCCCCCAGCTGTCCTGTCTCCACCACCTCAAGATCTGTAGGTTCACAGGATTGCTCTGAGCTCCACCTGGAATTTCATTGTGGGGAGGCACCGTGGGTCCTAGCTGAAAGTTAAGGTGCAGGAGTAGGACATTACATCAATCAGATCACGAGGTACAGAGGAATAACTCACTGAAATAAGCTCCATAGGGAAAAGATACACAGACTGCATCAGGTTGGAAGAGACTTCCTTCCTGTCCCTCGTCCTGTCTCTACAAGCCTTTCTAAACAGTCCCTCCACAGCCTTCCTATTTCAGCCTGTCTTATCACCTAATGTAGATATAATATCTCTCTGGAGCATTTTCTTCTCCAGGCTGAACAGCCCCAGTTCTTTCAGCCTGTCTTGATGGGACATCTTTGTGCCTCTCCTCTGGATCCACTCCAGCAGGTCTATGTCTCTTTTGCGTTAGGGGCCCCAGAGCTGGACACAGTACTCCGTGTGAGGTCTTACCAGAGCAGAGTGGCAGAATCACCTCTCTCTATCTGCTGGCCACACTTCTTTTGATGTAGCACAGGATGTCATGGTCTTCTGGGCTGCAAATGCCTACTGCTGACTGATGTCCAGCTTCTCATCCACCAGCACCCTCAAGCCCTTTTCTGCAGGGCTGCTCTCAGTCTCATCAGCCTCTAGACTGTTTTGATACTGAGGATTGCCTCAACTTAGGTGCAGGACCTTGCACTTTGTCTTATTGAACCTGGTGAGATTCTACTTAGCTAACCCCACTAGCCTGAGGGCTGGACTCTCCTTGCCTCCTGTGTAGAGTGAAAAAGTTGTTGCTGTGACTGCATAAACCTGCAGGAGCAGCCTGGTGTTTAAGGAGAAGGTGCAAGGCTTTCACTTACTTCACCACACCGCTGCCTTTACTTTCTGGTTAGGGCTCCAAGTAAACATTCCAGTATCTGCTGCACGTGTTTTAGGATCAAATCCCATTATCTGACTTGTCCAGAGGAAGTTGCAGCCATAGAGGAGAGCCATGTGATAAACAGCTCCTCTAATGCTTGCCTGCCTCACTTATCTCCATCAGCACTATTAATATTTCCAGCATGTAAGCAGTTTCCAGCAGCTGTCAAATGCAAACAATAAGCCACCAGAAAACTGTTCCTGCTTCTCCTCCAACTTGATTCCTCAGTTAATACATGTATATGGCCTGAAGCTATAGATGCTGAAGCCTGAGTCTAACCAAAGGTTTGGATATTCTGCAGCCTTCCAAACCCACATGCTTTATCTCCTGAAAGAGAATGTCCAGCTTTGCAAGCATGAAACATAACCTTCTACATAAGGTTTTAGAACTACAGAATTCCTATTCATAGAAATAATCCAAACTAAAGGCACTTCTGTGTTTCTAGAACATGTCAGCAGAAGCATTTGTAAATAGTTCACTTAAATTTTCTTTAAATTACTAAAGCAGGAATGAGAGCAGGAAATCTGTCAAGAAAGTCTAAAAAAAAAACAAGGCCCAACGTGTTCTCTCCTTTCTTAACCACAAAAGTGTCCTGTGTAACTTCTAAACCCATTTTTTCAGTCTCCCTGTCCTTATGTCCTCTGTAAAATGAAAGTCATCACAGTCCCCATCTGTATGACTTTCTCCCTTCTTCAGTGTGGAGTGTTTGGACAAAGCCATCCTGCTTTGGAAGCTGGAACCCGAGGGAATTAATAGCATGGTGCAAGGTGCACCATACAAAGCAGAAGTGCTAGAGTACTTCAGCTGTACAATCAATTTATTTGTGTGTGTATAGCATAGCTCACTTAGCCTGGTCTGATCTCCTGAGCAATCTCTTCTCCTAAGGGTTCAGTTACTTTTTGCTCTGAAGAATGAGGGTTACAAGTGCTGCAGTGGCATGGCAGAAAAAAAGTTTTGGGGAGGCTTCTCAGTCATAATATGGCTTAGGTTGGAAGTGATCTCAAAGATCACCTACTTCAAGCTCCCTGCTATGGACAGGGATGCCTCTCAGCTAGACTTGGTTGCCCAAGGCCTCATCCAGCCTGGCCTGAAAAAACACCAGGGAGGGGTCATCAACAACTCACTCTGGGCAGCATGTTCCAGAGTCTCACCACCCTTGTATTGAAGAATTTCTTCCTAAGAGCCAGTCTTAAGCTTACTTTATCTCAATTTAAAACCATTTCTCCTTGGCCTGTTGCTAGACACCCTCATGAAAAGTCCCTCCCCAGCCTTCCTGTAGGATCCCTTCAGGTGTTGGAAGGCAGCTCTAAGGTCACCCCAGAATCTTCTTTTCTTCAGGCAGAACAACTCCAACTCCCTCAGCTTATCCTCTAACAGAGGTGTTCAGCTCTTGGATCATCTTTGTGGTCCTCCTGTGGACTTACTCCAACAGTTCTGTGTTCTTCATGTGATGGGGACACCAGAACTGAATGCAGTATTCAAGGTGTGATCTCACAAGACCTGCAGCTTTTAGTACAGCACAGCGTCTGTCTTCGTACAGCATCTTTTCTGCAGCCATGAGTGGTACGTCTGAAAATCCTACTGCTACTCTTCACCAACCAGACATCATTAGCATACTGCTTTAGTGGGAAAATACTCAAGCTGCCCAAAAAAGCCTCCCCTTCTGCACAACCCACGTGTGCTGGAACAGAGGATAATAAAAGGAAAAGAGTACTGCTGGTATGTGGCTAACAATAGCGAAGTGAGGACAGTGCATTATCCCTGGGTGTTCAAGCGGCCAATTTGAAGGCACTGGAAGGCAGAAGGAGACCACAAATAATTGAACCTTTGTACCTTTGCCCTTTCTTCTAAGGTGGCCAAAAGTAACAGCTCATTAGTGGAATTACTGCAATAGGTGCATTTCCGTGGCGTTGGAATGAAATCAAGGCTGCAGCGAAGCACGGTGGGGGGAAGGATTGCTGGGTAACATGTGACCTTTCCTCCAGTTCTTTGTCCCTTGCTGAACACCCGGTTCGTGGCACCAGGCAGATAATTGCAGCGCAGGAGCATCGGCAGCTGTACACACACTGATAAAACGGGGCGGCTCCACGCTCCTAATGATCTCGCTGAAAATACGACCCACAGATTTGTCTTCTGCGGTCACCAGGCAGCTCTCCTCCCACACCTCTCTGCTGACAGCTCCGCAGCTCCCGCCCCTAAGCTTCTGCTCCGTGCATAGGCGAAGGGGGAAGGCATGGCCAGGCTCTGCTCTCAGCGAGCCTCTGCAGGGCCACCTCTTCCTGCGGCCTGTGCTGCCTCGAGGGTAACGGCAGATCTTGACCCTCTGCTCTCTGCGCCTCTCCCACCTATCTTTGATTTCGCAGTCTGCAGCACAGTTCCCTGGGCGCATAAGGGCTTTGCTGGAGGAGACTCACCCCACCACCCTCGGGAGAGAGGACCTCTACATCTTATGAGAGGAAATGGCCTGAAGTTGTGCCAGGGGAGGTTTAGGTTGGAGATTAGGAAGAATTTCTTTACTGAAAGAGTGGTCAGGCTTTGGAACAGACTGCCCAGGGAGGTGGTGGAGTCACCCTCCCTAGAGGCATTCAAGAAACATGTGAACATGGCACTTTAGGATGTGGTTCAATGGCCATGGTGGTGTTAGGTTGGACTTGATGATCTGAGAGGTCTTTTGCAACCAAAACAATTTTGTGATTCTGTCTCTGCTCAGGGGCACTGGGAAGGTGCATCCAGGTAGACCTGAACAGCTTCCATTTAGGCTACCTGTCACGAGTGGATAGGGAACTACATGGGTAATTCTGAAGAAAACACATAGTGAGGGAATCATGACCTACTGATTTGCTGGCCAAAACCTTCTATAAGTGAAAACATTATAGTCTTTGCAATGCAGAGCTCATCCAGACACACCTTCTTGGTGATTAAATGTTTGTGCCCCCTGCAGAATGATTTACCAGGAGGGATTCTGCTGCACTAGCTGATAATAGGCAATTAAGTAATCATTTTAATAAATAGAAGTATTTCAATTGACATCTTATCAATGTGTTAAAGCACAGAGCACAGCTGCTAAATGCACCTTGGTTACACAGAGGGCTGAGGATAGGACCCAAAGCGCACAGTCTCTTCCACTATGTGAAGGGGGCCTACAGCTAAGCTGGGGAGGCACTTTCTAGGGTGTCAAATAGTGACTGGGGGGAATGGAACAAAACTGTAAGTGGGTAGATTCAGATTGGATGTTAGGAAAAAGTTCTTCACCATGAGGGTGGTGAGAGACTGGAACAGGTTGCCCAGGGAGCTGCTGGAGGCCCCATCCCTGGAAGTTTTTAAGGCCAGGCTGGATGGGGTTCTGAACAACCTGATCTAGTGTGAGGTGTCCTTGCCCATGGCAGGAGAGTTGGAACTGGACGATCTTTGAGGTTTCTTTCAACCCTGACAGTTCTCTGTGATTCTGTGTGATTTTTCTGGGCACATGTGCCTGTGGTAGGGACAGTATGAGGGAGAACGAAAGTGGTAAAGGAGATGAGGTTCACGTCTATGTTCTTGTTTTCAGCAGAGCAGGAATAGCTGATGGAAGATCATCTCAAGCACTCTACATTAGAATAAAAGCAGCTTCAGATGAGGATAGCCGGGAGTGCTGTTACAGCGCAGACTTGTACGGCAGCAGGCAAGGAACTCATTGTTCGCTGAGTCCTGCCACGGAGCCATCGGTCTGTAATGGTACGATGGATCTGCTCGCCGGGGCTTCCCACAAGGAAGAGGAGTAGTAAATTAAGATGAAAGCTTGTTTTCTGCCTTGTTCATACTAAATGCAAAACTCTCCCCTGAAGCACTCGGCATGACTAATGTGCCACATATTCTTGGTGTCCCAGAGCCGCAGGCAAGGGCTTCTGCCAGCCGGGTGGGTCGAGACACACCTTGGGCAACTCTGCTGCCAAACAAACCGCGGGAGCCAAGAGCCAGCGCCAGAGCTTTTTGGCCTCGGGGCACCTGCGGAACAATGTTGCTGTTACACGACTTGATTTCCAGGGAGCTGGTTTGAAACCAAGTGAAACGTGCTGTTTTGTTTCACTTTCCTCTTCAAAGCCATTGACGGCCATGGGCTGTGAGGAGGAAACGAGTGTTTTGCACAGTGCCTGTTAGAAAATGCTTTGCTGTCTGCTGCATTACTCGAAGCAATGGCAGATTATTTTTGATTGCGTGTTATGGTGGGTTCTAAGTTCCATCTCCATCAGTTAGATCCAAGAATCTTTTGTAATCCTCTGAAAAGACTCAGGCCCGCTGGGGTTGGAGGGAGAGAGGTGGCAGAGCTCCAGGCTCTGGGCAAACGCTCCACAACCAAGACATCCCATTGAAAACTGCTCTATACCTGTCAGTTTCAGCGACAGTCACTTCTTCCCGGGATGTCCTGGGCTGTCCTGGGCTGCATCCACCCTCCTGATGAAAAATCTCTCAGGTTGCCCCCAGCACAGCAGTGAGAGAGGCCTGCCTGTCCGTGCGATTCTGCACAGAAGGGTGGCAGTGCAGAGGGAAATTATGCTGCAGCGAGGATGAGCTCTTGGTTTTGGCAGCAGCAGATAATCTGCCTGTTCCGGATAAGGAGAAACAACAGCAGCCCTGGCACTAGCTGACCATGAGCCACAGAGCCCTGCCTCCCCTGGCTACACCACAGATGGTCTTCTTGGGGCCTGGCTACGGGGCAGAGAAGCCAATCCCAATCCTCTCCTGCACAGAACCGTTGGATTGATTTGGAATACATAGTCAGCCTAATCTGATACACATCTTACACACTGCAGTAACCAGTTTAGGGCATGGATCGCTCTGAAAAGTTGTGACCTCGGGTGTTGTGGTTCGAAAGAAGCACCTAAAGCTACAGCTGTTGACAGGTACTTGCACCTGTTCTGTGGAGGATATGTGTTACTAAAATTCCCCCAAAAGTTTGCAGTTAAATTTATGCAGTGCTGATGGTCACCAGACCATAGAGGATGGGAAGCCCAATCAAGCATATTGAGTTTCACACCAAGATTGCCTATCACAGCATTTTAAAAGCACAGTACCTGTCTCCTGTTCACAGTTTAAGGAGAACAATGAAATACATAAAGGTCATCTACCAGTACATTTATCTGAACTTCAGTTTTATGGTTCCTGGTTTATTCCATGTTGGTAAGTCCCGAACATTTATGTTGTTTTGTTTTCAAAACCGCTATCACAGTGTCAGGAACACCTTCTGTGCCACTGTCTTTAGTTCTTAGGATGCAAATCAGGAGGATGCTGAAATACTTGTAATGGTCAGAAATGACTTATCAGCAGTTCTTTGGTATTGAAATTTTAAATGACAATCAATAAAACAAAAGTTTACCACAGCCCTGCATTTCTTCCACCTTTAGGGTCTGTCAAGCCTGGAATCTGCTATTTGCAAGGCAGGTTTTTCCCTCTCCTGTCCACACTCTGTGCACACCAGTAAAAAGCACTGGTGAGGCTGGAAGGCTTTAGCATAGATGTGGCAAATGCCTTCTTGTATTGAACAATAAGCTCAAAGATTTTCCCTTTTACAAGCCTTCCTATCTGAGTGAATTGGCATGTGGATATGTAGACAGCCTGGATGTCTGGTGGGCTGGAAAAAGCTGTCTACCTCTATACTTTCAGCTTCAACACTGGCCAGATGACCCAAAAACCTTTCTTAGGGTGGGATTCACTTCACAGATGGGAATTGCAGTAGGCTTATGCCAGCAGTTCACATGAACATCTCTGGCAGTCCCTCTGGAGCCAGAGGAACAGTCATTGCAGTGTGTGCTCCCCATGAACCTGAGCAGTTGGGTTCCAGTCCCAGGACTACAGCCCCTTGGCACTGGCACAGCACAGATGACAAGCTGGTGAGGGCAGCCACTTGGTTCTCCCTTTGCCTGTTCACAACCCCCCAAATTTTATTTGCATGAAGAGAGTACTGTATCAGCACAGTGCACAGTTATTTCCATGGATTTGTAAGAGAGTATAAAGCTTTTTAGAAAAGTTTTATATGCTAAAACCAGTGTGGGGTAGGAGTTGCTGACCATTGGCACTGATGGCAGTCGATCGTTTACCTTGAGGTCAGCACACAGCTGAGGTTAATAAACCAAAGTTCTAAATTTTCAGGCTCTCTCTAAATAATCATCTTTTGTATTCCCCCTGTTTCCAACCAGGTAGTAATTTATGGTTGAACTTTGTGTGTATGTGCAGAGAGGGAAACGCTGGCCAGATCTTGATCCCAAGATGGCTCAGTTCACCTGCAGAACCCAGATGGTGAGATCTGAAGGCTTTTCAGAATCTTTACATTTTAAACCATGTGTCTGAAACTGGCTCTGCATTGTAGAGGTTAGATGTGTGAGTGATGCTTTAGGTCCTGGATAGATGCAGAGCCCTGCGCTGTCTGATATCAGCATTTGCAAAAGAATCCTACCTTTTGTCTTTGTTTGGATTCTCCATCTGGAAGGAGGTCCTGTGTGTGTGTTTCACCACAGAGCTTCATAGGCCACCCCTCTGCCTGTAGTAAGTTTAATCCTTATTTGGAGTAAGTCATGGTTTAATGCAAATAATTAATCTCCACCTTGTACTGTTGTTTTCAAACAGATGAACTATTAAAATAATTGATAAAATGGCCATAAAAATTAATAACATTCAAACAGTGAGATGTGATTGCTGCATTCAAACAGGAGCTAAATTCCTGCTCTCCCACGGTTCTACCGATATATTCACTGCAGTAATTCACCCCTTGTCATGGCTCTGCATGTCATTTAATATCCCAAATAAATAACATTTTGCTCTGGAGTTTGGCCTGGGTAGAAGCAAAATGTAAAATAATGCAGCCGTTGAAGAGGTGGTTCAAATTGCCATACATATTAAAAGGGGCCGCTTTTGATCAGCTCCTTTGAATGTCTCGTATAACTTCATTTATCTGAAGATCTCCAGGGACGCCCAAAACCTCCAGATAAATGGGGGCTTAGTTAATCAGGGAAGCCAGCTGTCCAGCTTCTTCACCGGGCAGGGTTCAAGATCATCACCCATCCTCCGCGCAGTCGGGCCGTCTTCACAAAATGATTTGCATGCCTCACTTGAGCAATCTAGCCCTGAGGCTTGTGTGGAAAAGCCAGTCAGGCACTTTCCTCCTGACCCTGCTCAGGCCAGAGCAGAGCAGCAAGCAGGGAGTGGGAGTTCACCGATGTGTGTGTGGTGGTTTTTTTTTCAAGTGCAGTAGTTGGTGTGGCACTCTGTGCATGGTGGCTTGGTGTAAATAATGCAGCAAGGCTTAGCATCATCCCTGCGCATCTTTGTGTCAGACATGTTATGCTGAAATCTCACGGGAGAGAGGTGGCATAAATGTCTCAGTGAAACGATGCACCTCAGTGTTGTAACGTGTGCGAGTGAAACCACATCACTGGTTCTTCAGGGTGAAGGTACAGCAGAATCAGAGGGGCTGCAGTTTTACAGCTCCGGTGTTTCTGCAGTGATTATCTGGATGAATGCGTTCTTATGTGATGACAAATGTGAAGCTTCTTGGGGCCACAACTGAAAATTGCTCTTTCAAGCTGCTGCTATACAACGGGCCCTGAAATGCTGAGTTTTCTCCTCTGTCTCCCTATATATCACTTATTATTGTTCTTCATGTGTGTTATGTTCTCTCAGATCCCCAAAAGACATGACTGGAGACTCTGGGGTATCTGACAGATGATTAACATAGTGATACTAATGCAGCGCCCAGACATAAACTCAGTTAAGTAGCATAATGCTGGTTTTGTTTGTATACAAGAAGCATCACTTGAGTAAGTGATAGAACAAAGAGTTTGCTTGAAAAATCAGATGGGTTTTCATGGTGTCATTCTATTCCCTTGACCTGTATTCACTGGCTGGAGGTATTTCTCAGAGGGTTTTGTACAGTTATGTTCCTAACGCCTCCATTGCAATTCTTATGCGGGCAAAACTTCAACAGACTTTGATTTTAATGACTCCAAACTGTTTCCCCTAATAATGTGTGTGCATTAAAACAGAGACCACAAATAGTCTAATTTTCCTGCAGTAACTTAATGCTCTTTAGATTAAGCTGGAAGTGAAGATGACTAGGAGCACCTCACTTACAGCCTGTATGTGTGGCAGGTGCTTCGAGGAGCCTGGGGAGAGGCTTAAGGAGTATGTTGACCTGAGGAGAGTGCTGGTGAAATGGGGCTAGTGCATGCAGCACTCTTCCTTACCAGGTCTTCGATACCTGCCTCAGCTTTTTAATCTGCAGGAGCAGCACGGGACTAGGATCCTCAGGGGACCTTGCTTTAGCTCAGGATGTTGTTTTTTCACTTGCCTCTCTGGTAGCTGCCCAGCCGTTTGGCTGAGAGGGTTTACCTCCAGCCTTTCATGTGGTTAGGGTCATCCTCTGTCACGCAAATAAGGATTTTACAAGACGTAAAGCTAACCCGGCCCGAATCTCCTTACTGTTATTTCTCTCCCCCCCCACCGCAATACTTAGCAAAAGGGGTACAAACTTGCGGTGTGCCCGCAGTTGTCGGGCACATTGTGTGCCTACGTGTTCACTGCGCAAGGTCTTTCATTAAACAGCAGGATATTATTAGGCATAGCATGAAAAGCCTTTTCTAGCCCCCCCGCCTTGTTTAAAGCGGGCCCACAAGCAGCCCGCAAGCCTAAAAGGCTGGGCGATGAATCGAGCGCTGCCGGCCGGCCCGCAGGCTCAGGTGGCCGTCGGCCGCCGCTTTAGCCGCGGCCTTTCAGCGATTTGTCACGCCCGGGCCCGCTCCCGCTGCGCCAGCACGTGCCGGCTCGGTGGCGGAGGGGCTGCCGGCCAGACGGCCCCGGCTCGCTGGCGGAGGGGCTGTTGGAGCAGACGCCCCGCAGCCCCCGCGTCCCGCTGCTCGCCGAGCCGCGCACCCCGCACGGCCCCGGCAACAGCCTGAGCGCGCCGCCGAGCGAGCGTCCTCGTAATGAGGAGTGAATGGCATCCGTCGGCCCCTCTTAGAGCGGGGCCCAGGCGTGTGCCTCCTCTCCCAGGAAGTTTGGCAGCCTATTCATTAACAAGAGTCATCAGGAGTTCAGCCCGTAATGGGGAGGCAGCCCCGAACGCAGGCGGGCTGATGCTTGCGCTACCAGGAATGCGTTCTCCTGGGCTTAAGGGAGAGCAGAGCTAAGCAAATAACGCTGTCAGCAGGTGCAAGCGCTGAATCGCCAGCTATTGATTTCCTTTCTCCAGCCTTCCACGGGAACTTCATAAGAAGATTTATCACATAGCAGTCGTCCTCTGCTACCATTAAAAGCTAAATCCTTTTTTTCTTTTTAGCGTTTCCCCCCCCCCTTCCTTCCCCCCCCCACTCTTTTCCTTGGCCCTGTTTAATTTTTCTTTCTTTTTACAGTTTTTTCTTCCTTTTCTCTTTCCTTGATTTTTCCTTTTTTTTTTTTTGTTCTGTCCTTTCTCTTCTTTCTTCAGTTTTCTTTTTTCCTTTTTTTATTTTGACTTGTTTCTTTTTTTCCTTTTTCCTCTTACAGTTTTTCTTTTATCCATTTCCCTCTTTTATTCTTCTTCCTTTTCTTTTTTCTTCTTTGCTTTTACTTCTTTCTGTTTTCTTTTTTCCTCTCCTTTTTCTATAGCTTTTCCCTTTTTAATTGTCTGTTTATTTTATCCTATAATTTTTCTTTCCTTTTTTAAAATGTTTTTTCTTTCTCATTTTTCGTCATTTCCCCCCATTCCTTCTTTCTTTTTCTTATTTTTCTTTTTCTTTTTTCTCCTTTTTTTTTTTTCTTTTATCATTTTTCATTTTTCTTCGTTTTTCCCCCCTTGGTTTTATTTTATGTTTTTTTTTCGTTCCTTTTTACTTTTTCACTTTTTCCCTTTTGATTTTCCTTTTTTACCACCATGCCTGTAGTAACTCAGGTACATTGAAGGTGACATTTTGCTGGTTCCCTTGAGGTAGAACACTAGACTATCCTGTCCTGTTTTTTAAGCACCACTTTACTCTGATGGTTTTGGGCTTTTTTGGGTTAGTTGTTTCGTTTTGTTTTGTTTTTAAAACAAAAAATAAGCTTTCAGAGCAGTTTTGTTAATGTAATGAAAGTCACAAATGGCAATTCACTATTAATTAGTGAGGCTTTTCAATTCTAAATACCCTCACCTGCATTATGTTGTCACTGGTGTTATTCTCACCGCCTCTAATTTCTAGATCTGATTTGGCCTTTGCTCCTGCCTAACAGCGTTGCAGAGTCAGAACACATTTCCCCACAACAGCCGCACAATGAGGCTCTGAAAACTTTTGTTTTAGATGAGGAAATGGAGAATGAGATGTCATCCTGGCTCCTGTGAGCCTTACTTCATAAAGTCATACGTGAGGCTCTCCAGCCCCATTGTAGATTTGTTTCAGGCGTTATCCTGTTATTTGAAGTGTATGATTCACCTTCTGAGAAAACAGAAGCTGCACACAAAAGGGAAAGATTTGCTTTCTCTGCTGTGAAAAGCTGCCGCAAGCGGGGGTCCTATTAAGACAGCTGGAAAGTTGCTTCAGCTTGTTACGCTTGTAAGTTTTATTGGTGACTGGTTTTTGATTACACATTTGAATGCTGTGTGTTCCAGGTTGCCGAGTTTTAATTAAAAGGCAATAGTCTTGATTTTAGATTGCTTTGTTGTCTGCATTATGCAGGCTATAATGCATGCAAGTTGCGGGGTGGATTTTTCCACTGTGCATCCTTTATTTAGGGTACAGATGATTACACGTCCCAGCACCTGCCTGAAGTATCAGTGTCACGCTCTCAGTTAATTTCTTTTAAAAGTACAGTGATCAAGTAAACATAGTGAGGGCAACACGGACAGGACTGGGTTCTGCTCTGTCTTGTAGCTTGTTTTGTTCAGTCTAACCATTTTCCTACTCTGACAGGGCTATTGTCATAGGAATATTGTGCACTAGGACCTTTCTGTAATGCCACAGCTCATCTGTACGGTTGGATTTCAGTTTGAAAAGCCTGCAAACCTGGGGATGTGCTGTGCTCTTGGTTAACTTTAGCAGTCTGTCGGACCTACTGAGTCACCGCCTTTCATTCAGAAAGCTAAAAAGTGTAACCCTTAATTTCAATCCAGTCAGTGTTTACTCCTTGTTGCCTGTGTTCAGAACTGTTAAACAGCACTGGTTTCCTCTTTTCTGTTGCTGGTTGCTGTTGCTGTGGCGCCAAAGTGCTGGTGGAATTCTGCGCATACGTTTCCTTAACATGGCCTCTGCAGTTACGAGGAGCGAGCTCTGTATCTCGAAGCAATAATCCAGAACCACAAAGAAGCAATGACATTTGAGGATTTTGCCGCTCAGGTCTTTTCTCCCTCTCCCAGCTACTCCCTCAGTGGAACTGGTGAGTCTGTGGACATTATTCTTCTCTTTAGCACTAAGAAGCACTCGAGCAGCAGATGTACACCTGTTTTTTGTAGATAAATGCTTGCAAATTTAAGACAACCATTCTTCCCCTGAATCAACTAATGAATATCAAAAGGAATGATGACATTCATTTTAATTTGTTTTGCATCAGAGCTATTCACTCTGCTCCTTTCTTCGGCTATCCTGTTAACCCCCGAATCTAGCAAGGTTAATGAACTTTCTCTCAGTAATGTGCTCAGGTTCATTCAGGAGTGTGGGTTTCTTGCTGAGCTGGGAATATGTTGTTCAAAAGCTATGCCTGAATCGCTGCTTACTTGTCGAAAAATAGTTCCTCACAGTAGAAGCCGTTGCTACTAATGCTAAATGGGGATTATGCTGCTGAGATACCAGGGTCAGGGATTAATGCAAAAGAAATGTAAGAATGGTGTTCTGTTAGAAAATCAGAGTGGCATGCAGTGTGCTGATGCTTCCCTTCAAAACAGATGAGCTTCCTTCCAACACCTGGCCTGGAACCTGGGGGTGGGGGGGGCTTTTAATCTACGTATGGCTGTATGTGTCTGTATATCCACACACATTGATGCTGATCATCATTCATCAGCCATACTGAGCAATGAAAATGCGATGCTGAACCTCGTGAGTTTATTCCTTTCATGCCCCGTTGAGATTTGGAGTTAGCACGCGGTCAGTGAGGTACGAACTGCTGCTTTGCTCTTTTAATTGGAGTTTAAACAAGTGTCTTCGGAAAGGAGACTTTGCCTCTGAAATGCAGATTTCCAGTACCCTCTAGATTTGTTTTTCCAGCCTCCAAAAAAAGTATATGGTCACCATGTGTCGGACTCTTTAACAAAGATTCCTTAATCCCTTTTTTACACTCACAGGGTGAAACTGGCACTTTGTAATTATTCCCTGCTGCCCTTCCAGGTTGTTTAATGGATCATTTCAGACCCATATAGATGTTGCAGGACATCTGCTCTATTTCTCTTTAGCCTGACTCGTTAGCGAATCTCTTCCATCTCAAATGAAAAATTGAAGGGAGAAATTAAATTTGCTAAAATAAATCACTTACAAATAAAATCAGGCGTGCGGCATTGTTTAGTGTTACTGGCTGCAATCCTTTCACGTTCAGAGCTTTGTGAGGAGATAAGAGGTGTTCGGGTGTCCTTGCATTGGTCGCCAGGAGCAGCAGGCAGAAGGCTTTGGAGATAAGCAAGCTGGCAGAAGTAAAGGGGAGCCAATGCTATTTACATAATCGTGCCTCTGCTTCCTGGAGTGGCGTCAAGAAACACAGGGATGGCCTCTATTGATCTTTGTTGAACTGGAATACTAAACAACAGTAGCAAAGCTTATAACTTAAAGCTTTGATTAATGTTTTCTACATAAAAAAAAAAATAAGTGGGACAGCTGTGAATTGAATTCTTTTATACACTCTGCCAAAAGTCTGGGACACACACAAAAAAATTATCGTTTTCAATAGAAACGTAGATTCGTGCCCGGTGTTGTCAGTGCTTGGAATCATTTATCTGTAGGCGTATCGGCGAATAGCAGTGCAGATAACGTTGATGGGGTTTGAATGCTTTGCTCTGTGTGGGGCTGGATCTCATTTTCACCTTCTTCGTACAGCCCACAGGGATCTCATACGAGACAAATTTAGTTCAGCTAAATAGTAACAGGCAAGTCATCCTTTCTAAAGCCCATGGTAGATTTTGTATGCCAAAAATGCTTAATATGCTTCCTGATACCTTCTGAAGTGTGTCGGGACACTGAAATCATTAGTACCCGAGTGTGCTTTTGTGATTTCATACTTTTGGGTTTTTTAAGAGTAAAACCTGCCACAGTCAGGTCCTGATTTTTGGACTTGGAACTGTCAGAATTGATTTCACCCTCACAAAGAAACTGGAGGCCAGTCTTGACTTCTAGCATCAGAGTCTTAGCTCCAGAGAGTCTGCTCATGTTCCTACCTCTCTGCTTGCACATTTGATTGAGTATTACCAAGAGCTGTGCCAGTCGTTGCTGTTTTGCTGTATTTCCCACCAAATGCCATCCTGGCCAGGAGCTGAATGCAACCTCCCCACTCCAGCACTGCTGCCAGCTACCACTCGGGCAAGTCCCTGTCCCACATGCAGGGAGCCCTGCGCAGAACTGCCTACGGAGCACAAGCACCTTTCCCAGCCTTGTCTTTTCCATGTTCTGGTTCAGATTGGCAGGGTACTACTCAAATGTCCTGGCAGCACCTGGAAGTAAAGACTGAACCATCAGACTAAGTGTGCAGCCATCTCTTCAATCCCTAATGATCAGACAGGGATGAAACACTCTTCTGGAGGTATGGACACAGACAGAGGAAGGCAGCTCTGAGTTTTCCAGCACCCAGCCTGTTCCCCTGTGCCACGGGCAGCCAGACCTCCTCCAGGCTTGGATTCACCTGTCCTGTGTTTGCCACAGGACTGCCAGGAGTAGGGATGACATTTCCCTTCACCTGGATGACATTTCCCTTCACATGGAAGGGGAATTACTGTTCTGAAACAGGAAAATTAAATCACAGAGCCATGAAAGTATGGTGCTGACACCAGTCTGTGTTTCTCCTTCCCAAGTAACAAGCTCACTGACACCATAAACTCTGCCTAGCTTCAGCTTTTTAGGTGAATTTAAGATTACTTCTCCTCTGATTTTAATAGCAACTAATCATCATCACTGTATGCACATGTGCACAGTGGAAAGGGTCACTTTCAACTGAACCTAAGATTGTTTTCAGCAGCTACTGCACAGGACAAGGGGCAATGTGTGGAAGCTGAGGCATAGGAAATTTCATGTAAACATGAGGAGGAATTATTTTGCTGTGAGGGTGACAGAACACTGGAACAGGCTACCCAGGGGGGCTGTGGAGTCTCTGTCTCTGGAGATATTCAAGACCCACCTGAATGCGTTCCTGTGTGATCTGGTATAGGTGATTCTGTTCTGGCAGGGGGTTTGGACTGGATGATCTTTGGAGGTCTCTTCCAGCCCCTGGCAGTCTGTGATAAGAAGCAAATCGAGACCATTAAACGAACCCAACCCACGGCTGTCCACGGCAGACGTTATTAGTGTGTTATTAACCATGATCTGGCTATTTGAACTAAGTGTGTTCATGTTTTCTTGCACTGCCTCTCAGGATACTTCCCCAGGGTCAGATGGGGTGGAGTTTCCTGCAGTCTGCCCTGGCTGCTGTATCACAGAGGGTCTTGCAGATGCTGTGTCTCATGCACCAAAATCATCCAGTTGACCTCTTTTGCTGTTTTGAGAAGCAAAGCCTTAAACTCCCTTTCCCTATCACACATAGCCCCATGTGTATCCCAGAGGCTGGAAATGCAGCCGGGTAGGCAGGATGGACATCCCTGAACTCATTTAGGGGATGTGCAGATTAGGAACAAAAGCCCAGAGTAGGGTCCTTTGTTGTTAAACTGGTACATTACATGCTGTATTTTAATTAGGCTGGGTATGAGAGTCAGCCCAGGAAATCCTTCGTAATCCAACGCTATTGAATTATTCTTATCCTTTCCCTCTGCAGATTTCCATCCTTGTAGAGGATGGTGTTTTAAGCTGCTATCTTTTTCTGTTCTTTCTCCTTCAGCCAGGAAAAAAACCCACTAAAAACAAAATAGTTGTGTGTTCTTTTATTAAAATAAAAAAAGATGGAAAGGAAGCAGCCACAAACAGATGCAGAAGC
Source organism: Tricholaema leucomelas (assembly GCA_013400475.1). Classification (NCBI taxonomy): domain Eukaryota; kingdom Metazoa; phylum Chordata; class Aves; order Piciformes; family Lybiidae; genus Tricholaema lacrymosa; species Tricholaema leucomelas. Next base: position 450,912 of record WAAF01016893.1, read on the forward strand.
GTTCCAACTTTAATTACCTCGTCTGGCTATAAAGCATTTGTTGGGCTTTTTTATTCCTATTCAAGATCAGAAACCAGAATTGTATTAACCCTCAGGAAATGCAAGCAATTGGATCTTCCAGAGAGGGAGAGAACTTTTCCAGCAGGGCAAGGTTTGTATTTCAGGGTTGTGTACTTAGAAGGGTAGATTTCTACTTCCAAGAGAAGCCACAAACCTGCTTTTTCAGTAGCTCAGGCCTGTGGTTAGTGCTTCAAAGGGTTAATTGAAATGGGCACACTTGACTGCTGAGAGGACTGATCTAATCAGTGCCATATCCAAGTGCATCTGTTCACCATGAGGTCATTCTTGTGCATGCTAATGATTTGGAAAATAAAGCATAATGCTTGACGTTATCAGAAAGGATATAGTGTAAATCTTGGCGGGTTTGGCTGCTAATGGCTATTTGGGAACGAGGCGGCAGCAGAAGCATCTTGGATTATTGCTTTCCATCTTCCTTTTATAAAGCAGCGTATTCAGTGCAGTGTCAGGAAGACTGTGCTGGAAAACTCTGACATGTGGTATCTGTTGATAAATGGATTCTTTAATGAATATTATAGCCTCGCCCAGGAGCAACACTTGAATTGAGGCACTATAGATGTTCGCAGCCTTCCTTGGTTTTCCAAGCCCTGGGAGCTGTGCCTGCTTATTTACATAAAACTGAGATTTTGCAGTCTTTTTGTTGAAAAGGTGACATATGCTTTTCTTTTGTGTCTGGGCTTCTACAGGCATACATTTCTTAGGGAAAACACTCAGACATACAACAAACAAGATCTGATTTGATTTTAAACCACCTTTTTTTTTTTTTTTTTTGGCTAGGTGTTGAGCTTTATCTTTCCCCACTTTAAAGCAAAAGGAGTATTTTGAATGGGTATGGGATGTTGAAATTCAAAAATGGAAACAAAACTAAACAAAGCCCAGAGAAGCTGTTGTCTAGAACAGAGTTATGTTCTTTTTAATGCTAACAGAGCAATGATTCCTTTTGGGTTGGTTTGCTTTGGTTTTTTTTCTGCCTTTTTTTTTCCTTGGAAATCTGTAGGTTGTTATGTCCCTCCTGGTACTAAGGGGGAATGAAAGTCTGTCCAGGTGCTGCACGTATTTAAGGGAAGGTGGATGGAGCTGAACATTAAACAAACACACATCTGGAAACAAGGAGCTGTGCTGTGACACCACAGCACACTCAGCACAAGCCAAGTGTTGGGTTTGAACAATCTGACAGTGCTGCCTGAAACTTCAAAATTAATTTCTAGTAACTGAGAGTTAGAAAATTCCAGGCTCTGCAGGCAGTTAGGAGCCCAGTGGCTCAGCCTTTCCCTCTGTGGGAAGAGGCGGTGCTGAAACCATCTGGCCGTTGTTAGGGGAGCTGCCATGGCGCTACCCCTGGTGCTTTGAGGGGGCTTCACCTTCAGTGCCAAATCATCCCTTTTCCAGCACAGGCATTGTCCTTCAAGGTGGAAGGAAGCACAAAAAAGTCCAGTGTTTAGCAGAGAAGTCATTAGGAGGTGTGTCAAGTTCTCAGGCGGTGAGAAGGAAACTGTACAACCATGGATGCCAGACGGTACAGTTGTGGAGGTTGTCCAGCTAGTAAACAAAGGGGGAAATTTCCAGGAATTGGAGGAGTGGGAAGAGTTACTCAAAGTGTTTGTTGGTTTATTTCCTCTTCCCTGTGCAGAGTATTGAGGAGGGCATGCAGGGGCCTGGCCAGGTAGTTCTCAAAGCTGGTCTTCAGCAAACCAGAGCATCCTTCCCTGCTGGGTTGGCAGCTTGTCCCATCCAGCAGCTTGGGGCTCCTCCCAAGGGGCCCTGTAGCTGCAGAAGTGGTTTCAGGTGGTGCTACTTGTCTCCTCACCACAGGGTATTGGTTGTCAGTGACCCATGCATGGCTTTCCTGCCCCACAGAGCTGCTGCCTGCCTGAACCTTCTCACTACCATGGGAACGTGTAGTGCCTAGCACCTCAGTGCTGCACTGGGACACCTTTCAGCACCATGCTGTTGTGGACCTGTACCTCCCAAGCTCTACTCATCAGCAGAAATGGCAATTCCATAACCACCTCCCTCACTCTCAGCCTCAGACCCCTGGATTAGAAATACAGAAAGGTCCCAGCACTCCCGTGATAGCTACCAGCTCACCTAAGGACTGGCAGATGCTCTGTCTGCATCTCAGCATCACCAAGAGGCAGAGCTTGGTAAGAGACAGTCCTGCAGTCCTGTCCTGCCTGGTGAAATTGTCTCTCAGCCCATGGTAGCTGCTTAACAGCAGAGAAGGAAAAGGTGCCAAATGAAATTTCCAATTGAATCAAGTGTAATTACCTGATTTAATGAAGGAGGAAAGTCAGGATGTTCTGCAGAAACCCCAAATTTGCCCTTTCTCCCCAGAGATGCCTTTCACATGGAACACATCCATAAACCTCCTTCCTTCCCTCACAGTTAGGGAAACCCACATGGGTGGATTCAAACATGGCAGAGCAATTCTGATCCACTTTCTGGATAATGTAATGACCAAGCTGAGAAATCACAAAGATTGCTAGGGCAGCAGAAGGATGCTATAAACCAAATGCTATTTTTGCAGGCAGGTGAGGCAGTGAGGGAATGGAGGCACTTCCCTCTTCTTGTGGCAGCACTTGTTACCAGAAATCACAAACACTTGAGCAGTGAGTGCAGGTCTTCTCCAGGCTGTGGTGTCTTCTTTAATTCCTTAACCTGATCATGCATTTAGCTGCCTGGAGAGCTTAAATGCCTTGCTGGTAGCTATAGGTGAAGGACTGGAAGGCTGGAAGCCCTGCCATGTGAGGAAAGGCTGAGGGAACTGGGTTTATACAGCCTTGAGAAGGATTAGAGGAGACCTCATTACCATGAGGAGTGGCTGCCAGGAGGATGGAGATTCCCTTTTTACAAGGAATCCCTTGGAAAAGACAAGGGATGATGGAGACAAGCTACTACTGGGGAGATTGCCATTGGACTCCAGAAGGAAATGGTTCCTTGTGAGAACAGTTAGAGATTGGAATCACTTCCTGAAGGAAGCAGTGGATTCCCCTCCATTGCTCAGTTTTAAGGCTTGGTTTGACAAGGCACTGGACCAGCTCATTTCAAGTGCAGTATCACCTAGAAAGGCTGGAGCAGATGATCCTTGGGGTCCCTTCCAGCCTGGCATTCTGTGATTCTGTATCCTTCCTACACCAGCCAAAGTTATGGTGTGGACATTGTGGTAGTTTGTGTTTTTTTCATGACAAAGAAATATTTTCGTGAACTACTAAAACTCAGCATCCTTAGAAGGATTAGAGATGGTAGGACAAAACTCTAATCGATAGCACTGTTAGGTGCTATCAGCTCTGTACCCTCTGCAGCTCCTCAGACTTGGGTGACCTGATGTTAATTCACAGCAGGATGACCAAGCCTGGTTCAGAGGTGCACGAATCCCTGCTAAATGGTAGGGAGGTTAGAGCATTACTCTGCAGCTCCCAGCAAATCAGTCACAGATGGCTTTGGATGCCAGGCAGTCTTTCCCTTTGCCCATCACCTCTGAGGTCACACAGCTTAGATCTGTCCCTGAGGCTGTGTAGGTGCTGGAGTTGCCTCTCCCTCAAGCCCAGTGTAACCTCAGGATCTACAGCAGGGAGGGTGTGGGAGTGACATCAGGGCTCCCCTCACGGGCCTGCCCCTTTTTGCTCTAATTGATCATCTCAGAGGGAGCTGTCCCAGAGTTACAGTCTCCGTGGGGGAAGAAGGCAAGGGCAGGAGGCTTCCTCCCTAGCAATCACTGCAGGGATGGGAAAAAATATTAGTTTGATAGGCCTCTCTCCTGCTGCTTGAGCTGTCAGCTCACAAGAAGGCTCCAAGCTATGTGGCCCGTTTGCATTTTCCCTCTGCAGAGATGCAGCTGTGGTGAGGAGAAACCCCAAGCAGTGCCATCCAGCTGCCTTTGAGGCATGGGTTGAAGGCCACACCACGTGTTGTGTGCCTGCATGCCAAGGAGGGATACCCACAAATGCTTCCTGTGGTCCCTTGTTCCAGATGACCAATGCAGATCTATTTAACTCCACATCACAACTAATCAGAGCTTTGATGTCTGGGGGTTATTTCCAAACCTCTAAAATGACCAAGGCTGCGTACGTGGTGGTGCCAAGCACTCATCACCTGAGTTGGGTGCCTTCCAGGGAGCTGATAGGTTGGTTTAGTTGCAGTTCTACATATCAGGTCCTTTGGTGAGGAGCTGCACTCCCAGTAGCTCAGCTGCGAGACTGCAGCACTGTCTTGTTCTGATCCTGGCAGAGGTCTTGTCTGTCTTCTCCATGGGAAGTCCAAGAGGATGTTTCCTCACCTTCAGTACCAGTATTGCTGTTCTTGTGTATGTGCTTGTGGGGTGGGCAGAGGGAGGGATTTTGCTTTCAGGGATCTCCTTCACAAGAAGAGAAACTCCTAAAAGATCTTTCTTTCCTAGAGCATATCCCTGTGGTGTTTGAGAAGCCAGATGATTGATTCTGTTCAGCAGATTTAGAATACAATAAGTCACCTGTCTCTAGCTTTCCAAAGGATAACTCTTCCTTTAAAGTGTACTTTATCCATGTTACTAACTGAATGTTTCATCCCACCCCTGCCAAGAACCTATTTTAAAAGCTTAAGCCCTCACTGGTAAGGCATTTGTACCTGTAGGAGACCAGAGGCATCTGGCCTGTTACTTGCATGAAGATGTGTGCCCACCTGTGATGGAGCTTTGCACACCAAGCGGTGTCCACGCCTGGGAAGTTCATGTGGACCAGGGCTAGGTCCGATGCTTGCTTTCTGGGATTTTAAGCTGCCTGCAGTGTTGCTGTGTGAAGCCTCAGATTGTAGCTGTGGCTAAGACATGCTGTTGCCACTGCTGGCATTGGGAGTGTAGCTGGAGTTAGAGGCTCCCAACATACGGCACCAGCAGGTCTGGCACAGGTGGCAGGAACATGATTATTCTTTCCAATTTTGGCCAACTTGTCCTCCCCCTCCATTTTTTCACCCAACAGCCCAACAGAGGCCAGGACAAAGCTGTGGGTGCCCACCTCTCCCCGGGTCCCTTAGTGTATTGAGGTGAACTTCCTATGATAAGCTGCCTTACAACAGGTACCCACCCTGTGCCAGTGTTATGAATGGGTTAGTTTAAATCTGAGTTTGGGGTGAAATGCAATGAGGCTGATTCAAAAGTTATTAAATAATTTATTAATATATACAGAGATAAATTCCCCCAAAGTTATTTACAACTTTCCACACAAGTTCTTGGATGCAGTTAGCAGAAGTATTTTACAGAATGTTTCCATACAATGGAAATTTTGACAGATTTTAGAAATATCTTTGATAGAGTCTTGCGGTTTAATTCACCGCTCGTGAAGTTAGCTAAATTCCTTTAGCAACTTGAATAAAGAATTAAGAGTACTCACTAGTCCTCAGTCAAATATCTATGGCCCAAAATGTAGGCAGGAAAATAGAAGCCCTGGGGTGAATTCCACGTGGAATCAGCTGCTGGCACAGCAGGCTGAGGTGGCGGGCGGGTGGCAGGTACGCGAGGAACGAAGGAGCACGCAGGCAAGCACGCAAGCACCGATGCACCTGCTTACCCCCTTTTATAGGATGATGGCCGAGGCTAATGGTCTCCGTGGCCACATTATCACCCAATCACCTTTGGCAATCACCCAGAGATATCCAAGAAAGGAAGCACCCACAGGCTGTTCCCTTCCAAAAATGGGGGGCGCATACGCCTTGCACGCGACAGGGGCCTGGGCTTACGAACCCCTCTCGTGCGACCGGACCAAACCAGACTGGGTTGTCAGGGTTTCTTTTGCCCTGCTTTCCTGCCACTGGCCGCAATGCAGAAGGGCAGGGAAACACACGCAAGCCCATTCTGTGACCCTTGGGACTCTCCACCACAGCCAGCTTGGCCACGACACCTGCGGGCTGCTTCAGCTGCGCCAGGCACCTGTGGGCAGCCATCCCGAGGCTGCCACGAGTGCCCCGGATGTGCTGCTCCTGCACTTACCTGACTTTGTGTTCTCTCCCTTCAGATTAGAGCTCGTAACGGTCTCGTTACGGGAATGCCGCAGGTAAGAGCCATGCTCCCCACTGGCCCTGCTGCTGGCCTTGCACTCCATCACTAACAGCTCTCCTCCTCTTCCTCCTCCTCTTCATCCACCTGTGCTCAGCGCGCGATCGTGGTGGCTGTGGGGCTCTTGGGTCTGTCTCTGCCTGTGCCCGCTGCCATTTCCTCCTTCTACCTGCACACTGAGCCCTGTGGAGTGCCCACCCGTGCAGCTGCTGGGTATGGTCAATGCAGTGGGAAATGTTTTGGGTGCAGCGAGGCCTGCTCATGCCTCTGTGGCCAAGGCAACACCACCAAGGGATGGGACCAGGCTGGAAGCCAGCCTGACTGTCAGGGAGGAGTGGATGCAGTGCAGCTTTTATTGGGGCTTTCCCCTCCTTTTGGAGATTTCACACGTTTGGCTGGGTTGTAAATTTTAAGCTCTCCACTGGTCCACCTGTGAGTCAGAAACTAGCAGTTTTTATTGAGCACACCAACGCCGAGCTGCTGCTTGTTTTTTTACCACTTATAATTTCACATGGCCTATCCAGCCCCCAAAACAAACACAGCATGAGAAGGGGAAAATAAAAACAACCTCTCCTTGATCTCCCTGCAAAAAAGAACTCAGCCTCTCACGAGCATCTGCACATCACTACCAATGCCACGCTGGTGTTCCCAGGCAAGAGGAGGCTCTTGTCTGAGCAGAGCTGCAGGCTTCCCTTGCAAGACAGCCAAGCAATTAGAGCTCTGCCAGACAGCTTGCAAGTGGAATTATAATATTTGTATGAAAGCCTTTTTCTCCTCCACACTTCCTGCTCACTCACTCTGCAGCTGCTGCCTAGTCGTGGTGGTGCGGGGTGTGTGGCCAAGCAGCAGCCATGAGCAAGCTGGACCGAAGGGATGTGTGGGGCTGCTGCCGCCCTGCTTGTCACGTGCATGGGCCAGGCACCCTTCAGTTCATGCATGAGTGTTGCTTCAGCTCATCCATTTGGTGGAAACTGCATTATTTTGACCATCTGCCATTCTGCCTGACTGCAGGAATGTAAAGCAGGGACACCTCCTCCAGTGCCCTGCACCCCTCCCCTTACGCCTTCCTCCTCACCAACAGCACCACAGAGTTTGGTTTGAGCCCAAATCTGACAGTTCCATGCTTTTCACAGCAAATGCCTCTGTACACTGGGCCACAGCCATCACCTTTTTTATTTAATCCAGTATTTATTGTTTAATACAATATTTAACAGCATAGTATTTATAGAGATGTGAAGGATTAGTGTCATGAGGATGGAGCCAGGCTCTGCTCAGGGATGTCCAACGGTAGCAAAAGGGGCAGTGGAGGCAAGCTGGAGCAGAGGAGGTTCCACATGAATGTGAGGAAGACCTTTTTCACTGTGAGGGTGACAGAGCTCTGGAGCAGGCTGCCCAGAGAGGTTGTGGAGTCTCCTTCTCTGGAAACATTCAAAACTCACCTGGATGTGTTCCTGTGTGACCCACTCTAGGCAATCCTGCTCTGGCAGGGGGGTTGGAACTCGATGATCTTTAAGGTCACTTCCAACCCAAACTGTTCTATGAGGTGCATGTAGCAAACACAGCTCAACTAAGAGATGTGGTTGAGGCTCAGTCCCTGGAGACATTGAAGATCAGATTTGATGTGTCTCTGGGCAGCCTGAAATTGGAGGTGTCCCTGCTGACTGCAGGAGGAGGTTGGAGAAGCTGAGCTTTGAGGGTCTCTTCCAGCCCCCTGCAATCTGTGAAATAAAGGTGCAGCTTGACAATGCAAATTCTGGAGTTGGCAACAACTCTGTGCAACCATCAGGTTGTGTTCTGCAGCACAGAGAGCTACTTCCAACACAGTCAGTCTGGAGTTCACCTGTGACATGGATTAAAAATATCCTACCTTGGGGGAGCTGATGAAATGGTGCTCGCAGCAGGAAGCACCCTGGGGATGGGTGGCAGCCCCAGAAGCAAGAGCAGGGCCAAGTTGCAGCATGCGTGTGGCATATTCCTTAGAGCACTGTTACCTCTCTGTGTCATTGCTGCAGCCTCACCTGTGCTCATTCAGGCACCTATTTACTGCCTGTGGGAGTACCTGAGATGGGACTTAATGTTCTTCAGCAACAAAGCTTAAACACGTAGACACCTCCACAGCCACCCAGGTGCCACAGCCTGTGAGGAAAAGTCAGCTTCACAGATTGCATCACATTGGAAGGGGCCCTCTAAGGTGGTCTTGTCCCACCCACTGCAGGCAGCAGGGATACCTCCAGCTATATCAGGCTGCCCAGGGCCACAAGTGCCCATTGCTGGCTCATGTCCAGTTTCTCCAGTTCCTCCAAGACCTTTTCTGCAGGGCTGCTCTCTCATCTCATCATCCCACAGCCTGAAATGATTATCGATGATTACACCAACCCAGGTGCTGAGCCTTGCACTTTGCCTTATTGAACCTCATGAGCTTCTCCTCAGCCCACTTCTCCAGCTTGTCCAGATCCCTCTGGACACCATTCAGCTTGGTGTCACCTGCAGGCTGTCTGAGAGTGCCCTCAATCTCACTCTCTGTAACATTGAGGAAGATACTGAACAGCAGTGGTCCCAGTGCAGCCCCTTGAGGGACAGTACACAAGGCCAGTGCTGCTGCTGCTTTCCCTGACCTCCTGTGCCCGTTGTGTTTTGCAGGCTGCCTGACCAGCAGCGCCAGTACTGACCTGACTGTGACCATAGGGCCGGAGCTGGCAGAGCAGCCCTCGCCCTCGCTGCCACGTGCCTCCAAGAGCAGAGTCCCCGGCAAGCTACGGCGCTCCGCCAGTGCACTCAGCAAGGCCTCTGGCTGAGGGCTGCAGGAGTGGAACCACGGCCCAGGGCACCCTGGAGACCTCACCATGGAGAAATGATTTGTGGTCTCTGTGGAACTTGCCCCTGGGGTGAGCAGGTGCTGAGGGGGCAGGGCAAGGGCCTGCACTGATGCACGCAGAGACGCAGCTGTGGTCAGCTCTCACCTGCACTGTTGTCGCACATTTCACACAACCATGTCCATCACAGAGCCACCAGAGGCCACAGGAGCCCTGGCTACTGGTGGCAGCACTTCTCCTCCCCCAGCACCTGTGCACAAGTGCTGGTGCCCAGAAAGAAGGCACAAGCCAGTACTGAAACCAGTTACTTAATGGAACTCGAGCACTGCTTTTAGTCATTCCGGTCAACACCTAATGGTGTGTTAGGGCCTTCTGGCTGAATAGAGGTTTTCTTGGGACGAGCCCTCCTCTAGGGCACAGGTGACTGCGGGAGGTGCCGGCCAGCCTCTGCTCCCCTCCTGTGTCTGTGCCACTCAGCTCCGATTCTGTGCATGTAGCTAAGGACAAATACTCACCAAAGAAGTCAGCCACATCTGAAATCAGTTTCCTCATGGTGTCTTGCTTAGGGTCCTACGTCACTACCTAGGATCTGACACCCTGAAGCTGATGATGCTGCAACTGCAGCTGAGGTGTGCCCGGCTCAGCACAGCAGAGCCAGGCCCAGGCCTGAGCTGCCAGTTAGCTGCTGCTGTGCCAGCAGGGTACAACCCTTCACCTCTTAGCATTGATTTCGGAGGGAACCTCATTTCTCTGCCCTGCCTTTGGCCTAGGCATTGCCCTGGCTATTGCACACAGTGGCTGTGTGCTGCAGACTCCTCCTAGAAAAACAGACCCAAATTCCCTTTGAAAGAGCCAGTGCCACATGGCTGCTTCTCACCGGGCTGCGAATAATGTAATGGGAGCAGCACCTCGGAGGTAACCACCTCCCCTCATCACAACTTCAGGGCAATTAGTTAGAATGAAATCAACCTGAAGACTTCTGAGGACATGCAGGGTCCTGCTGGCCCTTTGGGTAGCACACAGAGCTTGTACTTTGAGTAGGGAATGTAGTTCAGCCTATGTGGGTCTTGGCTTTCTGGGGCCAATAACTTTTTATAGCTAAAACCTTCTGTGTTAAAACAACAGAAGAACTTCAGACAAGCTGCCACCCCTAAGTGTGAGCCAGGCCAAGAGCAGAAATCCATCACTGCTCCACCCTGAAGGGCATCATGAGACACTGACTGGTGCTGGGGCTGAGCTCCCGTCCAGCCTGGGCTGTCCTGCCTCTCCTGGCACCAGGGACATGAAGCCAGTGATACCCCTTAGCTTTGGTGTATGAAGTTTGAACATCGGTGTCTGACCCAGTGATGTGTCAGCCCCTCTAGCCCTCCTCACCTGTGGGTCCCCTTGTTGGTTTTGGTTTGGTTTGTCACTTGGCACTGCACTGCACTGCACTCCTCGTGGTTGGCTGCAAGGATCACATTTTTGCACTCCCACTTTGGTGTTACTGTGACCATCCCTCTGTTCGCCTGCTGGCAGCCAGGTCCAGCACTTCCCTGCAGGGAATTCTGTTTCATGAACATTGCCACTGATGCCAGGGCAGCTCCTTGGGCTCTCTGGTGGGTGATTTGGTCTGAGGTGCCCAGCCCAGGGGGCTGCCAGGCTGCCCAGTGCAGGAGCTGGTGGCACTGAGCGTGCCCTTAGGGGCACAGGGTGACCCCCCTAGGGGCGGGGGTGACTTGGCACCCTGCTGGGAAGGAGCCTTCTTCACTAAGGGCTTCGACTGCCAGTTGATTTTTCTGCCTCACATCTTGGGTTTGCTTTCTACTGATTTTGTGTTGGGAAAGGAAATGAGAAAATAAAGCACGTGGGTTAATTTAATTTATTTGCAGGGCTGGCTTGGCTGAGGCTGCCTTCTTGTTAGCACATAAATGGTCTGAAATGATTTCATTCTCCTGAATTAAAGGAGACTTTTCTTGTTAGAGCAATACATACCTCTAATTCAGGGAAGAATTCAGCCTCCAGTGGAAATGGTATTTTCCTGATGTAAAAAAAAAACCAACAACAAACCAACAAACCAAAACAAAGAACAAACTGAAAATACCAGTTTGTGAAAAGTGCAGCTGTGGTTTTGTACCATGAACTGGATCACAAAACTGTTCTGTTAACCTCCACACCCAGCTCAATAAATCTTGGCTCACAACAAAAGGACAAATAAAAATGTCCCTACCTGTGTGATATGTGGGGGGTGGGGCTGTAGCTCTTTGCCCACCCAGTGATGCCAGCAGCTGGTCCCAGCTGTCTCTGATCTGGGCTGCTGCCACAGGACATGATTCAAGCTGCCCGAGTGCCCTAGCTTTAAAGATCTGAATCCCCACCTTGCATTCCCCTCATTGTCTTCTCAGTTTGGGGGTCCAAGAAACTCACTCATGCTAGCTGCACCTCCTATGCTCCCGGCTGTTTCCAGCACTGCTCCCAGCACTTCCCACTGTGCAGGGTGACAGGGACTGTCTCAGCCTGTCCCCAGCCATTGGCTAAAGAGGAAAGAAAAGGTTTGTTGGCCTGAATTCTGCCAGGCTACTACTGAGAATTGCTTTTGTCTGTTTGAGGGATGGCTTCAAGCAAAGTCACAGGATTTTAACCCCTTCGGAAGAACAGAAGTCAGTTGCAGACTTGTGCATGTCCTCATCAGGGTGCCTTTGTCACTAAGGACAAGATATCTTAAGCAGATACAGATGTGTCAGCCCACATGTCACAGCCACCTTACCAAATGAGTGGGCTGGGACCACTCACACACCACTAGACTCCTGCTTCCTGGAAGGCTCAGCCTCACACATGCCTGCAGGGTGCTCCTCTTCCTCATCTCGCTATAGACAACTCTTTAATGTGGGGTTCATCACATTCCCTGACACGTTCCCATTGCATGTCCCCACCTAACAAACTCAACCTGCTTAACAGTGAGTTTCTGCTCTGTGGACAGTCGTTAAGGACATGGAGGAGTCCACTCTCAGTCATAGTTATGTCAGGGGTGCTCACACCTTGTCCCACGGGAGTGTTAAAGGCTTAACTGGCCAAGAGATAGGAAGAGGTGATTCTGCCACTCTGCTCTGCTCTGCTGAGACCTCACCTGGTCTAGCTATGACACCCCCAGCACAAGAGGGACCTAATGGAGTGGTTTCAGAGCAGGCCACAAAGATGCTCCTCTTCTATGAAGACAGCTGAAAAAATGTTGGCTGTTCAGCCTGGAGAAGAGAAAGCTTCAGGGAAACCTTAGAGCTGCATTTCAATAACTGCAGGGGACCTACAGGAAGGTTGTAGAGGGGCTGTTTAGAAGGGCTTGGAGTAATAGGATAAGGAACAATGGTTTTAAAGTGGAGCAGTGGAGATTTAAGTTGGACATCAGGAAGTGAAATGGTGAAATACTGAGAGAAAAGGGAAAGGTGGGGGAGGGAAGAAAAGAAAAAGGAGTAAGAGAGAGATACATGTACATAATAATCTACATAATCTGTGATCTATTATGCATAAAATGTGATATACATTCTGTAATACACAGTATATTATACATGTATATAATATATTGCCTATTACATATAGATTAGTATTTGCTTACAAATAATATTTAGTCTGTGCTTATTAACTTGCTCAAAACACAGACTGAGTTCTGTACACACAGCACATATCCATTGTGTGTGCGTACAGATGAGCACGTCCCTAGTGCCACCTTAGCTACAGGCACACAGGGCTGTAGAAATCATAAGACTGTGTGCACAATATCTGTGCACTATGCTGCTCTGTAAAAGCTTCTGTAAGAAAATTACTGTTACATAAGTTCTCTTAGCAATGGGTGCATAATAGAGATGACAGCTGATTATGGAATACTATAGGTTGTATAATGTGTCTATAATACACAACAGGGAATAGTCAGTGTGCTGTGTAAAGTACAGTATGGGATACTAGAGGTCACAGATGATGCTGTTCTGCTCCTCTTCACAAGCTTAATAAATCTGAGTCACAACAAAAACTCTTTAGTGAGCAATAAAAAAAGGCACCTACCTGGCTGCCAAGGTCAGCATGTGTGCTGCAGGAGGCTGTGATGCTGCTACAGGACAGTCAGTGGTCTGCCAGTAATGATGGAGGATCAGATTCACAGAGTGCTTTGGGTTGGAAGGGACCTTAAAGATCATCCAGTTTCAACTCCTGTGCCATGGACAGGGGCACCTTCCACTAGACTAGGTTGCTCAAGGCCTCATCCAACCTGACCAGGGCAAGGGAGGGGATTTTCCCCCTTTACTCTGCTCTCCTCAAACCCCACCTGGAGTACTGTGTTCAGTTCTGGAGCCCCCAACACAGGAAGAACGTGGAACTGTTGGAGTGAGTCCAGAGGAGGCCACAAAGATGCTCAGAGGGCTGCAGCAGCTCTGCTATGAGGACAGGCTGAGAGAGTTGGGGCTCTGCAGCCTGGAGAGGAGAAGGCTTCGAAGTATCTGAAGTGGGGCTACAAGAAGGCTGGGGAGGGACTATTGACAAGGTCTTGTAATGACAGGAAGAGGAGGAATGGCTTTAAACTGGAAGGGGGGAGATTCAAACTGGATGTTACAAAAGGGTTCTTTGCAGTGAGGGTGGTGAGACACTGGCACAGGTTGCCCAGGGAGGTTGTGGCTGCCAGGTTGGATGAGGCCTTGGACAACCTCTTCTAGTGGGAGGTGGCCCTGCCTAAGGCATAGGGTTGGAAATGGATGAGCTTTGAGGTCCCTTCCAACCTAAACCATTCTATGATTCTATGATCTCCACGGAGGAGGCATCCACAACCTCCCTGGGCAACCTGTTCCAGTGTCTCACCACTCTCACTGCACAGAATTTCTTCCTAATACCCAGTCTGAATCTGCCCTCCTCAAGCTTCAATCCATGCCTTCTCATCATATCAGTACAAACCCTTGTAAATAGTCCCTTCCCAGCTTTCTTGTAGACCCCCTTCAAGTGCTGACAGGCTGCAGTAAGGTCTCCCCAGAACCTTCTCTTTTCCAGGCTGAACAGCCCAAACTCTCAATTTTGTGGCCTCCTCTGGACTCGCTCCAGCAGTTCTATGCCTCTCTGATGCTGGGGCACCAGAACTGGATGCAGTATTTCAGGTGGAGTCTCACGAGAGCAGAGCAGAGGGGCAGAATCCACTCCCTCACCCTGCTGGCACACTATCATGTACTGTATAGAAGGCACTGCAAACATGCATTACAGAACAGGCAAGATATAATTGACTATATCCCTGTTCTATAGTGCTCTATATATCCATTATAGCATTCTATTAGCTATTATACATTCATTAGATACACTTATATTAAATACAATGAGATGGAATAAATATATGATCTGCAGGAGTATATTCTGTGCAATATAGCACACACTGTGCTTCACATAAAATTAAACTTCTACAGATAATCTCTATAACATACTGATAGAAAAACAGTATCATTTAGATATTTTTACTGTAGAATGATAATTTACTATACACCACAGTGCCTGTATTTTGTGTGTATGTGTGCCTACAGTAAAACACTCCCAGTCAGTATCCCATGCATGACTTCTTCCTTAGTTTTCTCTTTGAACTGTTTTTGCAGTGGATGTAATTTACATATGAAACCCAGGAAAATTAGCAAATAAAACAGTCTGGTCCCTCAGTCTGATAACTAAACCCTGCACTGCTTCACAACTGAAGCCACTCTGCAGCCATGCACACCCTGATAGAGGTCAGCAGCCTGGTGCAGCACAGGAAGAGTCACAGACTGACAGAATGCCAGGCTGGAAGGGACCCCAAGAATCATCTACTCCAACCTTTCCAGGTGATAGTTGAAATGAGCTGGCCCAGCACCCTGGAAAGCTGAGTTTTAAAGTTTTAAAACTGACCAATGTAGGGGAATCCACTGCTTGCCTTGGGAGATTATTCCAGTTTCTAACTGTTCTCGTGGGGAAATAATTTCTTCTGGAGTCCAATGAGGATCTCCCCAGCAGTAGCTTGTCCCCATCACCCCTTGTCTTTTCCATGGGACTGCTTGTACAAAGGGAGTCTCCATTGACCTGGCAGCCACCCTTTATGTACTGGTCCATGGTAATGAGGTCTCCCCTAAGCCTTCTCAAGGCTGAAAAAAGCCAGTTCTCTCACCTTTCCTCACATAGCAGGGCTTCCAGTCCTCTCTGATCATTCCCTTCATCTTCTGTAAATCAGCTTCCCCAGCAAGGAAAGGTTTTAAAAATTAAGGGTTTTTTAGGTTAAAACATTAAATCTAAACTGACAGCATTCCTGTGGCCTTGGGCAAGGCAGGTGGGACCCAGGAGACAAGGCAGGGGCCAGCTGGGCTTTGTGCTCCTTTGAACCCCAAAGGAGTGTAGTGTTATTTATTAGTAGTGATGCTTTTCCAAAGGACAGGACATGTCACTGGGACTGCCTGTTATTAGCAGCAGCCAAGTTACCATAGCAGAAAGATGGCTTCCAAAGTGTCCCAGCGCTGGGTCTCCTCTGTGTCCGTGACGTTGCCATCACTCTGCCACCGTGAGCGCCACTGCCTGGTTTCAGTCTCTCCCTGCCTGCACTGGGGTAAGAACAGCAAAGCCAGGAGCTGGAGAGGGAATCTCATTGAGATGTTTGTGCCTTGGCTAGACACTGTGGATCTTTGCAGCTGTGAGCTTAGATTAAATAAGGTTTATTTTCACACAAACTCTGCCAGTGTCCTGTGCTGGAGCACTTATCTGCAGGACAGCCCCATGAGATGAAAGGCCATGCTTGATGTGTCCCTCTTTGCAATTAACATATCAAATATATCTGTAAGGCAGACCTTTGTAATGGGGATGGTAACTTAAATATAGTTACAACTCTCTAAAGCCGTAATAAGATCGATTATCTGCATGGAAGGATTTGAGCTGTTTGAATGCAAGGTGCAGGCGCAGCACCACCATCCTTCACCTGGGTGCCCCCGTAACTTGCTGCCCATGCTGCTGGCCCAAGACACCCACAAGGACTCAGCATCCTTGCAGGTGGGTGACAGGAGTGTCAGCACTGCCATCCCAGTGGCACCGTGAATCATCTTGTGGCACCGTGTGGCCCACTAGGGATGGCCAAGCAGCTGGACCTGCAGCTCCATGAGCTGTTATCCAACCTGCCAGCTCACCAGCAAGCAACGTGGGTGACTAAACAGGTTGGCATGAGGAAGAGATCTGACATCTATGGCAAAACCCCTGTCCCAAGCCCATTCCTGGGCCTGCCCCAGCCCCTGGAACATCTCCCGTCCACCTACCCAGGTCACAAACCCAAAGGTGCTGGGCACAGCCAATCCCCAGAACCTTTGAGTGCAACTAGTTGTGTCTACCAGCAGCTCCTCCAAGGGAGGCAGCTGATGGAAGCAGCCAGCAGACTGATGGCTGTGAGTGGCAGGTTGTTGGTACCAAAATTGCTGAAAAATTACACTAGAGAAGTAGAGAAGTGGCACCACAGAGACTGTTCCTCTTCCCAGCTTCCTGCTCACTGTGTGCCCACATTGGTGTTCAAGCTGCATTTCTGAGGACCCTGAAGGTCCCTGCAGCCTGTAATTAATCTGCCTAGCTCCTTTCAGTTTGCAAACAATCCATTCCAAACCATGTGTTCAGCTCTTTGTGTGCCCAGAGAAGAGGAAGGCTCTGGCAGTTCACGAAGCAGGCAGACATCTCTGCCCATGTGCCCAAAGAGCGAGGGACACCTCCATACCTGTGCACCAACCACCCCCGAGAAACGCAGCTCATGTCATATTCGGGGTAGGATCCGCATTTTCCATGCTGCCCAGACCTGTTCCTGCTGGATGCACTGAGAGGCATCAGCAAATTGGTTTGTTAGCTGACAGCAGGAGGCTTTGTTTGCACAGCCCTGGCCGGCCCATGCTGCTGGATGGCGAGAGCATGGCACTGAGATGGCAGCACCTGCATTCCCAGAAACTGCTGGGTACAGGGCTGGGCAAGCTCTGACTTTGGCCACATCATCACCTTCCAGCACATCTACCAAGCTAAGTGAACTCGAGGGTCTCATGGACAAGGAGGCAGAGGCAAAGGGAGCCAGACTGAGGTCCAAATTTCAGGGACGGGGTGGTGGAAGCAGCTCCATGCTGGAGCAAGTTGGTGAGGGGTGGGGACAGAGCCTTCCTCAAAATATTGCCCAAGGGAGGCCTGTCATGAGTAGCCCTGGTGACATGAAGCTCCTTGCTGCCTGAGTCATAAGAGACACAAAATGGAGAGGCTGAGTTGGTGCCTCACAAAGCTCTGTCCAAAGCTCAGCAGCAGTGCAGCTGATGGAAGGAGGGGTGCAGCCTGCGTGAACCCACAGCTCTCTGCCAAGGCTGCTGCACTGCAAAAAGTGATGTCAAAATCAGTTCTGTTTGCAAATGGCTCCCAGTTTCCAAAGTACTCCAGTGTCACTCTTCCTTACTCCCCCCACAAAGCACAAGACCCAACTAACAACACTTTTCCCTGATAGGAATGTCCCCATCAACACAAGATGTTGAGGTGTGGGTGCTCATGGTAATCATGACAGTTCCCTACACCTGGGGAATTCTTCCGGTTCCCTAGAGGACAGGCATGAATTTACTTGGCTGTTGGGAAATTGACAGTGTCATGAAGCAGCTGTGCTGTTGCCTGTCAGTGCCACGGGCTCAGAGCAAATACTTCAGCAGGCGCACTGCCACGGTGGTGTGGATGGAGCCTCTCTGAAGGACGTGCTGGGAAGTGGAAGTGGTGCCTTGCTGCCCATGAGCACTGGCTCAGGGCAGAGCCTGGCCTGCCTGGCCCACAGGCAGCTGTGACAGCCCTGTACTTGGGGCTTTCCAAGGCCAGGAAAGCTGGGAAGAGCAAGCCCACACATCTCTTCCCAAGCATGTTCCGATGTCTGCATCTCTCAGGCTGTGAATATGTTCTGAGCATATCAGTTTACAACTAAAACCACAGCTTCATCTAAACCTGGAGGCAGTCCCACACTAACCAAGCTGTTTTCCTATGAATCACTGGCTCTGGTGCTTTTTAGCCTGACTGAACACAGAGGGGCAAAAAAATTAAAGTCTTTTTAGAGTAAGATTTTCTGTCTAGCAGCTTTGCTCTGTCAAAAAATACTCAGAGATACTCCCTGCAGGAAGCTCCGGAAGGTGACCTGCCATGGGTAAAGCAGCAGCACCTCAGAGCAGAGACTTTGGGTGACTGAACATGGTGAGAATGGGTTGGAAACCTTCTTCCCGTGAGCAAAAGCCTCAAAGCCATTATGGTCCTGGAGACAAAGTGTGACAAACACCCAAGCCGAGACCTCCTGGCCCAGCTTCAGCTCTTAGCATACCAGTATGCGAGCAGATGCTTGTGTCCAAGGTTGCCAAGCAGATCTGCATGTCACGAGGTGGCTTCTCCTGCTGGCAGAGATCATTGTTGCAACACCTGAGAGAGGGGTTTCACTGACCCACTACCTCCTCTCTCCCTTAGGCGGCTTTTTGCTAGAAACATTAAGAAACTACTTTTTTCCCAGCCCCCTGTAATCCCACACACTTCCCAGGAAAAGTCCTGGCATGCCTGGCTTGCCAAAGCCCCGTGGTTATGATGAGGATGATGCAGAATTCCCTCCACAGAAAAGAGCAGGACCAGGCAAGACCAGTCCCTAGCCTTGAGAGGAATCACATGAAATCTTGGCCTTCCTTGCATCCACCTCCATATCTCACAGTGAGAGCTGGATGCAGCTTCCCCACAGAGCCCCTAACCCCCATACCTCAGCAAGCCAAGCACCAGGGAAAGCCACCCATGCAAACAGCAAATCCTCTCACAGGCAGGGATTCCCATTTTCCACTCTTCCTTCAAAGATGCTCCCCCTTATCAGGTTTTTCCTGTAACACCTTCTTGCGAAGCTCTTCCATGGCTCTTCCCAGCAGCCAAGCATAGGAACAGCCTGTGCAGTCCACGGAAAGGGCTCAAGCTCCAGCCTGTAGCTGGTGCTCACAGCATGCAGCATCACCACAACCTTCCCCCTGGACTTGACACACTTTGCACCCTGCTCTTCACTCTCCTGCCTTTAATTCCTTTTTAATTAATCTCATCAAAAGGTGCGGAGTAGGCTGGTGCCTAGCAGGGAATCCTGGCAGCTGAAGCCGAGTCTGGCCCCAGTTCTTCCCAGACCACCCTCCTGGGACCAGGCAGCAGGGAGATGCAGGAGGCAGCAGGGGCACACATGAATTTGAAAATATTTTATTTGAATAGTAAATAATTATACAGTTGAAACAGTTCTATCAAAGCACTCTATAAATAGCTAACAGTTAAGAAAATAATGTGTGTAGAAAAAGAGATTGCATCTAAAAGTAAGAGCTGTCAGCTGCACAGGATAAAATGATTAAGACCTGGAGTTATTCTAGGTATAAAAGTTAAAACCTTTTTTAGCAGATCCCTTGAGAAAAAAAGATCTTCTAAAATGCACAGTGAAATGGCAGGCAGGGGAGACAAAAAAAAAAAAAAAAGAGAGAAAAAAAAGCACTTTAGAGTATCTGCAATCAAATATTATCAATCTTCATAATTAATATAAATAAATAACGAATAAATAATCACTCAAACCAACATATACAGATAGTCAACTCATGAGCTACCTCAGGAACCAAACAGAAACAGAGTTGGCATGTCACGGTTAAGGCAGTTTGTACAGCATTTTTTGGAGACCATCAACAGCGGAGTCAAGGCATTTGTGGCTATACTAAAGGAAAGTCTCGTTTCTCCTCAAGCGGTTTGATCTGTTCACAATTAGAAAAACCGAAACGAACGGGAAAAAAAAAAAAGCCAACAACGACATCAAAAAGAAACAGAAAGACCTCGGAAAGGTAAATGTAAAGCCAGATTCCAGCAGTTCACAAGCCGTATTAAAGCTAATCGTGTGGCGAGTCCGAAGCGCAGCCTGCGGGACGGGCTCGGCGGCGGCCCCGGGAGCGGCCCCGGTCCCCGGGAAGGCACGGGCGGCTCTAGCAGGCGGGACGCAGCGGCACCTGGAGCAGGATGACCTGCCTGTTCTCGGAGGGGTGGCACTTGTTGATGTGCCGGGTGAGGCCGGGCGAGCTGTAAAAGGTGGCCGGGCAGTACTTGCAGGGGAAGACCTGGGCGGCGTGCAGGAGGCGGAGGTGCCGCTCCTGGCTGCTCTTGCTGGGGAAGGTCTCCCCGCAGACCGGGCACAAGCGGCACTCTGCCGGGGGCGGCACGGGCGGCTCCTCAGCGGCGGGCTCGGGGGCCGGCGCGGGTGGAGGCCCCGGTACGGGTGCCGGGTGCCCCAGCAGGTGCTTGCGCAGGTAGGCCTGCCGGCGGAACCGCTTGGCGCAGCGGGGACACTCGAAGAGCCCCTCCTCGGAGCCGGCCTCCGAGGCGCCGCCGGGGCTCGGCGTGTCCCGCTCGCTGCCGCTCCCGTTGCCGCCGCTCGCCTCCTTCGGCGGCTCCTCCGGCGGCGCCCTGCCCGCCTCAGGGCCGCTTTTGGCGGCAGGCGGACGGGGCTTGTGCCAGCGGCGGTGAGAGGCGAGGTTAGCGGGGCAGGAGAAGACCTTGTCGCACTCGGGGCAGCGGTACTCCACCCGGACGATGCGGGAGCAGCGATGCTGCGCCAGCGCGAAGGGGTCCCCGTACTCCTCCTTGCAGAGCTGGCAGATGAACTCGCCGAGCGGGCGGGCGCAGCCGCCCCGCGCCTTGGCCGGGGTTTCCACCGGGCCCTCCTTGATGCGCAGCCCCAGCACCGGCGACGTGGTCACTTCGTCCTCGAAGGTTAGCTTGCGGATCGCCTTCGCCTTCTTGCCCGACGGAGCCTTTTGCCGCGCAGGCTCCGCGGATGCCGGTGGGCGTTTAGCAGGTTGCGGCCGGCCCGACACGGGCGGCGCGACTACGGCTGGCGGTGCGGGGGCTCCGCTGGCACCAGGACCGGCGGTGGTGCCGGCGGCGACATGGCCGGCGGGCGGCTCAGCGTGGCCAGCAGCGGCGGCGGCAGCCCAGAGCTTGAGCTCAGCGGGGGCGAAAAGGAGCGGGTCCATGGTGCCGGGCACGGCCGGGGCAGGAAAGGATTCGGCCGAGACAGGGGAACCCAGGCTGAAGCCGCGCTCCAGGTACTTGTCCCTACTGACGGGCCGCGTGGGGCTACACAGCGCCTGCACAGCAGCATCGGGCGTCCCGAACGGCACCGGCGGCGAGTCCCGCGGCGGTGGGGCGGCGGGACAGGCAGGCGGCAGGGCACCACCGTCTGGGAGCGGCGGCCCGGCAGAGGCGGCCTCTCGGCAGCAGCGCGCCCGGTACGAGACAGGGGTGGGCCGCCGGCTGCGCTTCACCAGGAAGCCACGGGGCATCTTCGCGCCGGCCGACAGCGGCCGCGGCGCACGCTGCTGCCTGAGATGCGCTCTGCTGTGCCCTGCCTACCGCGCCGCCACCGCCGCCTTTAAGCGGCCCGGGGCCATTGTTCGGGCCGGCGGCAGCAGGCCGAACCAATCAGCGGCGGCGCGGCGGGCGGCGGCAGGCGGGGCGGGTGCACCTGAGCCCGCGTGGCCCCCGCCCGCGGCACACGCCCGGCCCCGGCCCCGCCCCTGCCCGGCCCGGCACGCGCGCGCCTTTGTGTGCCGCCTCGGGGCGGCTGTCCCCCCTCGGCCGTGCCGGGGCCGGCGGGGCAGTGCAGCCCGGCGGTGACGGGGACCGGTAGCAGCTGTCCGCGGAGCTGTCCCCGCCGCTGTGTGAAGCCGGGACGAAGGCGCTGCCCCCACGAAGTCCGGCACGGCGGGCAGGCAGTGGGTGGGGGCAGGCCAGCACCGGCAGCAGAGGGAGAAGGAAACTTGGCGCTTGAGGAGGAAAAAGTCGCTTATGCGGCGGCCACCGGAGGAGTGAGGGGTGTAAAAAGCTGTCTGCTGGGAAGGGAGGGCCTGTAGGTGCGGCGGGTGGATTCTGTCCGCCGCCTGCATCAGGTGCTAAACGAAAAGTCTAACCTATCCGTGAAGAACAACGGCGACGGCCCAGCCCGTGCCCAGTACTTATGTGGAGGACGTGCACCCCGCGATAACCGAACGACGCCGCGGCCGATTCGACGGGGAGCGGGCAGCGCCGCAGCCCACTCGCCGCGAACCGGCAGATCCCACCGGCGGTAACCTGTTACTCGGTGCGCCCTCTGCCCAGACTGCCGCTGCCGTGGGGACCGAAGCACCTCATGTCGCTCAGCCACTCTTCCCCCGGGAATTCCGCCTGCAGCAGTGCCGGGCTCGGCCTCGCTCCCCGGCAGCGGTGCCACGGCTCCCGACGCAGCTGACTTGCGGACACACCCCGCTCCCCGTCCCTCTCCCGCATGCCGCAGTAGGGTGTAAAAGTAAACACTCCGAGCTCCGGCGCAGCGGACGGGCCCACCAAGGATGCTCCCGACACTACCCGGGCTGCGCTTGTGGGTACTGGGCGGGGGTCAGCGCCCGCTCCCGGCTGTACGACGTACCAAGTCCCCGGCAGCAGGTGCAGTCTCTGTGGATCAAACCCCCGGGGATTTGCGCGGGGCGCTCCGCGCTGCGGCCCGCAGGGGCAGGCGGCCGGGCCGCGCTCCTCGGCACGTCGCAGGTGGTGGCACGGCGCGGGGGGGTTGGCGGGGCCATCCCCTGCTGCGAGCAGCCAGCCGGCCGCGGGCGTGCGACTTCCCCCCTCCCCCCACCGCGGGTCTCTTTGTGGGGGGTGACAGGGCACGCGGGCGGCACGCGAGCGAGCGGCGGCCCCCCCCGGAGTCGCGCCCCCCCCGCCCGCCGCCTTTGTGCGCCTCATTAGCATAAAGCTGCGCGACCCTCTCGGCGGGCGGCACAAAGGGCGCGGAGAGATCGGGCCGAGGGGGGGGAGCGGCCGGCACCGGGGGCCGCGGAGAGCCCGAACATCCTTGTCGCCGGGCCGGGCCGGGCCGGACGAGTCGTATTCTGCGGTGTAGGGCCGATACTGTGTGTTCGCCGTGCCCGTGTTATCCGCTCGCCATCCCGCCTGGTAGGGACAGGCGTGCGGTGGGGCGGGGCAGTCCGCTGCGCATTAGCATACAGCTGCGGGCCCGCTGGGCACGCGCCGCTGCCCCCCACCCCCCCGAGAGCCGGGCCCCCTACCCCCGCCGGGGCTGCACACTGAGTGCCGAGCCCCTTCCCCCGCCGGGCCTGTACATCGAGAGCTACCCCCCTTCCCCCGCCGGGGCTGCACACCGAGTACTCCCTTCTCCCATCGGGGCCCTTCGACCACCTCGTCGCGGCTTTTACGCAAGCAGGGTGCCGCTGTCCCGTGGAATCGGCGCTGCCGTCTTACCTGCAGTGGGCGAGGGTCCAGTGTCGGCGGTTTCGACTGGGCTGTACATGGGCAGGTGGTAGCGATGGCGGCGCAGGTAGCGAAGGATGGGCTCCCGCAGCTGCGGCAGGCATGGACTCCTCTCCGTGAGTTCCCCTGGGGTGGGCTTGGCGGCGGTGAGCAGCCCGGCAACCTGCACGGCACAGACGTCAGTAGGGCACCTCGGCAAGCGCACTCACACAGGATCGCGTCCCCGAGTCATTAGATGTGGCGGTGGGGACCAAAAAAAGTGTGGAAAAAAAAGCATCGAGGACGACACGCGTGGAGGACGAAGGGCACGGAGCAGAGCTGGCACCTGGTGGTACCCTAGGCCTGGGAAGGCAGCACTAGCGGAGTGCCCTAGCAGGAAGGCATCAGCTGGGCTGGCTGCACGGTGAACCAGCGCTTCCCTCGAGAGCATGGTGGCGGCACCCGCCCTCGGTCGTTTATTCCTCTAGAATGACCCTCATGGTGCACGGACACACGGAAGGTCTGCATGGAACTGACCCAACGATTCTGCATGCAAGAGCCCATGGGCATGCCTGACCACTTGGACACAGCCCTGGCCACTCACTCTCTGGAGGAAATCTGCCACAGTGCCTCATTTACTGGTTGCTTCCAAGTGAGTTGCCGAAGCAAGCCCAGCTGCCATCCAAGGACCAGCCCATTATTTCCCATCGAAGACAAGTGCCGTTTCTAGACACTCGCCACACACGTGTACCCTCAGCTTGCTGCAGCACTCCAACAGCTGATGTAGGTGCAAAAGCTCAGCCCTGCCATCTGCATGTTTGCATCACTGGAGCCCTTCATGTCGCAATAAACACATTTGTGATCCTGATGAGGGGTAAACATTGCCCACACCATTGCCTGCTTCCAGCGACAGGCAGCAGCATCTCCTCCCAGAGCCAGGCACACAGCAAGCACAGCACTGGGGTGCGGTTTGAATGCACACCCAGTCCCCATCCCATCTATAACTGGCGTTTCTGTGCTGCTGGTGAACAGGTCCATGAATGGTACCTGTAAATACAGGAGATTCATCTCCAGTTTCTGTGGAAAGTGTCATGCCTGACTCCTGTGTATTTACGCTCATGGTTCTTAAACATCCTTCTCAAAGGTGTCTTTCCCCTTCCTTTTGATGTGTCCTTACTAGCTTATTATCTCCATGCTAAAGAGAGCTGGACCATGAGCAACAGGAACCAAAAGCAGTAGATCTGTTGCTCCATAGAGAAATACAGCCAGTCCTGAGGCATTTAAGGTATGTTTCCTAAGTGCATGGTATCTACCTGTTGGCATAGAAGTAGCACTCAAGGACAAGATAAAAATGCAACATATAGTAAACATAGTTTAGATCACCCTGAAGAAACTTCTCATAAGACAAAAACTAAAGTCAAATTTGTGTTCAGCTGCAGATTTAGTCAGCTGTGTTCATGTAAGCAGTTCTGACTCATAGAGGTGCTTTTGGTCCCCTCAGTGAGACTATTTTTGTGTGGCAGGATGACTGCAACAAGACAAGGGTAAGGCAAGTGAGTCTTTTCATTTGAGGACACCAATTCCCCTTTCTCTAAAGTTGTTCCCACTTACAACACATGAAATGTGCTTGAATGAAGGCAAGAAAAACACTTCTCATCAGGCCTCCCATTCAGCACAGGATTTCATTTTGTGCTCTTTCATAGATGTCTTCTAAGAAGAATCTCAAATAAACCTGCACCGAGGCACTTTCTCTATCGTGACAATAGAAGGAAAATTGCACCTGGCCCTTCTGGGAGGAGGCTGGGTCCGGCGTGCGGGTGGCTACAGCAGTGACACACGGCAGCAGGCCAGCCGGAGCCACCAAAACAGGTGGGCTACAGCCTGTGCAGTGTCCCTTTTGTCACCCTGCCTCCGTTTCCCCTTGATGCCGTTCGTTTGCTCTCAGTTGAAAGCTCTGTGAGCACACACGTTAAAGTACGTCTGTCACACGGGGAGCCACTGAGCTGAACAAAAGCAAAAGCAGTGGGGAGAGAGGGGCTGAATCTGTCCTAAGCAGTGGGCTGCAAGTATCAAGATCCCAACTGCAAATTATGTTTGACATCAGTAAAAAAATTAATCAGGGGTGGGGGAGGCAGGTCTCAGG
The DNA here is from genome assembly GCA_013400475.1 of Tricholaema leucomelas. Classification (NCBI taxonomy): domain Eukaryota; kingdom Metazoa; phylum Chordata; class Aves; order Piciformes; family Lybiidae; genus Tricholaema lacrymosa; species Tricholaema leucomelas. The sequence goes on from WAAF01016893.1 coordinate 476,233, forward strand.
CTTGTTAAAAACATGCTGCAGTTAACAGTTCTCTTCCTGGGCTGCAGTGGGAGGCAAAGTTATGGGCTGCTGAAACTTCGTGCCTCCATCTACTGTACTGAGGCCAGAGCTGTAAAAAGCATTAGCAAACATTTTAATTTCATCCTCAGTCAGGAAATCCATTTATGACTGAAAAAGCCAGTTGCTTTCACTTTTTTTCAGCTACAAAAGCTGTTCTCCGTGGGTAGATGTTGAAAAATGTCCTTTTCATTGGCTCAGCTGAGACAGATTTAGGATGACCAGCAGTGTATTTGTGTTAGGAAACATTAATTAAAAAGAGGGGATAACTGAACAAATAAGCCTCCAGATTCTGTGAGGCTGTTGGACTAAACTGCACTTGTAAAGCAAAAATGCTGCAAAGGAGAACAAAGCAAGGTACAGCTGTACTGGCAAATATGAAAATGTGCCCAAATAACAGAGCTGAGCAATGTGCTGTCCGTGCTGAACTGCCCCTTGTGAGGACTAGGATCTGCTCAGGTTTCCCAGAGGAAATAGCTAAACAGAAAAGTAACGCTTCAGGAGAAAGATGGGAGAAGAAACCAAAGTGAGCAACACTAACAAATTACCTAAATAATAAAATGCAGTCTCCAGTCATTTCTCTTACCTGTTCCAACACCAGGAGCTGGCGCAGTTCCTTCCTGAGATCAATAAACCGATCGTGATAGATGGCCATGGACCAAGGTTCCCTGAAGTAGCTGGTTAAAAAATAAGAAATTTAGTTATCTTGTGAACCTCTCATTAACCACTAATAAAGTATTTACCTGCTTTTTTGCCTTTATAAATTACAGGTCTGGACCCATCTTGATCGTTTGTTCATAAAATGCCTCCCATAACAGCATGGTCAATCAATTCTTTTAATGGATGTTCCTGACGTACAGCCAGCTTCAGTAATTACATTTAAAGTGGCTTAATTCAGAGCTGTGGCAAGACCCAGTGAAGAATCCTGATTTTATCAGAATTTAAAAGCCTGAAGACCTGTAAAGAACGGTGTCTCCATTATCTGTCCTCATTTGAGAAAAGCAGATTGCAGGATTAACTGAACCGCTGCATAAACAAATTAAATTTGTGTAGACAATGACACAAATGTTGTCCATCATTAAGGTTTCTGGATTAATACAGGCCAGAAAAACAGGCCACTGCAGTGTTGCAATATGTTCTTTGCACCAGTTGGCTGCAGCCAAATTGAGCCCTTGCTAGGAGGAAGCTCTGCTAACTTTTTCTTCCAGCTTATGACAGCATTCTGTGGAAAAAAAATGGAAAAAGGATGGAGAAGACACAACTTGATGCAGAATCTCCAAGCTGTAAATGTAACTGGAGGCAGATGGATTTCTCTTTCCTCTATGAGGAAAAAATAATTTCCACAGCTCCAGTGACATGCCCTCCCTCCATGTGTAATTTTTGTTAGCACTAACTGGAGTTCAGGAGGTGCAGCACATTCGTCCTAGCAAGGATTGAACAAATGTCAGCAGAATCACCCAGCAAGTCTTGAGATGGGGGTGTGTGTGGCTGCGACGTACGTTCCATCTGAAGCATGGCAGCAGCATGGTTGGCACTGCTGTCAGGAGTCAGTTGCATGGTCTTTAAATGAACATCTGCATAGGGCAAATCAGAAGGCACTACAGTGGTTAAATAATTCTGACAGATCTGTCTAGAGCAAACTAGTGTGCAGCTTACTTCTTGCAGGAGATTGCATTTTCATTACTGTCAAATGGCAGGATTGCCTTCCTCCCACTCTCAGTGGACCTCCTGGCAGGACCTGGCAGAGCTTTTTGCACACACAGATTTCACAGACTGCACTGGGTTGGAAGGGACCCTCAAAAGTCACTTTGTCCAAGCCCCCTGCAGTCAGCAGGTACACCTCCAACTAGATCAGTCTGCTCAGGGCCATGACAAGCCTGATCTTGAATGTCTCCAGTGATGGGGTCTCAACGACATCCCTGGCAAACCTGTTCCAGTATTTCACCACTCTCATTGTAAAGAACTTCTTCCTGATGTCCAACCTAAACCTATTCTGCTCCACTTTCAAACCACCGCCCCTCATCCTATCACTAGGCAGTCCTTAGCCTTCCTGTAGATCCCCTTCAGATACTGAAATGTGGTTATAAGCTCTTCCCAGAGCCTTCTCCAAGTTGCACAGTCCCAACCCTCCCAGCCTGCCTTCATAGGAGAGATTTTCCAGGCCTCTGATCATCTTTGTGGCCTCCTTTGGACCCACTCCAGTAGGTCTGTCTTTCATGTTGTATCTCACTTCTTTTTGTACTGCAGGCTGGCCAGGGCTGACCTTCCATGTCCACCACAGCGGGGCTCTCTCCAACAGATGTTTTCACAGCATAAATGTTTACTGACACTGCCACAGGTACCCTGTCCATGCCCCAGAGTCTGTGGTAGCACGTCACCATGACTGACACTACCTTTTCATTTGGATATGAAATGTTAGATCAGCTCAACTTTAAGTATCTTTAGTTAAAACATTAAATACCTGTAATGCATGCAGAGAGCTAGAGAAGAACAGAATATTCCCCAAATATTTTAAAACCTTTCCACTTCAGCAGAAAACCCCATTCACCACAAATCTTTAACTCAATGGGGATATTAGCAAGGCAAGGACAAGGGGAGTGTTACACAGGATGACATTAAGGTAATTAAGGACTGTTTTTACTGATATGCCCTGCTAAAAGCCATGTTCCACAGGCCAAATGTTTTGTTTTCAAGCTGACATCTTTGTTTTAATTCTTCCCTGATAAGGGTGATTTTATCTCTTGACTGAGGCACATCTTCCAACAGCTTTGCCTTGTTTAAGTTGTTCACCTGCCTCTCAGAGATCTTGCATTAAATGATGTTTATCAAGCGCCTCCGGGATGCTGCTTCTCAATGCTGCTCAGTCCCTAAATGCATTTTTTACTGGTCCTGTCAATAGGCATGTAACTGGAGTTCAAAATCTGGAACGTGTGCAATATTTAATGCAAATAAAATGCTCTTTTGGGGGGAATGGAGAGCATCTTGTCTGTATTTTTTAGATAGGCTGCTAGTAAACACCATTTCCTCCCAGATTCCCTTTACTTCCCTTTACCTGAAGACATGTAAGTCACCAAAAGCAATTTAAAGATAGGCTCCACAGAGACAATTCCCTCTCTTTACTCTCTCTGTGTTTTCATCTATCTTTTCTGTTAGAATCACCTTTTCAAAGGAGCACATGGTGTTTTTGAGAGAGCAGATCTACATATGGCTGCTAAAGGCAAGTTTAATAATGAAAAAGCCCATCTGAAGCCAAACCAACAAGTTGACTTTCTGAGGCTCATTCTGAATTTTATTACCACTTCAGCAGGAGTCCCTCAGGGCAAGCTGTGGAAGGCTCGAAAGTATAATGCTCTTCAGTATACAAGATGAAGCTGGCATGCTACCAACAGAGGCTCAAAGGCTCCTCAACTATCATGAGAATGGCATCTGCCACATGTATTTGCACCATTTAGTCTTTTATAACCTGCCAGAGTGATCAGGCTAAATGTGTACAAGATGACAATGTTTGCCAGGAGCATAACGGGTTTTCAAACTTGGTCACTTCCTAATGGGGATCCCCTGCTGGCAGACCTTTATATCGGCAAAAGCTATCATGGGAAGGCATTTGTAACGAGATGGGATGAAATGGTCTCCTCTGGAAGACAATAAGTGACATCCTTTTTGTTGCTAGGAAGCTGGTCTTGCCTTTCATTGACAAACAATATTTAAAGTCTGTTCTGCCTCATTTGTGATGTGCATCCCACATCAGATGAAAGGGAAGGAGGAGGAAAATATTTAGTGGCGTCCTGTACAAAGGACATGGAATCTTTCCCTTTTCAAGAGACACAGTGTTAGATAAAACAAAGTTGGCCACTGCTAGCCAGTACAAATGGAGTAGGCTTTCTGGCCCAGAGCTGCCTGTATTTATTCTCCATTTTATTTGCAATGACATGGACACAAGGCTTCTGCCCCTGCGGGAGTTAATTCTGATGCTGCCCAATATCTGCAGCCTGTCTTAGCAGGGAGGATCCAACACTGACCTCTGGCAGTGCTTCTGCCACCTAAGTCAGGTCTAATGGTATGAGATGTGTCACCCACAGCAAGAGGTTGAAGCTGGGAAATCTTAAACCTGGAGTCAAATCCAGCAGGTTTGTACAGCAGCAAAACAAAAAGCAAGACATAAAGTTAAAAAATGAAATAAAATGGAAGTTTATATAAATAAAGTCTCACGACAAGAAAGTTATGGTGGGAAGATGATGAACAGCCTTGTGGAGTAAGCTTATCTGCTCTAGTAGACCTCATCTTTCATTGTTCCCAAGTCTGGCATAACTGTAATACACAGACACATTCTATCACACCTCTGCAGCTTTCCGAACTTCTGCAAGCTGTGATTCCTTTCAAGAAAATAAAGCAAAGAATTTTCCTGCTTTAAATTTGCCTTGTTGTGTTTTTTTGGTAGGAGAAGAGCAGTACTCAAAATGCAGAACCTCCAGGCTGCATCAGCTACATCAGGACATTAACCAGTTCTCAACTACTCAGACCTCAGAATAATAAAAGAAAGTTTGGATTCTTTAAACTGGAATCATAGAATTGTCAGGGTTGGAAAGGACCTCTAGAATCATCCAGTTACAACCCCCCTGCCATGGGCAAGGACACCTCACACTAGATCAGGTTGCTCAGAGCCACATTCAGCCTGGCCTTAAAGACCTCCAGGGTTTGACACTGGCAGTTGATGGAAGCTGAATTTCCCCTTGGTGCTTTTGGCACATGATGGGATAAAGCTTCCCAAACACTGGTGCTTTTTTCCTGCAGCATACCTCAGTCCTTGATACTGCCACTGTCTGTTCACTAAGCAACTGCTACTGTTACAAGCACCATTAACCAAACAGGAAGGACAAACCCAGGTGAAATGGAAGCAGCTGGTCAGATGACAAGCACTCGAGTATGATACAATTATGCCAGGAGTGCCTATGAAAAGCAGGGAATTCCACTTCCTGGGAGTGGGTAGGGATGCAATGTAACTTTAATGTCCAAGTCATAGAATCATAGAATGGTCTGGGTTGGAAGGAACCTCCAAAGGTCATCTAGTCCAACCCCTTCTCCAGTAAGCAGAGGCATCCTCAACTAGATCAAATTGCCCAGAGCCCTGTTGAGCCTCACCTTGAATATTTTCAGGGATGGGTCCTCAACTACTTCCCTGTGGCAGTGTCCCACTAATGTCATGGTAAAGAACTTATTCCTAAATTTATTTTGTATATTATTTTCAAATCCATCTGTATGTTTCTATTTTTAATGTTTTCATCTTCATGAGAATTTTACCCACACCACCTCCATGAAAGGGGCTAAGGAGACACAACTCAGATTCTTCAAAATCAGTGCTCGAGGCTGTGAGCTTCAATTGAAGCCTGTCTTTAGGAGATAGGCAGGGCACTATGGGCACCCTCATAGCTTCCCACTCATTCCAATGTTACTTCCTAAACAGTCTGCAGCAGTTAAAGTCTTTTCTCCAACACAAATGGGAGAACATGAGTCTTTTCTCTAACAGAAGAAGAAATGCCCCACCTTGGCAGGAAAAGAGAAGCTGTGTTGTTTTGGGAACAATATAGGCATGTTTGTAAGACTCAATTACAAGATGTTGTGATACCAGTAAAAGGTAGCAGAGTATTTACAGACACACCTGATGTAGCTGGACCAGGCAGCATAAAGTGTAAAGTTAAAGGCAACGTAGATAAAAAACATCCACCATAAACCACTGAGCATTTCCTGATAAATATCACCTGAGCAATAATTTTGAAAGACTAAAAAGCAAGTTTGAGTAAAACCCCATGAAGCACCACCTGAAAGCACTGTCCTTAATCACAAAGAAAATAAAATGTTCCCTGGCTTACAGTTTCTTAAAATCATAGAATGGTTTAGGTTGGAAGGGAGCTCAAAGATCATCTAGTTCCAACTTAGAACTGCTTACAATCCACTTCCAACTGCTGAACAACCCAGCAAACACTGAGCTAACAGCATGGTTACAGCAAGAAAGCTGTTCAACTCCTCGCTTTACTCACTGGAGCCCTGTGTGTCCATGCATTTTAGTGACTCTTGGGAAATTTATTAGCTGAGGACTCTGTTACTGCTCTGATCCAGTAGCTAGTGACATCAGTAGTCTTGCGGGCAGTGAATCTGCAGTTGACTTTCTTGGGCAAATGTACAAAATAATGGCAGTGTTCACTAATTTACAGGTTGACATTTCTTTTGCATCAGTAAATCAGAGAAAGGAAGCCTCTGCTTTTGTTTTTTTTCCTTTTAAGAGAACTATAACCAGACCCACAGTGTTTGGATAACAATTCCAAACCTGTAGTTTACAACCCCCTTTTCTCAGTAGCTGCAAATGCAAAGCATACAGCAGTGCAACTCATCTGGCAGCTCTCAAGAAAAAAGGCCACTGACCCCAGAGCTCATGAAGGACCACACTAATCCCTCTAGGTGAAATCCCAGACCTCACTGGGGCTGCTTCTAAGACCAGCTGCCTGCAGGGTGGATGCTGCCCATGGTACACAATGTACTGCCTGCCAGCATCTTCAGTGTGCAATTGTTGGTTATCCATCATGCCTGATAAGCCATTTCTGTTCTCTGCACTTTTAGTATCCTGGAAATACTACATTCAAGTGCTGTTACCCAGAGACACCAAGAGAAAGCAGACCTTGCTTCAGTCACTGCTGTGCTTCCCTCCTCCAGGTATCCTCAAGAGATGTTCCCCATTGGCTATAAAAACATTGCTGCCAGCCCTTTGGATGAGGCAAGTATGCCTGAGCCCCAGAATGAAGTTTATTGCATGTTTTCACATGGAACTATTTCACGTCTGATGTTAAGCATGAAAAACAATTTAAAAGGAAATTACATCAGACACACAAAATAAATGAGCAATCTGTGTGCAGTGATGTGAAGTTCTGGAGCCCCCAACACAAGAAGGACATTGAACTGTTGGAGTGAGTCCAGAGGAAGTCACAAAGATACTCAGAGGGCTGCAGTAACTCTGCTATGAGGACAGGCTGAGAGAGCTGGGACTCTGCAGCCTGGAGAGGAGAAGGCTTCGAGGAGACCTTGGAATGGCCTTCCAGCGTCTGAAGGGGCTACAGGAAGGCTGGGGAGGGACTATTTACAAGGCCTTGTAATGACAGGATGAGGAGTAATGGGTTTAAACTGGCAGAGGGAGATTCAAACTAAGTATTAGGAAAGGGTTCTTTGCAGTGAGGGTGGTGAAACACTGGCATAGGTTGCCCAGGGAGGTTGTGGATGCTCCCTTCTTGGAGGTGTTCAAGGCCAGGCTGGATGAGGCCTTGAGTGACCTGTTCTAGTGGGAGGTGTTCCTGCCTATGGTAGGGGGCTGGAACTGGATGTTCTTTGAGGCCCCTTCCAACCTAAACCATTCTATGATTCTATGTGATGGCTTTTCTGCAGTCTCTTGTTTAGAAATTCAGACTTCAACCATTTATAATGGTTTGCATGCTCATTAATATAAATCAGCAATGTTTGACTCCAAATAGATGTGGGAAGATTCAGCTGAGTGGCTTTTAATCACTAATTTGGATGGGGGAGTTCTTATAACACAGCTCTTCATTAGTAAGTTGGCTGCCCCTGAAAAAACTACATTAACATACAGAAATCTATTGCCACCTAAAGGCCTCTGCCTTTTATATTGATGTGCTGTGTAAGTACAGCTTTAACCAGTGCACCCTGGGGTTAACATTTAATTCTTGTAACAAGTCCTTTGATAACCCTTGATGTGCTCCCCTCTCCTTATCCTGTCTCTCTCTTCATGAAAAGCACAAAAATTTTCCTCTAATTAGGCTGTAAAGTGTACTGAGTAGCATTATCCCCTCTCAACCATGCTCACTACCTGCCACATTTCTTTTCTGGCTTTTTTCATCTCTGCAGAAAGTAAGTCTCCTGTCTGCATGATGAACAAAAGCCTAAGGTGGAATCCCTTAGATGTACTCACGGTGTGCTAATGGTGTGGGTCCCAGCAAATTCCAGAAAGCAGTGCCTTCAAGTAGTTCTCTTAACAAACAATCACTCTTCATTGCTGAAAGTCTGGGTTAAAAATAGCTTTCCTATATAGTATGCATTTCATATTCAGTAATCTCTGATGATTCTGACCATAAGTAATAAATCCATAACTTCATCTAGTCCTTTTAGAAATAATTCTGAAAACATCAAGCATCCTTCTTTTTCCTTCTTTCCTTCTTTCTTACCCTTCTTTCCACCATGGTGGTCTTAGGTCAGTGGTTGGACTCTATGACCTTAGAGGTCTCTTCCAACCAAAGCAAATCTATTGTACTGTGATTTATTAGAGTTGTGTCAATAAACAGCCCGGTGTGGTGCTTCTGCTTAAAGTCTTACTAAATGACACTGTTTAACACATTGTTTTTAGTTTAGTGCAACCATACTGAGATGTGAACTTCTCTTGCACAATTGAACTTTGGTAAAGAAGCTCTGAATGGTCACTTTAAAATAAGTCAATGTTGGTTGTGATGCTCAAGATATTTTTTAACATTTAGCTTCTACAGCTAAAAAAATGGAATGTTAGCATAAATTGTAGATTCATAGAATGGTTTGGATGGAATGGACCTTAAAGATCATCTAGTTCCTGCCTCCCTGCCATGGGACACCTTCCACTAGCCCAGGTTGCTCAAGCCCTCATCCAGCCTGGCCTTCAACAGATACAAGGAGGGGGCATCCATGATCTCTCTGAGTGACCTGTTCCAGGATCTCACCACCCTCACTGTCAAGAATTTCTTTCTACTTTCCAGTCTAACTCTGCCCTCCTCAAGCTTCAATCCATCCCCTCTCATCCTATTAGTACAAACCTTTGTTAAAAAGTCCCTTTCTAGCTTTCTTGTATGCCCCTTTCAGGTACTGGAGCCTCCTCTTCTCCAGACTGAACAGTCTCAGGTCTCTCAGCTTGTTCCTATAGGGGAGGTTCTCCAGCCCCTGGTCATCTTTGTGGCTTCCTCTAGACCTGTTCCAGCAGCTTCATGTCCTCCTTATGCTAGGGAGACCAGAACTGGACGCAGCACTCCAGGTATGGTCTCACCAGAACAGAGCAGAGAGGCAGAATCCCCTCCCTGTCCTGCTACTCACTGCTTTTGGTGCAGCCTAGCACACAGCTGCCTGCTGGGCTGCCAGTGATCAATGCCAGCTCACATTGAGGTTTTCATCAACTGACACCCTCAAGTCCTCCTCCTCCAGACTGCTCTCAATGGTGGGGTTTGAAGAGAAGAGCTAAGGAAACATCCAGTGATAGCATTCATTGTTACAGTTTCTGGGTGGAACTTTCCAGAGGATCTTGATGAAAGGGAGTTTGATTTCCTCCATGCTTCGCTGTTGCTTGTGTCCATGGCACATCAGTACTTGCTGCTGTTGAAGCTGTGCCACTTTGTGTGAAGCATGCTTGAACAGCAAGACCTACCACAAGCCAGGCTGCAGGCAGATCTTCTAACAGATATCTGGGCCAGATCACCACAGGGCTATGCTAAGTTGCTTATTCCCTCCAATGTGAGCACTGAATCCTATCTGCTATTCTGGTACTCGGGGAAAAAAAGCCTTTGTCAGTGCATTTCGGCAAAATTCCCTGCACTTATCATCCTGTGCGCAGGTATTGCCAGGGTCACAACCCACCCTTCCATCCCCTACTTGCCATATGAAAAGAGATTTTACACAGTGTCACAGCTTGAACAGTAACAGAGTCTTCTTGAGCTTGTCTTAGGTGAGTGTGCCTATAAGGTTTCTCTGCTAATCATCCTGTAAAATGCTGCCTTCTCAAACACCTTCACAGGAGTGACCCTAGAACAGCCCTCAGCTCCTGGTTGGAAAGCCTACAGATGGACATCTGAATGTCCAGCCTGAGTGGACACATGGGAAGTACAGGCAAGTAAAAGCACGTTTTGAGTAAGGGCTAAATATAAACACAACATAAACAGCACTTAGGGCTCTGTGTTAGGTTACTCAGAACACTTTGACAGCTACACTGTGTGCTAGTCTAGCAGTACACTTAAACATTGGTAAGTACCAGAAATGCTTAATACACAGCACCTTACTACAGAAAATAACCTTGCTGAACAGATACAAGAGGAAAAAGGAGAAGGGAATGGCCAAGCCACACCATATTTCAGAGGGTGCCTTTTAGAAACTGATTGGCATCAATCACACTTCATTGCTGGCAGCCCAAATCTGTGCCTATGCCTCCTCCAGTGATGCTACTTTTGCTGCTCTGTCATGCAGCAGTGATGCTCCCTTGCCTCATTATCAGAACTATTGCCATGTTAATGCCATGCAACCAGCACCTTCTGTAGGTCATGGTGTGATGGTTTGGGTGTTCCCCACCCCCCACACTTTAGAAATCACCCAGACTAGACTCAGTCGGCTCTGGAAATATGACTGAAGCTTATATTTACAGCTGGCACAATGTACAAGCAGACAGTTACAGTACATACAGTGATAGACAGAAATAGACAAGGGAAAAAAGGTAATACAGACACAACTCCCCTCCCAGAAACCTGAGTCCCCAGGAGGGGCTCTCAAATGCCCTTTCACCTTCCCCCTACCCCTCTCAACCTTACCCCAGTCCCAAGGAAGAATGGAGGTTCAGCCAAGGGGTTAGGAAGCAAAGTGGATTAGTCCAAAGTGGAGGGTTAGGTTAGAGAGTAAGATGCAGCTCAGCCAGCAGCCCCAGTCCTGAGCAAGACTCCCGAGTGAAGTGATTATGTTTTGCTGTTTGTTTTTATACATCTCAGCAAGCCTATGAGTGAAGTAGGCATCACTACTGTTTTTCCTTTCACAGCCTGTAATCTAATTCTTCTCAAGAAAGCATTCTAGCTAGCTTCAAACTAGCATGCATGGCTGAGCACAAGTTCATTAGCAGAGTACTGCAACAGCTCAGGTGAAAAAACCCATACACTTAATTTGATAAATAAGCTAGTTTAGTATTTTTTAATCTAGTGGGTCAGGTTTTTATGCATTGTGTTGGTAGATTTGGTTTTCGTTAACACCAAATGAAGCCTGCATGAAGTACTTCTATCTCATATGAAAGGCATGATGCCAGTGAGCATCCATTTGGTTGCCAAGTATCAGGAGACCCCTTTAATTATCCGTTTTGTACTTAGGATGCAGCAGAGGGAGATTCCATTGCTCTGTGGACACGTTCCATAACTTGGCAACAACCTTACAGATGCCTTCACCTCAGGAGAGCGCAACAAGGTAGAGTTGGCTGTCTGCATTACTCCTTTGTGAAGCAGCGCAAAGCACTGATGGTCAGTAGCAAATCCACAAGGGTAAAAAGGAAAAGAAATAGTATTTCAGAGCTCTATTCTCTCTTAACTGCAGCTATAGCAATGGAAAGAATGTGAAGGCTTTCATGTGAGCACCAGAGACCTCCAAAGGAAGGGAAGGAGTGTGGCATGTGGGACTCTTCATATGAACCCTACTGGAATTTGCTTTCTCTTCAAGATAAGTCTTCTCTGTTGGAAAGATTCACTTTTGGGTGCTCAAATTCCATCTGAGCCTTTCTGAGATTCAGCCTCATGGAAATGAATATAAACTGCAGAAACTCCTTCCTGAAGCAGACTCCAAACCTTGGGGGTAGTGCTCTTCCATTTCCAAGTGACATTAAGGGTTTGTATACAAAATCCTCAGCTTTTTATAGCTGTGGTTCCTGTGGTTTTGCCTGTCCTGGCATGGGACAACTGCATGGTAAGACCTCTCCTGCTCAGGAATTTAATGGCCGAAGGCTGAGATGAACTGGAAAGGTGACCATCACTGATGGCAGTGGTGCCTTTTTCTCACAGCACAATGACAAGTCAGGATGAGGCTTTGCTCTGTCAGTAAATATTGCCTGTTCAAGGCCCTGCCAGCTTGCCCACTAGACCTTGGCATCCCATATAACAGTCAGAATAATGAAGTGCATCCCACTGTGGTGTAGTCAGAAGAGACAGCCGTCTGGCTGGACGTGGTCACCTTCTGGTGTCCCAGCCTGTTTCCTCAGCTGTTGTTTGCATAGGTAGAATTTAAAACATTGGCTCTTAAAGCCATATTTAGCTAAGTAACAAAGTAAGCCCACTAAAAGCTACTCTAACAGGCCCAAAGTAGGCTTATACATGTCCTGGCTTGCCCAGGCATGTTTTTCTGCTCTTTCTCCTGTGTTGGGGAGAAGCAAACAAGGGAAAGAAGACAGTCTAAGGACTCTGGCCTGCCCAGACTTGTTTACATCCTGTGGTAAACAAGGTACACAGGCTTAGCTTGTGCCTGTCTTGTGCAAGGCCTATGCTTCTCCCAAATTTGGGTAAAGCAAGCCTATGGCTTCACCTAATATGGTCAAGCTTGGCTAATTGCCATTCTGCTTGGCTATTCTGTGTCCAAAGGCACATTAGTCTCGGCCCACACTGATAAAAGAAATATGCAGGCATGCTCTGCCTTTCTATTTGTGCCTGCTGCTGGTGCTGCTGCTGCCTTATTGCATCAGGCCTGCCCTCTGCAAGGCCTCTGCTGAATCAGGAATCAGGAGGAACTTGGTCAGAGTCTATGCTTCCTGAGAAAAGAACCTGGGAAACTCCAAAGCTTCTAGCAGCTTTGAGACCGCCGACAGCAACCCCTCCACATGCTTTGGGTACTATCTGATATTATTTTGTGAGTGAACACTTAAAAGCCTCTTCTAATTCACTAACTGCCTTCTGCCATAAGGAGAAAGGAGCTTCCTGTGTCCTCTAGTGGATAAGCAATATAATTAACTGCAAGAATCTTCTCTTCCAGTATGTTTGTGTTTGCCACTTTAAGAAATAAGCATTCTAGTTTTGCCTGTTCCCTGTGTGTATAAATTTCCAAACTCTGCATTTTTTGAACCTTGTGAATAAGTTTTCTTGCTAGTTTTAATGTTTATAAACAGTTTTCATAGTTATTAACAATCTTCACCTGGATATAAAAATTAATACAGATTATTAACTTTGCATAATCTGTCACAAGGAATTAAGATGGATTCTCCTTAACAGCTAGGAGAATCAAGCTCTACTGTGGCTGCAGAAGCTGAAATATTTTTTTGAAACAAAATATTTTGGAAAAGAAAAGTCTCTGTTGTTACTCCATTAATACCTGCATCAATGACATCACAGCTAAGGCAGCTGGGCATTCTGAGGAGCATTTATTTTCACTGTGCAGTTTGTGGGGTTGCATCAAAATCTCCTTTAAAACAACTCATAGTTTGCTAAAGAAGAAAGGAGAAGAAACTTTGATGCTCTGTAGTTCCATCAGATGCAGTGTTCCCTGGTTAGGGAGCTAAAAGGATTGCTTCCCTGATTTAAAAAAGAAAAAAGTAATCCACAAACACTTGAGAGCTTCTGCTGAGCTGTGACAAGACTGCAATATGAAGGAGGAGTAGCTAGCTCACTTGCAGCACACATTCAAGTGCAAGTGTGCAGTTTGTGGCCAAGTAACAACACAGTCTCATCATTTTATGCTGGCTTTTTTGTGTACTACTTGCTAGACTGATAAATGTATGAACCTCAAAGGCAGTGTGGATAATCAGTGACAGTGTGATGTGAGGCACTGGATTGTTGGTCCCACAGATCTAGGGACTGGGGGACTTCCTTCCCTAGGACAGGGCTAGGCTAAGACAACAGCCTCTAGCTGGCCCCTCTGACTTGCACTGGAATCTGGGACATGCACACTCCCAGTCCTGCTCAGTGTCTTCTGCAGAGGGCAAGGACTGCAGGGCAAGGGAGAAGTGACTTCAGTCTTCTATTTGCTTGTGGGTCACGTTCCATAGCATTTAATGATGTTGGACTCATACTGAGATCAAGGACATGTTCTTTAGAGTCACAGAATCATTTCAGTTGAAAAGACCTCTAAGACCATCAAGTCTAATTGTCCATCTAACACCACCATGGCCTTTATACCACATCCCATAGTGCTATGTCCACATATTTCTTGAATGCCCCCAGGGATGGTGACTTCACCACCTCCCTGGGCAGCTTGTTCCAATGCCTGACTACTCTTTCAGAAAATAAATTTTCCTAAGCTCCAACCTAAACCTCCCCTGGCACAATTTCAGGCCATTTCCTCTCATCCTATCACCTGATACTATGGACAAGAGACCAACTCCCACCACACTGCAACCTCTTTACAGTAGTTGTAGAGCACAATGAGGTCGTTACCTCACTACTACTACTATCTGTGGTTTCACATACACAACTAGAAGAGATTACTCCATGCAGTCAGGTGAGTCTTGAGGGCCTGGTTGCTCATGCTAATTTGGAAGTGGCACCATAATGCTGTGGTCAGGAAGTCTGATACCATGGAATTAACTTTCAGCTTGTATACCAAACACAAATCAGTGAGGAAATTCATTGTTAGATGCAGTCTCTAATTATTTAAAAGATAATTTGCATGCTACACAGAAATAAGTGAGCTCTCAGGTGACAGCTGTTGTACTGTGTCCATTCCTGGAATAGATGCCATGCTGGGAAACCTAAATTCAGAGCAAAAATTAAAAGGTGGTAAAAGGGTAGGAAGACCCTCCACAGAACAGAGGGATAAAGAAGGGAGGAGGGGAATGATTGTTACAAACCAGCAAGTTCAGAAGCCTAACTAAAACCCACAAGATTTCCACTCTCTGCATTTTCTTGTCACTAGGGACACTTCACATCTTGGCAGAAACAGTGTGTTACATGTACTAATTTAAAAAGCTGTTTTTCAAAGGCAAAGACACAAATTCAGTTCCTAACATCGTCTGCATTCACGCAGTCCTGTGGGATCATTACAGACCACCTGAACACCATCCAAAACAGTTTTCTCTCTTTTTATCATGAATGCATTTTCATATTCTTCACCAAAGGGAGACCAGACACCACTTTTTGTCCACATAAAAAGCTTCAAGAAAGTCTTCATCTCATTTTTCATTGCAATGCTTCTCTCATAGCTGGTGTCCCTCATGGCCAGGTTTTTATGCCATGTATTGTCCAACGTGTGTGTGTTGTATGCAGCACTGGGTTATGTGGATGTATGTCCATTGTATATGTGGTATGATAGGAGATTACATTATATTTCCAGCCTTTTTCCTTTCTCTGTCTCCCCCTGACAGAAGCAATTTCCTGTGCCAGTCTGCTTTGTGCTAGGAGTGTTGTGTGAAGATTAAATGCAGTTTGTTCTCTTCCATCACTGTCTCTCCCTTTCCTCCCTCAGCCCTTCACTCTGCTTTGCCTGACTGCAAAGGTCTTTACTTTCCTGCAGTGGATCACTCCTTTGTTTCCCACCTGTTAAACTTGCCAGAGAATCCCATCTAACCTCCTCAGAGTGTAGACATTTGTAACAGGAACACCAACGCTGAGGTGAATGGAAATGTGCCTGTATGTGTGCATGTGTGTGCGAAAGCACTGCAAGAAACCAGTGAGCAAGGACTGAAAACCAGCAGATGTTAATTGCTACAGAGCAGCATATGTGATTTCATTCAAATGACCAAATGGCAAGGAGAAGGAACAAACCTATCTAAAGGTAAGATATAAAGAAGATTAAAAACAGGGCTGGAGGCAATGAAATAACCAGATGAGGAAAATCTGGCAACTGTAATTGAGGAATGTAGCCAGCTAATGAGAGGTGAGATAAAATAATGAGGCAAAAGATCCCAAACAACAGCCGCAGGCAGACAGGTCCTAGCCAGACCACCTGGACACACAGGTCATGCTGTCTGTGAGTATGTGGATGTGAGAGGACCCTGACCTTGCACAGCTTTGAGTCCTGGTGAGACCAGTTCAGATGCAGTGATCAGGAGCTGCTGGCTGCCTCAGCAAGTGTACGTGCTGCCATCAGATAAAGCTGCACTTCTGACTCTTACTATACTGGCTGGCTGACTCATCCTATTAACAGATCAGCACCAGGAGCTTCATCTCTCCTCAGATTTTTAAATTCTCAGTTGGATGCTTGGGGTCCTATCAGGGGAGTAAGGGTAGCTCACATGTTCTTAATTTCTCTCCTTGAGAAATAAGCTGTCTGTTCACAGGATCACAGGATGTTAGGGGTTGGAAGTGACCCAAAGAGATCACTGAGTCCAATCCCCCCCTGCCAGAGCAGGGCCGTAATCTAGCTCAGGTCAAAGAGGAACACATCCAGATGAGCCTTGAAAGTCTTCAGAGAAGGAGACTCCACAACCTCTCTGGGGAGCCTGTTCCACTGCTCTGTGACCCTTACAATAAAGAAGATCCCCCTTGTATTGAGGTGGAACCTCCTGTGCTGCAGCTTAAATCCATTGCTCCTTGTCCTATCATAGGGAGCAAGTGAGAAGAGCCTGTCGTCCTCCTTCCCCCCCAATATCCATCCCTCAGATATTTAAAAACGTTTATTAAACCCCCTCTCAGAAGGTTAACATCTCATCTCTTCAAAATCCCCCTTCAGAAAGTTAACATCTCATCTCTTCAAAATCTGGCCAGATTGCAGGTGAATGCAGCTGCAGAGGTCCCTGGGCCAACATGCAGCAAGTGAGAGAAAAGGGAACAAATGTTGGTTGGAAAGTGCTGCCACCTTTGTGGTAGGCAGAAATGCCAAACCAAGATGATTTGCTCTTCCAGATGTTGATACTGGTGTGAAGCTTGCTAGTACATATAACAACTGACAAGTGTAACTACATCTGGGCAAACAACAAGAGTGATCGAGTCACAGCTGTGTTTGTATACTGTAAGACCATGAAAAAGACTGATGACTGTTTGCCCCAACATGAATATTGAGTTTCTTCCTCTGCCGAAATGTATTAGCTTGTCTGATCAGCTGTGACAAAAACAATCTTAGCCTGGAACTGGTGCAATTGTGTCATCCTCCTTCAGCTTCTACTTAACACCTATTGACAATACACTGTTTACATGAACTTTATATCTGCAGGGTGCCATTCCTCTCCTGCAACCCAACATCTGATATAAATCAAAATCAATCCTGGTAGCAGCAATCATTCACAAGTTTCACACTCCCCTTAGCAGAGGCATACAGAGGTATCCTGAAGTGAAATCTGTGAAGAATTCCTTTTGTCCAAGAAACTTTCAAATCTCACATCCGAAGTCTGTGTTCATCCTGTCTCCCAGTACAAGATGAGAGTTAAAAAGTGAGGAGCTAGACTCTCTAATATTTACAGGATGAGGACTACAAAGCATATCAGAAGAACTGTAAGAGCTGCACACTCAGTCCTGAAGCCCTGAGTCATTTGCAGGGGAGTTTGTCCTTTGAGCCAGCAGCTGATGCCACTGTACATAAAAACATGGCACAGCAAACAATTCTCTGTCTCTAATAGAAGAGTTTGGCTGGTCCTCCTCCCCTGTTTCAGCAGACATCCTCATTTCTGTATCCTTAGCAGATATGATCGATGCCTTATCCATGTTCTGGTGACACTTTTGACATTGCAAACGCTAGAGCAAGGCACAGGAATGAAGAGGGTCTTAAGTTACCATTTTCAGAATCTTTTGCACCTGTAGACTGCTGTTATCATGAAAAGTGTCTTTTGGACCACAGCACATCCTTTACAGCAAACTTTTCAAGGAACATTGCTTAATCTGAAAATTTTGCTACCCTTTATGGGGTACAACCCCCGTTGTACAATTAAGTGAAAATAAGTCCTTTGCACAGAGAACACAGTCCAGATGATAAATCTGGGGGGTTGTTTTATCACCAGATAAGCAGAAAAGTTGTTGACATTTAAAAGTGGCTTAGACTCATAGAATCAGTCAGGGTTGGAAGAGACCGCAAAGATCATCTAATTCCAATCCCCTTGCAATGGGGGCTGGGGCATCTGTAGTGGTTTGGGTGTTCCCTGCCCCCCCCGCCCCGCCTTTAGAAATCACCCAGACTAGACTCAGCCAGCTCTGGAAATATGACTGAAGCTTATATTTACAGCTGGCACAATGTACAAGCAGATAGTTACAGTACATACAGTGATAGACAGAAATAGACAAGGGAAAAAGGTAATACAGACACAACTCCCCTCCCAGAAACCTGAGTCCCCAGGAGGGGCTCTCAAATGCCCTTTCACCTTCCCCCTACCCCTCTCAACCTTACCCCAGTCCCAAGGAAGAATGGAGGTTCAGCCCAGGGGTTAGGAAGCAAAGTGGATTAGTCCAAAGTGGAGGGTTAGGTTAGAGAATAAGATGCAGCACAGCCAGTTCCCCAGCAGCAGCCCAAGTGAGAGAAGTGCCGAGTGTGTTATCTATGTTTTGACTTATGTTTTTATACATCTCAGCAAGCCTATGAGTGAAGTAGACATCACCCTTGTTTTCCTTTCACAGCCTGTAATCTAGTTCTTCTTACCAAAACATTCTAGCTAGCTTCAAACTAGCACAGCATCTCACACTAGGTCAGGATGTCCAGAGCCTCATCCAGCCTGGCCTTCCAGGGATGAGGCTTCCACCAGCTCCCTGGGCAATGCGTTCCAGGGTCTCACCACTCTCATGCTGAAGAACTTCTTTGTAACATCCAGTCTGAATCTACCCATTTCCAGCTTTGTTCCATTCTTCCCAGACCTATCACTACCTGACATTCTAAAAAGTCCCTCCCTAGCTTTCTTGTAGGTCCCCTAAAGATACTGAAAGGCCACAATAAGGTCACCTCTGAGCCTTCTCTCTAGACTGAACAGTCTCAACTCCCTCAGTTTCTCCTCATAGCAGAGGTGCTCCAGCCCTCTGGTCATCCTTATGACCCTGTTCTGGACATGTTCCAGCACATCCATATCTTTCTTGTAATAGTAGCTCCAGAACTGGATGCAGTACTCCAGGTGGGGTCTCACCAGTGTGGAGCAGAGGGGGAGGATCACTTCCCTCGCCCTGCTGCCCACATTTCTCCTGATGCAGCCCAGGCTCTGGTTGGATTTCTGGGCTGCAAAAGCACACTGACAGCTCATATTGGGCTTCTCATCGACTAGCACCCCCAACTCCCTCTTCTCATGGCTGCTCTCAAGTCTTCTGAGTATGAAACTTCAATATAAAAGGACTGCTTAGGTTCAGCTTAATGAGTTAAGTCTATTGAATGTCCTGAGCAGAAGTTATAATGATACTGAAAGGAGGTCCCTTCCAACCCCTAACATCCTGCATTCTTGTGATCCTGTGAAATTCTCTTTCAGAGGAAAGATGGTCAAGTAAACCATTGCTTTGTGTCCAAATAACTCTCAAACACACAGCTCTTTTCCCAGGAGGATCTTCAGGGCTTGCATTGTCACTGGTGATTTTGAACAAATAACATCCATCCTTTGTTCTAAGGGAAAACACCCAGAAGATAAACCATAATAAAACCAAATAAAATTCTGCCAGAATGCAGAATGTGGGCCTGGTGTTGAGCTCCTCTTACCTGTAAAGATCTGTAATCTGCCCATCACGCCAGCGGTAGCAAAGGTCATTGAGAAGACACTCGTGCTGCCCATACAAGCAAATGTAATTGGAGACAGGAAAGGGCTCTTTTGAAAAGCAGGTGATGCTGTCTACCATGCTGTCCTTGCTGAGATGCATTGAGAAGTAATTCCCAAGTCGTGCCTCTCCTGTTACAATCTCCATCTCCTGCACCAGAAAATTGAAGGAAAGCTGTGGAGATGACTTGGCACACAAGCAGTACTGGCTAGGCTTCCCTAGCTGCTGTTTACCATTTCTTAAAACCCACAAACCTTTTATTTTTAACCAAGAATACTCATGCCTGAGAACAGGTTTTACACAACAAGGCACTTCACTATGAGGCTGGAGCCAGGCTCTTCTTGGTGATGTCCGATGGCAGGACAAGGGGCAATGGGTGGAAGCTGAGGCATAGGAAGATTCATTTAAATATGAGAAGGATTTTTTTCCCTGTGAGGGTGACAGAACACTGGCACAGGCTGCCCAGGGGTGTTGTGGAGTCTCCCTCTCTGGAGATATTCCAGACCCACCTGGATGCATTCCTGTGTGATCTGGGATAGGTGATCCTGCTCTGGCAGAGAGGTTGAACTGGATGAGCTTTGGGGGTCTCTCCAGCCCCTGACATTCTGTGATTTGGATGCAAAGATTTGCTGTGTTCTTCAGACACTGACTAACAGCCCACAAACTTGCAGCACAAGAGTTTTGGTTCCCTGATCCCAAGTGTCCTTTCAGACACTGAAGGATATCGAGGCCATCTGAGCTGCACTGGCAGTTATGACACAGGATCCATGGGAGACCTGTGACCTCCTGGAGCAGCAGCTGTCAGTCAGGAGGGATGCCATAGGGCATGCCAAACAACAATAGATGCCTCTGTCTAGGCAACTGAACCAAACTCCATTCATCCTAATGTATTACCCAGTCCATATCAGTGTGTAGATGTGGCAGATCATCAGTTACTGTGGAACGCCACCCTGGCAAGTGACGAACATGCTGATACACTGCCACTCTTTCTGAATTTATAGCCATGTCTCTCTATTTTTCTGTATGTATCTTCAGACAATGTATGAGCAGAGCTCAAATGAAGGGCACACTGCAGAAGCTTTGTGAAGGTGGGTGGAGGGCTGATGCTGCCACACTAATCATAGAATCATAGAATCAGTCAGGGTTGGAAGGGACTTCAAGGATCACCTAGTTCCAGCCTCCCTGCCACGGGGAGGGACAACTCACACTAGATTAGGCTGTCTAGATTCTCATCCAGCTTGGCCTTAAACACCTCCAGGGATCAGTTACAAGCAAACCTCACTGTTACAGCTCTAAGATTTCTCATGTATCAATGAAACATTTTTGGCTTTGTGCATGTAGGAGTTTAAGAGCTAATGCTCTATTTTGGTTCTAAATTATAAAGGAGAGGAACTTTATGGACATTCTTTGGAATGTAGAATGAATGAGCAGGGCATTGGTTGTAAAAGGAAAATAATGATAAAAGTCTCTACCATTCATTGGTTTGCTAATAGGCATAAAAAGCCAATATATAAACAATTTCTCACTCTTTGTTCCCTTTGCCTTCTGCCTCCTCTACTGTTCCTCTGTGCATAGCTGAATACTAACCTTGACTGAACTGTAACACCTGAGATCTTGTTGGTTTTCTATCTGGGGGAGAGAAGAAGGTGGTGTTGGCCTCTTCTGGGCTTTCTGTGTCCAGGGCAGGGGACTGGATTTTTGTGTTATCTCTAAGTTGTAAATAATTGTAGGTAGTTGTAAATACATGTAAACATATTTTATATATATGGTTGTTAATTTAGCTTGCTGTAAAATATAGCTTTATCTTACTTCCAAGCTGTCTGAGATGGTCTGGTAAATTTTATGTGGGGGGCAATTTCTCAAACCCACCACCATGCAGAACCTTCTCAGTAGTCAGAAGTGTGATGTGTTCAGTCTTCTAACAAGGAAAGGACTACCCTGTTCAGTTCTAAAACCTGCAGGGGGCTGGGCTTGATCTCTTGGCACATTTCCTTCAGGCTGTGTTCTAGACTTTGCTTTAAAAAATATACCAACACATACTTAAACCTCTCACACGTGCAAGTGTGTATATATACACATCCCCCCTCACAAACATATACACAGGGGTGAGTGAGTTCCTCTTTGGGCTGGGGCTGCCAAGTTTTGCTGATACAACTCTCCTATCAATAGAAGAAGAATAATGTGGATATGGATGCTCACGTTGTAGCATTTAGTTTCATCTGGCTAAATCAAACACTTCAAAGGAAAATGCAAAAATCTGTTCCCAGCCTCACAGTGCAGTGTGATGCTCAAATAGCCTGAAGCTATTTTTTAGAGCTGCATTCATGTTCCAGTTCTCTATATTTCTCAAACCTGTTGCTAGGCTACAGTAACCTTTGTTACTTCCGCATCTCTCAGCTAATACATTTCGCTGGCTTCTCCTACTTCTTTCTTAAGAAACTCTTTTAGGATTTAAAGGAAATTTCTGGAGTGGCTTTAAAGATGTTCCCTTTTCAGACACCAGTTAATCAAAGCTGCAGCAAAAGAATTCTAATCCTGTTCCAGCAATCTAGAGTGAAAAAAAACATTTTGTTCTCTCTCTGATAGTCCTTTCTGCTTCCTAGCGCCTAGTGCTTTGCCAGCTCATCCTGGATCTGCAAAGCTGGAGAACAAGGTGAGCCATGCTTTCATTCCTCCCCACAAAGCATGGATTCCTTTTTTTTTTTTTTAATCAACCCTTTTTTTTCCCCTATTGCCCATTGGTGTCTGAGCTTTAAAATCGACAATGATCTAGACTTTTAAAAGCCACTTTACGTCAACTACATGAATGAGCTTGATGCAGAAATCCCTGAGATTTCATACACATTTCATCTGTATGAAAGAGAAGCTTGCCTAGGTGGATGGTTCTCTCTGGCTTTGTAGTACATGATCATCACACTTTTCTTATTTCACAAGTCAAGTTCTCCAGGTTGTGGGTTGTTGTTCTTTTGGGGCTTTGTTTGGGTTTTTGTGGGTTTTTTTGTTTGTTTGCTTTTGTGTTTGTTTGTTTTCCCTTCATTTTGTTTTTCAGAGTTAAATATCAGTATGGAAAGGAAAATCTAAGAGGTTGAATTAATGATGTAACTCATACTTGTTCAGTAGCTGTGCCCAATTCATATGATGCAGCCAGGCTTAGCTGACTCTTCCAGGTGGCAAACACTGCCAATACCTTCCAACCTTTCAAAGGAACATACTCTCTCTGACAGAAAATGGCTCCTCTGTCTCTCTCTCCAGAATCAAGCAAAACAAAAGCCATTCTGAAAGACAGTCCTGAGGAAAAGCCAACATGATAACCTGTACTGAGACAATGCTCACAAACCTCTGGAAAAAGAGGGCCAAGGACTTGAGCTTAGTGCCCCACTGGGAAGCTATTTGAAGCCAAAATGATACAAACAGTAATGAAGAGTTCAGAGATTTAGGGGTTGACAAAAACCATTTTTGGTTTCATCTGATTTCATGGCAAAGGCATCAAGAAGTGCAGTAGAGTAGAAAATGAGATCATCTCATCTGCATGTATTCTGCATTCACAAGATGGCAGTGAATTTACATCACAACACATTGAACATTTTCCTGTAATCACAGTGATTTGTTTTGGTGTGGCTGGTTCCATTCCAGAATGTACTGGTAAGTCCTAGCTCAGGAAGGTCTCTAAACAGATATTAAACCAATGCTTACTCAAGATACTATTTTTAAGATGCATGTAGTTGTGATAGCCTAAATAACATCTTTCCAAATGGAGGACAACACAAAGAAAGGTTAAATAATGGAACTTACATGATCACACGCTCCAAGTTCTAAGTCCAAGTGGATAGGGATTTCTGGTTTGGAAATATGCAAATAATTATAACCTCCAGGAAGAACACCTCCTGCCACAAATTAAAATAGAAGGTTTATTATATCATACATAAAGAAGAAAATAATTAGTTTGCCCTCCTTCTCCTATAATCTGTTGTTGTTAACTAAATTTTCTTTGGGTGGTTTCATGTTCTACAAATTTTTAGGTACTTTTATACATATTGGTGCAGTAGTCACAGATTAAAAAGTTCTGACTATGGTTTTATTCATCTTGACATTTGAATCAAGACACTAAGTTTCACAGGAAACACCCCATGTTTACTGCAATAGAAATGAAATCACAACTTGGCCCATTACTAGCAAAAGTCTGCAGAGTAAGCTTTTCTTGCAGTTAACCTCAGCACTGACTATACAAGGAGCTTTGAGGACTTCCCAGCCATGAGGCAGCATCACTCTGCTCTGGTGAGACTTCACCTAGAGTATTGCATCCAGCTGTGGGACCCCCAACACAAGAATAACATGGACCTGCTAGAGCTGTCACAGAGGAGAGCCACAGAGATGCTCAGAGGGCTGGACATGCTCTCCTGTAAAGGCAGGCTGAAAGAATTTGGGCTGTTCTGCCTGGAGAAGAAAAGGCTCTGGGAAGACCCTAAAGCTACATTTCAATATTTGAAGACCTACAGGAAGCCTGGGGAGAGACTACTTAGAAGGGTTTGTAGTGATAGGTTGAGGGGCAGTGGTTTGAAACGGGAGCAGAGAAAATTTAGGTTGGACATCAGGAAGAAGTTCTTTACCATGAGAGTGGTGAAATAGTGGAACAGGTTGCCCAGGGATGTGGTTGAGTGGATGAGGTCTTCAAGATCAGGCTTGGGCAGCCTGATGTAGTTGGAGGTGTCCCTGCTGACTGCAGAGGGATTGGATAAGACAACCTCTGAGGGTCCCTTCTAACACAATGCAGTCTGTGAATCTTGGACAAAACGGACCTACCCTTCCAACAGAACAGCAAAGAGGGTGTGAAAAAATGACACGAAATATGAGAGAGAAAAAGTTTGACGTACCTTTAACTTTACACCCTTTGTACATGGGGATGAGAGTCTCTATGCCTTCTGGTGGCTTAGAAAACAGTTTAAGGGTTGGATCAAAGAGATCCAGCATAGATGTTGCAAGCTCAAAGCCAATCTCCTTTGAATTGAAGTTGTTGTGTGTCCATTCTTCTGCATAATATCTCCTGGAGTACTTCGTTAAGGGCCCTGCAGCCCTGATGCTGCCATCATTAGTGCGGAATCCGCTGTCAATCACAAGCCTTCCGTCAAACACAAGGCAAGCATCGTTAATTGCCTTCAAGGTTTCATAATCCACTGCCCTGTAGGCAAAGCTAAAAAATGCCTAAAAAAACAGATGTAAATCAGTGTAAGTTATTACTTACTAGTGGATAAGTTCCTAAACTAAACCGAACCTCAGCTTCATGCTGAATGCTGCCTAGTTTAAAACCCAAGACCATGAACCAAAGAAAGATTTTATTTACACAGCTACATCCCTCTGATCCAGTGACTAAAATGAAAACAAAGAAAGTAGAGAGAAAAATCACTAAGCTAGACTCATATACTTCTGGTTATTTGATGGGGTTTATTTTAAAACCTTTTTAACTACACAGATCTAATAGCCTGAAGAGATAGCAGTGCATTCTTCTGTTAGGATGATCATCAAATAGACTCAGACCCTTCATCAAGTTGGATTTCTCCTTTCAAGAGCTCAAGCTAATCTGAACAGCTAAGCAATGGCAGAGTGTACACTGTTTTCTAGCAGGATAACTCTTTATTACGAAATATTTTTTTTCCAACTGTGGTGCCTGTTTACTAACAAACTCTGTTACTATGGCTACCAGCACAGGAATGATCAATGAAATGGGAAGAGAGGAAATGAAAACTGTTCAGAGGAAATGCTACCTTCATTCAAACTGTAGCAGCAGAATTTGAGCCAGTATAAGCTGTGGAGGTCAAGAAGTTTGTGAGAGGTACAAAAGACCCAGCTGCTTACAAGAAAAGGAAAGCACTCAGATTTATTACACTTCAAGAATGCTAGGGCTTGGGAAGCACCTCCAGAGATCATTGACTCCAACATCAAGCAATCTACATCACTTCATAGTGATGTAGATTTTGGTGAGCACATCCAATCTTTGTCAGGACTGAAACACATCTCTGACTACTCCAGATCAAGATAACGCTTGCTCTGGGAGACAGAATAACCTGGACCCTCTTACTGTCTGGGACTACTGCAGCCAGAGTGGCTGGGGCTGGCTGCACTCGGGATAGGGTACAGGTCGAGGTGACATCAGATCCACCTAGATCACCTGAGTCTAGATGGCATCATACCCTCCTAGATCACCTGGGTCAGTCCAGAGGAGGCTGATATGCTTGGCAGTCAGTTACTGAGCCTGGCAATGAGCACAGCAGATAACTACTCACTCTCGTTTTGTTTGTGGGACTGAAAACAGATGTGACTTCCATTCCTCTTAAACACTGCCTGTGCTGCATTATTGCTCCTCCTTAGAGAACTGGCCCTGAGGTAGGGATTTATCTTGGGACCATAAGCTACTGAAGCCATGAGCTCGTCTTCCTCAGAGGAAGATTTCAAGGGCATTGAAACAGAATGACTCCTAATCCTTAAATTCCTGCTCTAAGTCTCGCAAAGAAAAAGGTAGAGATAATTCCCTTTTGTCTTCCTGTGGCACCCGCACGGTCCCTCTCCTGGGACACAAGGAAGCAGATCAGACCTTGTGTCCCTAAAACAGTAGCCGAGGCAGCACCGCCAGGACAAGCACTAGAAAGGAGGTGCTGCTGAAGTGGCCTCCGATTTGTCTTGCGTGGAACAGGTGTGCAGGCAGCACGTCGTGAGAAACGTGCCGGATGCCTCAAGAGCCGCTCTGAGATCCAGCGCAGCGCGGGAGGCCAGCAGCAGGCTCCCGGCACAGCCCTCGCTCATTGTCTGCACACTCCGCACGGGATCCGAGCAGTCATTAGCCCAGAGGAACTTTCTAATTGATTTAGAGCCACACACAGCTGACATTTCCCTTGGGACGTGTTTTATCTGGGTTTCCATATTGCCTAAAAGTAACTTGAAAGAGGCAAAAGCCCATCTGGAACCAGAAATGTGCTTGCAAAGGACAAAAGTGCCTGCTCAAGTGAAGCCGAGAGAGGGGCTGGGGAAGGTAGAACCTCTGTCACCTGGCAGTGTCTCAGTTCTGCAACAGAAGGAATGAGGAGCAGGTAAGTGAGGCTGCATCCAGAAGCCTTTGTGATGCTCCAGAGCCTTGACAAAGAGCTTCCCCCTTCACCAGTACCCACAGCTTTTGAAATGACTAGACAAGTCGAACGGTCCTGCTTACCAGCAAGAAATACTACTGTACAGGCTGAGGGCAGGGTGGGCAGCTATCAGGTGTGTTGCTGATTATCTTGCTGCCTTCATCTTGAACAGCCTGAGACATAGCTGTGTCAGGGCAAACCAGCAGCAGTAATTTGCCCTTCCCTTCATGTCAGCCTCAGGGAGGACATAACTGTGACCTGGGTAAAGGTATTACCCAAGTATAGCTCCAAAGATCTTTCTTGTGAACATCAGATGCTCAGGAGCGACTGGAGCAGTCATGAGGAAAGACATCTGATCTAGTGTGAGGTGTCCCTGCTCATGGCAGGGGTATTGGAACTGGATGCTCTTTGAGGTCCCTTCCAACCCTGGCAATTCTGTGATTATGTGAGAGAAGAAAAGTGAGCTGGAAATTTTAGCCATGCTGGTACTGCAGAGCTGCAGCAGCAAAGGAGCTAGAACCTCTTGAACCTCTTGACTTGTTCATACATAAAACAGATCATGAAGTATGCCCAGTTCAGGGAATTTTAACCAACTTGCAGATGCAAAATGAGAGAAATTCTGCCTGTGAGGGCAAGGGGACCACACAGCCCCACATCCTGCTCACTGACAGGCAGGGCAGTGTCACCAGAGGGGAGCGGATGGCTGCAACCTCCAGGCTGGGAGCCATCTGTCAGCCCAGGATGGGAGGGAGGCTGCTGCTTTAGGGGAAGAGGAGATTTTTCTTTCTTCCTTTTTTTTTTTTTTTTTTTTTGTTTTATCCTGAAGGATTCAACAAATTAAGCCCCCAAGAGCTGCCAATCAACAGCTGATATTGGCTCAAATCTCAAGAGGCCCAGAGCTACTGCAGTGCTGATTCCTGTACAGCCCTTGCAAACTCAGCTACCTTCTTGGTGGAGGTGGCTCCTAGGAGTTCTGTCCTTCTCTAAGCTCATTCTCTAGAGCCCTGTCCTCTTAACCCATTTTCTAGGAAGCTAAGGGCAGATACAGAAACCTTGCAAGGCAGCTGAACTGGTGCTGGATAACATAAGGCTCCTGATATCAAAAGTAATTGCACATCTTAGAGGCTGGGTGAGAGAGACATGAAGAGGGAAAGCCACATCTGGGGGAAGGATGGGCACAGAGCATGGAGTACAGAAGGGCAAGAGAACCAAACCACAAGGAAGGAGCAGCACAGGCCAGACAAGCAAGGTGGTGTAGTAAAGGAGGGGCTGATGGATGGTGAATGGACATTAAGTTACAAAAACCACGTTGAGATCCCTGTGGAAGAAGAATATCTCAAGGAAGAAGGAGAAAAACTGAAGAACTGAGAGGAAAGAGTTGAAGGAACATCACTAGTGATATGGGGGCCAAAGTCAGCAGACTGCTAGCAGATGGAAGAGCTATGCAAGGTCTTCACCTCCATCAGGAACAGCTTAACTATGAATGTGTTAAAAAGGGTTGGGGGAAAAAGTGACTTGGAATTTCCTAGTGCAGAGAAGCCAGCAGTGACCACTGCCTGCTGGGGAGATCTCCAGAGCAGGCACAGCTCTTCCTCACCAGAATCACACCAGACTTGCTGCACAAAGAGGCATGTAGGCACAGCAGTCTGTGCCAAGGGGCCAAACGGCTTCCTGCAGGTGCACCTTGTTGAAGTGACTCTGTCAGAAGTGCTCACTGGCAACAAAGAAAACCAGAACTATTCTGCCTGTTAGGAAAGGCTAAAGCCTGTTCCAGATCTCACAGTGAGTGTGCCTGTGATTTACTTTGCTATTGATACTATAGATGAACAAACATCTGTACTGTGGTGAGACACTAGAACAGGTTGCCCAAGGGGAGGCTGAGGATGTCTTCTCCTTGGAGGTGTTCAAGGCCAGGTTGGATGAAGCCTCAAGCAACCTGGTCTAGTGGAAGATGTCTCTGCCCATGGCAGGGGAGTTGGAACTAGATGATCTTCGAGGTCCTTTCCAACCAACCCATTCTACAAATCTGTGAAAAAGGAAGTCACTAATGGAGATGGAGAAAAATCTGTTTGAAATACATTTTGACTGAGTTACACAGTAGGCCTCTGTATCCTAGCATTTTTTGCTTATGTTATGACTTAATCAAATCACACAACTCTAGACAGGAGTCACTGTACACATTTAAATAATAAAAGGATTTCTGGAATTAGAAAGTGAATTAAAAGTATCTGTTACTCAGCATTGAACAACTATTTGTGAGCCAGGTGACTTAAATACATTCTAATCTAAATCAGCCAGGGCATTAACAGGGCTTTGATTTGATTATTTAAAAGAACCCAGTCATTTAGACTAAGTGAATGTTCAGCCTCTTAAGAGACAACGA
Organism: Tricholaema leucomelas; assembly: GCA_013400475.1. Classification (NCBI taxonomy): domain Eukaryota; kingdom Metazoa; phylum Chordata; class Aves; order Piciformes; family Lybiidae; genus Tricholaema lacrymosa; species Tricholaema leucomelas. Next base: position 505,173 of record WAAF01016893.1, read on the forward strand.
GAAAAGGGACAAACCTGTGAGGGGAGCACCTTGATTTGATGGACTTTGTCTGCAAAAGCAGGCAGAAGGAAGTACAAAGTGAGTAGAAACTTACTGAGCACTGCAATTGGAATGGTTTCGCAGGGGTGGTGAAGGCAGCCTGTGTGATCAGGCTCGGGTCCTCGCCTGAGCTCCACTCTGCCAGGATGCTGTCACCATACACAGTCACGCCAGCCTCTAGCAGTGCTTCCTGAATGGCACTTTCGATTTCCCTGTTGTTAAGGCAAGTAAGGCTGGAGCTGAGTGGAGGCTGAACCAGATGTATGCGAGAACCATTAATGCCAAGAGATAAGAGGGTTTCTACCGTGGTGTAAATGTCAATTGTATTCCCATAGACAATGATATTCCCTGTGAGAGAGGGGAAAAAAAAGGGGGAGGGGGAGAGAAAATTCTAAGATGTACAATGAAAACTTTATTAGTATAACTCAGATGATAATAACACGAAATTGCTCTCTTTGACCCTCTTATTTCTCTGATGCTATGAAGCAAACAATGTTACCTAGCAACAGTAGCTAAGATAATTTAGTGAAGAATCTGTACATAACATCCCATAAAGTAGGCAAGTACTTAACAGAGGTATGACATTCATTCTGGGCCCAAATTTGAAATTATTTTGATTGAAAATCCTCTAGGGGAACAAAAAAAAGGCCTCATTTTAATTTTGTTCTCTCCTCCTCAATTTTGTTTATTCGAAGGACTTACAGTGAGGGTATGGAGAGACAGGAGCAAATTAGATCTATCATGCAGAACAATCCCCTTCCTCCCAAAATATGGAAATGCCAGCTTCTGGGAAACAAGCTATTGTGCAGTATGTGAGGTCATCAGCACTGCTACCAATGTTTAATCTCCAGACAACAGGGCCACCCCTGCAGCCCTACCCCTGAGCCTGCTGCTTCCTTCCTCCTGGAATGACTCATGAGTGCCCCGTGGAGCAGCACTGCTGGCCTGGGTGCTGGTGGGAGTGGCTGGCTGCTCTGCACTGCTCTTTGAACACAGCTGCCTCTCTCCAGTGCACCTCAGAGGACACCCCAAACCCAACAACATCAGCCAGACCCCAGCCCTGCAGGCTGCCTAGAAATCAGCAGGCTTGAGGCAGGTGTTTCTTAGCAGCTGGTATGAGAACAGCCTTTGGATGCTTCTGCACCTTTTGCAGGGCACTGCCACCAGAGCAGAAACCACTGCTTAATCCAGCCCCATGTTCCCACTCTCTGAGGGAAGTGAGCTCTGATTCAAACCCATGTCTCACACCTTCCAGGGGAGTGAGTGTCCTTCACTGGATTCAGTTTTGGGCCCCTCACTGAAAGAAAGACATTGAGATGCTGGAGTGTGTCCAGGGAAGGGCAGCAAAGCTGGTGAAGGGCCTGGAGACATAAACACCATCTGGCACTGGCTCCCCGCAAGCTCCAGAGCAGTAACTGCAGTCACGGTTTGGAAAACAGTTGCATTCCCAACACATCCAGATTGATATCTTGACCTTGGGCAGTGTTTGTTCTCCTACATGGTTCTGCAGTAAGCACAACAAGGAGGTAGCAGAGTGCCTGGTGCAGCTAACTTGCACGTTTGTCTTGTATGTCTTGGCATTGGCATTTATGTCTCACTATAAGCAACAGCATCTCCTACAACCTAAATTTTATTATTTCATAGAGTAAATTAATTTCACCATGTTTTGCTGCATGAGACACAGAGCGATACCAAACAGCATTCACAGGCTCTAGCTCCTAGGAATATTAATGAGACAAAATTTTAGCAGATGTTCCATTATTCCCTTTTGTCTACAAAATATTGTCTCTGTCTGTATCAACTTGGCTGCTTGTGGCTGCCAAATAAATGCATCTCTTCACAACTGCCAGGGAAAAGAATTGCCTCATGATTACACATGCTCAGAAAGCGAGACCTAATGGAGTACTGCATCCAGTTATGAAATCCCCAACACAAGATGGATGCAGACTTGCTGGAGCGGGTCTAGAGGAGCAGCTCTCCTATGAAGACAGACTGAAAGAATTTGGATTGTTCAGCCTGGAGAAGAGAAGGCTCTGGGGAGACCTTACAGCAGCCTTCTAGCACCTGAAGTGGGCTATGAGAAAGCTGAGGAGGAACTTTTTAAAAGGGCTTGTAGTGACAGGATGAGAGGGAATGAATTGAAGCTTGAGGAGGGCAGATTTAGACTGGAGATTAGAAAGAAATTCTTTACAGTGAGGGTGGGGAGACACAGGTTGTCCAAGCAATTTGTGGATGCCCCTTCCCTAGAGATGTTCAAGGCCAGGTTGGACAAGGCCTTGAGCCAGCTGGGCTAGTGGAAGGTGTCCCTGTCCATGGCAGAGGGGTTGAAACTATGTGATCTTCAAGGTCTCTTCCAAACCAAACCAAACCATTCTATGAACCTATGAAAGCCATGGTCTAGCCAAGATTTACTCTTGCTCTTTGCAAGCAGATCTGGGCAGCTGGGTGACACTCAGCCTTTGCTAGCACTATCTTCTTCAGAGGACACTGCAGTTATTGCATTATATGTTGGCATTTTGGTATACAGGAGATCAGACTCGAGCCCTGCCTTTCTAAAGGAAAATTAACATTCTTGTTCTGTATTGTAATATTAAATACAGCTGCATTAGATGAGGGAAAGCAGTGCTTCTTTACTGATCCCTTGTAAATCAACAGTTTATGATTTCTGCTTATTACAATATTAGTGGCTTTTTACATTACTATGCTAGTAGTCTAGGAACTACAGATATTCATTATGGACTGGAATTGTATTCACTGGACAGATAGCAGTTCCTCAGGATGCTTTTATTATTTAACTACAGGAAAATGTATCTATCTGTGAGTAAACATAATAACCTTCCACAGGAAAAAAGCAGCCATAAATAAAGAACCTGACAGTAGTTTCAACATTTATTACTAGAATGTCAGCATTCTGCTGCAGAACAGGCTCATTCATTTCCCACAAGTGGAAGCACAAGATTTCAGTGACCCCCCTGTGACCTGTATCTTCCTAGTTTGCAAAAGCAAGAGGAGAAAACCAGTATTAGCTGAAGCTTTGGTGGCTCTGGGTGGTGATTCATGCAGTGGAATTTTAATGCAATAGTATTCCTACAAACATGCTTTTAATAAGGCAGTAAACTATGTTTAGGTAAAGAGAAAAAATAATTGCTCCATTTTGGGCTATTAAAGCAGTTTTGTTCCTTACTCCTCTCCCCAGCCTACTTTTTATTTTCGTGGCAAGTACAGAGCTAATAGGAGATGAATTTCAATTAGTCACAATTAGAGCTGTAATAGGTTACATGCATTAGGCGGCTGGGTTTCATCAGAGAAGTGCGGTGGTTGAGGCTGAGGCTTGCCTCACTCCCCAGGCCCCAGCAGCAGGAGGCCCTTCTGGAGCCACCAGCATGACCCAGCTTGGGGACCACGCTGCAGGAGCTAGCAGCAGCGGCTCACTACTTCTCCATAGGCTCCTCCAGCAGCTCCTGCTACTGAGTGCCAGCCAGCTTCTCCATCAGCTTTGGCAAGGAGGAGCCCCAGGAGCAATTAGATGATCCAGCTGGATTAGATGATCTCCAGAGGTCCCTTACAACCTGTGATTCTGAGGAAGGCTGTAATGACCAGGCTGCTGCACATCTTTGGTGGCACAGCCACTGCTTTCACTGCCAGCCTGCACACCCAGCCTGATCCTATCCTGCTTACCACTCCCAAAAAGTATCCACTGATTTCATTCAGCATGAAGTAGTATCCAGTGCTCACAGGGAAGAGAAGCAATTAAAACCCCTACCGTAACTCTTAATTAAGAGCTACTCTCAAAATCAGTGCCTCCAAAGGAAGATTTCATCCAATTAGGCTAATAAGTCTCACACTGGGAAGCTCAGTGATTAACACTTCCCCTTAAAAACCCTCCAGAACTACAGGTGGTCTCAAAGGCATATTTGCCCTCCCTCATCCTGGGCTTTTCTCCCTGAGCCAGGTAGCTCCATGTACCCATCATGCTGGATGCTGGTGGGAGCAGGTCCCTGTTCCCGCCCCTGGTCTGGTTACATGGGACCCTGGAAGGGCTCATCCAGTGGTGCAGCAGGATAGTGGGGCTCAGAACAGCAGGCTCCAGTTTACTCCTAATAAACAAGGCAAATGGCTGAGGGAAAGGAGCACAAGCAGAAGAAAGTTGTATGGAGAAAAGACTAAGTATAAGCTGAGAAGTATCTGAGTAGGAGGATGCAATGCCTGTTTCCATGCAGTCACAACAACCAGCAGACAACAGCTTTGCTAGCCCCTTAATTTCCTTTAAAGAGAAGCTAATCCTGTAATCGTTTTAATTCTAACAGTTTAAAGCAGGCTAGCAGGCATCTGACAACCAATGAAGTTTTGATGAGACCTTGTAGTGGCTTTCCAGTATCTGAAGGGAGGCTACAGGAAGGCTGAGGAGGGACTGTTGACAAGGTCTTGTAATGACAGGACCAGGGGTAATGAGTTTAAGTTGGAAGAGGGGAGATTTTTGGTTGCCCAGGGAGGTTGTTGATTTTCCCTCCCTGGAGGTGTTCAAGGCCACGTTGGATGAGGCCTTGAGTGACCTGTTCTAGTGGGAGGTGTCTCTGTTTACGGTGAGGGGTTGGAGCTGGATGATCTTTGAGGTCCTTTCCAACCTAAACCATCCTGATTCTGTAAGTCTGATGTGCAGTGCTGCTGTTTATGGAAGGCAAATCTAGGATCTGGAGAATTTCAGAGCTGAAAGGTCAGCACAAACATAAAACTTTGCTCATCCTAGTAGAGTGGTAGCATGGTCTGCAGAGAGCTGACAGACATGCAGATCAGTTGCTAAAGTCCACAGGAGCCTCACCTCTGCACCTTTGTAAGCCTCTTAACCTGTCTCCAAAACAGGTGATGGGCTCAGAAGTGCACTGATTTTTAGAAAGAGCAGGGACCTTGGATGCAGCTGTGATCAAGTCTGAAAGAATGTTTGTAAAAATATGGCTGGAAAAAGAAGCAGAGTGAGGAACAGCAGAAACAGAAGTGGATGGAGAAAGATCTCCCCAGCTGGGAACTCTTTAGCTTGTATCTCCAGAGGCAGCAGCAGAGGACCTGAAATGGAAAGAGCAATAGAAGGGAACTGGGTCTATAGGCAGCCCACTCTCCAAAGAATCAATCTGGACCCTCCTTGGAGGCTGGCAGTTTAGCTTGTAATTGAAGATAGGACAGCATCTAAGCTCTTCAGCTTTACACTGCAACCAGTCAGCAGCAATAATGAAACTATGATTAATACAATCTTAAGGTAGTATTAATAGAGGTGCATTCATCCCAAAGCAGATGAGGAGCTGTAACCCTGCTGCTGGCCTGAAGAGTGATCCTCCTGGGTGCCTCAGCCAGTGGCTAGCTGGCAGGCCATGTTTCTGCACAGGTATGCCACATTCCAGGACTGGGCACTGCACCAATTTACATGGAAGACAAGTAGCAGCAACAAGGAAAATTAACCACCTCATCTGTCTGCAAATGCAGCTGTGCCCATCAGCTGGACATCATGCAAAGCTGTGTAAGCAGGGCCAGGTGGCAGCTGGGAACCAAGCAAGAGGCTGCTAAAGAGGCTCAATTTACATGCCCAAGGCCAGGAAGCTGTTGGATGAAAATGTGAGTGGAAACATTATCATGTATCTTGTCTCCTGTCCTCATCACAGCAAGACTTGGAGGATGATAAACTTCCTTTGAGAAATGCCCTAAAGGTCCAACAAGAAGGACACAAAACCTGTAGACCACCACATCAAATAACCACCCAGTTCTGTCATGTAATGTATTGTTGTGCATGTAATGTTCTGTTATGCACTCTGTTATGAATAAGGCAGACAGCCTGAACCTTTAGCAAACTCCTGTCGTTGCACTCAGCCAACAGGGACTTCCAACAAAGAGCCTTCCTGCTTTGAACCCTGCACACAGATGTTACATGAATTCATTTAGTGTTTGGTCTCTTTCTGTATAGTTGAAACTTTAACTGGGAAGCCTGAATGACTCAAGATCTTTCCAGCAGCATTAGACATTTAGAGAATGAAGTAATGAATATATGAACAATGCACAGGTGAACAGGCTGAGGAAATACAGCTATGTGATTGCAAGGCTTAAAAAGAAAATACCTCTGTGTGAGTATCTGTGGCTGATGCAACCAAATATAAAGATGACAGAGAATGAAAGAAACCACTTCCAAATTCAGACCTGTTTTCCTTGTATTATGCCTCAAACCTAGATATTTTTCTACACAACAGAAAAAAACCCACATCCACTAATTATATTATTATTTAATTGGCTAATTAATGACTTCATCAAGATTTGCATTAGGGACTCATTTTGTTTCATATAATAATTATAGATAATTAATCATTCTCAAGCCTCTCCCAGCTAAATACACTGTGTATCAAAAGTGACAACAAATTGTAGATTAATATGGAAAACGAAGAACAGCAGATGAAAGACTTTGTTAGAATTAATCAGCCATCAATTATACCATAGAATTAAGGAAACAATAAGCCTAGAAAACATATCTGTAAGTGTATGTGTTGGGGAAATGCTTACCTTCTGAGCTGACAGCGGTCTCTGTCAGCCATTGCAGTGCCTCTAAGCAATCCTGGTCGTCATTGAGGGTAAAATGATTGGAAGGGACTTTCCCTGTGTACATCTGTGGCCACTTACTGAGGACTTCGCTGTTAGTTGGGAGTTTACTGATGTCTGCTCCTGTGGGAGACAGGACCTGGAAGAAATGAATCAATGAGTGGATGAATACACAGCATGTACCTTGGAGATCTGCTAAGTTTTAACCACAAAGTAAAGAAGAAGAAAAAAGACACAGGATTTGACTGTCTTCTCTCTTCCTACATTCTAATCCTTCCTAATATTCAGCAGCAGCAAAACCAGCCATGGCTACAGAGAAAACAAATTCATGCTAGTCTGAGCACACACACAGACACACAGATGTGTGTAACTATTCCATGCTTGTTAACCAGCAGTGCCAGACCAACTAAGTCACAAATCAGGCAAAGCACCAATGAAAGAGACTCCACTGCCAGCTGCAGAAATACATCAATACACAGCTGAAGGATCCCTACAGTCACTTCAATAACATAGACCTTTCAGTGACTTCTGAAACTTTCTGCAGCAAGACTGCCTCCATGTCTTATCAGCAAAAAAACAACCTTCTGAAATAAGAATTTGTCCCAGAGAAGGGGACTAAAACCTGACAGACTGCTAGCATACCAGGATTCACTGAAGTGTTAATTGCACAATGCTGCTTTACAATGACAAGCTCAATCTGAATGATATAGAGCAAAAAAAAAGAGGGAATCTCATCTATGACTTCTACAGCACAAGTGGTAATCATCCTGAACAATGTTCTCACTGCCTGTTGGACCAGCTGAAAGACTATCTGGTCATATAAAGACAAGCATGACATCAAAAGATCTCACCCAGTGAGTAAATCCTCTGAATCATAATGAATAATGTTTTACTAGGCATTAATCTGACTGCTTACCAAATAGGAAGCAACTTACAGAAAGGACAGACTACAGCTCTGTGTAATAAAATGGAAGCCAGATGTTAAAAATTATTCCTTCTTATTTTTTGTAGAACTTCACAGTGAGGATAGATGGCATTAGGTTTTCTTCTGTAAGTCTTCCCTTGCTTTTTTAAGCATTCTTTCTCCTCCAGCATAGTTACTTCCCATAATGTATGTTGCAAGTCAGAGTTACCTCCAAACTCCCAGGAGGGGCTCCCAACCAGTCTTCCACCTTCTCCCACTCCCCTACTTTACACCAGACATTGCCTTGTGCTCCGAGGAAGAATGGAGGGTTGGACAGGGGGTTAGGAAGCAAAGTGGATTAATCAGAGAGACAGAGGGTGAGCTTAGAGAGAAAAATGCAGCCCAGAGCTCAGGCAAAGAGCGACTCCCTTATCTGTGTTTGGATTCTTGCTCTTATACCTCTCAGCAAGCCTATGAGTGAAGTAGACATCACCCTTGTTTCTCTTTCACAGCCTGGGATCTAATCCTTTTGACCAAAACATTCTAGCACAATCCACCCCTGTCTACTTCACT